>NEWO01000003.1:1747275-1772045 GCA_003013225.1 Phalaenopsis aphrodite | reverse complement strand
TATTTTGAGAGGGCTCCAAAGATGTTGTTAAGAAATATTGAATGTTAAAGGTTAAACCCTTTTTTTTTAATAATTTATTATTTTATTTTTATTTTGTTTCTGTTGAGAATTGAATTAAAATATATTTCATTGTGATGATTATTTTTATAAACACACAAAATAATTTTTAGTTGTTTTTTATCGCCTTTAAAAAATATTAATTAATTTATTTTTAAATAGAAATAAAAAGCATATAAAATTATGTGCTCCAGCGAAATCACATCGTCAGCCGCAAAAAACAAGCAGACTACTCTCTTGCTTTGGTGGTTGAAACTGAATGAGATCGCAGGGTAGGTTGACAGATGAATCTCTTGCTTGGAGGTCGAACCCGAAGGAGTTCTATCTGTGGATGGCCTTCGCATCAACATTGTCTCCAAGCCAAAGTAGATCTACCTATGTTGTTAGCATTGTTCTGTCTTGGGCACAACTCGATCACGAACAAGTCATATCCGCCAAGGTTTTACGAAAATTTCCCTGATGATATTATTGGTTAATGAGCCATACCTTTACATCGATTATATAGATTTTTCATATTGGTGTTGGGTTATTCCCCACACCAAATCCAAATCGTAAGTTCATACTTTCCTTGTTTTAAGTGCTCCTCATATATCTCATAACTTAATTTATGTTTATAAACTTGCTCATGCTCATGATAACAACTATTCCATTACTTTTAATGTTAACGACATTATTATATAAGATTATCAGGCTCAAACCAATTCTACATGGATCGGTTCATGATGGGCTATATCCCATTACAACATGAACGACAATCAATCAACCCTTCACGTGGCACAAAGTTTTACATCACATTTATCCCAATCAACCACATTTAAATATTTCTACTTCTATAGCTTGCTCTCACTTTTATCAAAATAAGAGTCACAAGATGACTTTTGTTTCTAGCACTATCAAGAATAATATTTTATATATATTACAAACTGATATTTAGGGCCCATTCTCTCAGCACTATCTTATGGTTACAAATATTATGTTACATTCATTGATGCTTAGTCTAGATATTGCTGGTGTTTTCATTTAGCTTCAAAATCTAAAGTTGATTCTTGTTCCATTCACCTGCACAAATAATTACCAAATCAGTTCAACATAAACAAAAAATTCTTACATTTTGATATTGGTAGTGAATATAAAATAACATTTCTTCAAACTTATGTTCAAAATGAAGACATTCAACACCAAGTAAGTTGTCCCTATACACCTAAACAAAATGATATAACTAAAAGAGAAACACTATGTATTATTTAATAGCCAAAACTTTGTTAAACTATGCCAATTTGCCTGTCCAACTCTCAATGGTTGTTGTTTATACAGTTGTCAATTTAATTAATAGACTTTCTTCCTCCAATACTTCCAACAAATCAGCATTTCAACTATTGTTTAACCGAAAACTTGAATATCATCATTTAAGAATTTTCGGTTGCTCATGTTTTCCATGGTACCCCCTTGCCACACATAAATTTACTCCCAAAGTCCCCTTTTTTGCATTTTTCTGGTCTATAGCCCTTCACACAAAGGATATATCTGCTATGACATCTCCAAACTATGCACTATTATCTCTCGACGCATTTAGTTTATTGAACATCAATTTCCTTATCATGATCTTACTTCCTTCAAATCATTGAAATCTTCTTCTCTATCTCAACCACCACCTTCCTTAATAATCCCTACGTCTACCTTGCAATCCCAATCTCATAACATTTCTAGTTCCCCTCACTTATACAGTGATCACAATATTTCTCACTCCACCTATATTTCCCCTTCTCATGCCCCCACTCATTTTGCCATAACTATTCCACCTCCCTGCCATACCTAACCACTTTCTCTTACTCATCCCATGCTTAAAAGATAAAAAAATTGTTATTCTAAACTAACAAAAATTTTTGCCTTTTTACACAATCAGCAACAAGACACCAGACACCCTGACCAACTTTAGACAAGCTTTTAATCACCTGCAGTGGAGAAGTGTTATGTCTGAAGAGTCCATGGCTCTTCAATATGAAGGTAAATGGATTTTTGTTCCTCCGCCACCAAGTCACAATATTTTAGGCTGCAAATGGGTTTTTCACATTAAACATCACACAAATGGTCCTATTACACATTCTAAAATATGTCTTGTGGCTCAGGACTATAAGCATCAACATGGTATTGATTATCAAGCAATGTTTAGTCTTGTCACTAGTTTCCTCACTACATGTATGCTAATCACATTAGCCACTCATGAAAAATTGGGAAATCCAGTAACTTGATGTTTTCAATGCCTTCCTACATGAGAAACTCGAAGATACCATTTGTATCTCAAACCCCAAGATTCATTGATAATCAATATTCTCAATATGTATGTAAACTGCAAAAAGCTATTTAGGGCCTAAAACAAGCATCCAGGTAATGGTACTCTACTATTTCAAATATTTTATATGCTCACCAATATCAATTAAGTACCGCAAAACCTTCCTTACTTATATGTCAGCATGATAACACTCACAATTTTTTACTCATTTATGTAGATGAAATTTGATTACTAGTAGTAACTCAGTTGTTATAAATATGTTAATTGTTAACCTTGGAACATAATTCAACTTAAAACAATTGGGCAATCTCTCTTACTTTCTTGGCTTGCAAGTCAGCAAAACTGAACAAGGATACTTCTTACATCAAACAAACTATGCTACTGATTTATCAAATCAAGCCAATATGCTTAATTCAAAACTTTTTTTAGCTCATTTACCCACACATCCACATCAAATCAACCTTAACATTTTACCCTTGTCCGACACTCATCACTTCAGACGCTTATAGGATCCTTCCAATATCTTATTGTAACATGTCTGGATATAACATTTATTGTCTACTTTCTAATCCAATATTTTGCACTATCAAATGCTCAAACAACTACGTTGATAGATAAAAGGTACATTAAATAATGGAGTGTCGATCAAATCTGGATACCTAGATCTACATGCTTATGTTGACATCAGTTGGGCAACTGATACAGAAGATAGAAAATTTAGTGTTGGTTTTTTGTGTCTATTTAGGTCCTAATCCCATTTCCTGTCCTCCAAGATACAACCAATGACTGCTCGTTCATCAGTGGAAGTCGTGTACAGAGCTCTCGTTGCAACCATAATTGAAATTCTTTGGCTTTTTTGGCCGTTTCAGGAGCTCACAAGAACTCAAATAGAGCCGACCAAACTCTACAATGATAACACATTAACAATCACATTAGCTCAAGTCAATATGCTTAATTCAAAACTTGTTTAAACTCCTTTACCCACACATCCACATAAACTCAACCTTAACACTTTACCCATGTCCGACCCTCATCATTTCAGATACCTTGTAAGGTCCTTGCAATATCTTATTGCAACACGTCCCGATATAACATTTACTGTCAACTTTCTAATCCATTATTTGCATAACGCAAACACTATGCATTATGAAATGCTCAAACAACTACTCAAATATTTAAAAGGTAAATTAAATTATGGATTACCCATCTTCCTAAAACTACATGCTTATGTTGACGCCCGTTGAACAAGTGATACAGATGATTGAAATTTTATTGCTAGCTCTTGTGTCTATTTAGGTACTAATCCAATTTTTTGTTCCTCCACGAAACAACCAACGGTTGCTCGTTCATCAACTAAAGTTGAGTACAAAGCTCTCGCTAAAGCCACAACTAAAATCCTTTGGCTTCTAAGGTTGTTTCAGGAGCTCAAAAGAATTCAAATAAAGCCGACCAAACTCTATAGTGATACCACATCAACAATCACATTAGTTCACAATCCCGCTTTCCACACTTGCACAAAACAATTGAGGTTGGTTATCATTTTATTCGTGGTAATCTCGAGCTTTAACGTATAGATCTTTAGGATATTATGACCGAAAATCAACCAATGAATATACTCACCAAATCGTTTCCCCCCACTCAACATCAACTTCTCACAAGCAAGTTTACTATCTGCTCTACAGATCATTCGCTTGAAAGGGGGTATATATATATATCATATCAAATGTATTCATATTTACCGTTCATTCTTTAGCTTTATGACAAGTTTGCCACCTTTTGTATCTATAAAGACAGACCAAATATAAATGTTAAAATAAAATAAACAGGATTTTATTTGTGTATCTCTCTGCTTCTTTCTTTATTCCTCCAGTAAAAATTTGTTCACAAGTAACAACTTGAAGAGAACGTTAAATTCAAATTTCCTTTCACATCTTGATAAGCCATATACTTCAACCATTAGCATATATATATTTCTCTTCACTTGACTCTTTCGGACTGTAAAAAAAAAAATTTCATTTATTCTGTGATTTATTAACCTTTTCCCATCATATTAATTCTGAAATGTAGTAAGAAACCTTGATATACTCATTGTTACTTGTTAGAAAATGAAATCAGATCTTTTGTATTACTTATGAAGGTGCATTTAAATTATGCTGAGGATACTTTTAAAGTTTTATTTGGCTCCACTTCTTAGTAAGCATTCACTTGTCAGTCATATTACAGAACTAAGATATTGAGATCAATTTCATGCCACCGCCAAACACTATTTGATTATGGAGCGAATATTATGTGTAAGATCCGATGTGCGGATTGATGGTATTATGACAGTATTATGATGGTATTGTCGTGAATATCACCACAGTTCCACCAAACCCGCACATATCCCATCCACACGTAATATTTATTCTCTATTATGAGAGCATGTTCTATCCATGTGAGATATTAACGAGCATTTTTTTTATGATTGATTGCGACGTAAGTTTTTTTTGCTAGCTGTTTTCCCTTCTATTTTCTGCATTGTAAATCTTGTTGTTGTCTAATTAACAAAAGATGAGTTTGTATTACCATGTTGTTGCATTGAAATCAATGTTTTTCTTCTTAGCCTTCTAAAGCATTGCCGCAAAAAAATGTGGAAACACGTAAAAAGTTTTATGCCATCCTCAGTTGAAATTTTATAAAAGTATTGGAAGCCCTGTTGCATCCAGAGATCCAATAAAAAATGTCATTAAAAGATTTTATGACTTCATGTAACATGCCATGTGAAAGTCGCTCTCTCTCTCTCACACACAGATTTCTCTCTCTCTCTCTCTCTCTCTCTCTCTCTCTCTCTCTCTATATATATATATATATATATATATATTAAAAAGTAATGGTGAGGAGCCTCCAATTATCCCTAATGTATTTAATAATTTTAGTACAACTTTTTTAAGGCCAATTATGTCTTAAGAGATTCGAACGACCGATCTGAGGGGTCTTATACCGTGGATGTCAACCAATAGATCAAGATACACGACATATATATATATATATATATATATATATATATATATATATATATATATATATATATATATATATATATATATATATATATTAAGAAAGATTGATCAAGGCTATTATATGAGTCTCTCGACCAACCTCATTTGCCTAAGAATTATATCCCGCAAATAGGCAAGATCGAACCCGACCACAGAGGTCTTATAAACTCTACCAACTAAAGAGTCAAACATATATAATGGAGGACAATGACTTAGCAAATTTTAAGAAAATAATCACCCAACTTTAAAAGATTTTAACTTATTTCATAGGCATTTTTTTTCGAAATTAAGGGTCTGTTTGGGGAAGCTACAGTTTATCCAGTTTTTGCTAATAAGCAGCTGATCCGGATAAGCTGTCTGGCTGTTTGGTTTATGCGTATGGAAAACAACTTGCTCTGGAAAATGGACCAATTTGTCCATGTTCTGAATAAGTTGTTTAGCTGTTTGGTTTGTGTTTTTTTGTAAACAACTTATTTGCAAATTTTTTTAGTTAAAATAATAATCTGTGTAGCATAATTTATTATTTTCTCAAATGTCACAACATGAAAATACAAAATAGTTGAATAACATTTATATAACTCAAAAAGTTTTCATTACATCAAATAAGCACAGTGACACATACGAAGGTGGAGTACACATTCACACACTAATATGAATTATAATATGACCCTAAAAAAAGAAAAATAACATGTTAAAATTACAAAGAAAAATATGACAATATTGACTTTAAAATGTAAAAGCACATCACGACGAATTTTGCCCGGTTCTGATATCTCAAAACCCCGAGCAAACATGTCCGACTGGGATGTCGTAGAAATGGAAGAACTCGAACCATATGCGGTGGTCTCCCGTTGTGGTACTATCGAACTCCTAGCAGTTGTGTCCAATTGGGATATCGTAGAAACATTTGCACTGTCAGCCCACCTGAAGAATTTGCAGTCTTTCGGTCATTGTCCCCTATCGCAGACACCTGTAAAACTGTCTCTCGAAGCTATGTGTCTGGCGTAACGTGAGTAGCAAGGACGGTAGTCCCCAACGACACATCACTTTCTCGGACTTCCATGAATGTCTGGAACTCATCGTCCTGAAGTTATTAAAAATAGAATATATCAGTCAAAAAGTTGAGGAAATATAAATAGTATACTTACCGAAGTGTGTAGGCAGCGGTTGCCGACAACAAATTTCTGTGATCATCCAAACTACTCCACCGTTATCTCAATAAAATATGTTTAGTGTATTTTCAAGATTCAAGAGATAATAAAATGTAATTTACATTAATATCATCTATTTGTATATATTTATATATTCCAAACCTGCATTGATTTGTACATTAATACCCAAATCTGCATTTGTAGAAACATAGCTGCATTGATCTCTACATTAATACCCAAATCTGTATTTAGATTGTTAACAATCAAATTTAAAAATGATAAATTTTTATCTGCAGATGAGCATCCTCCATCTTTTTTCCCTGTTTTTGTCTAAATAAAATTGATAAATTTGTATCCGTTTATCATTAAGGTAACAAACAATTCATACCAATGCTTCCTTGATGAAAATCCTAAGGAAATGGAGTTAGCAGGGAAGGTTTTCGACAACAGACATATCAAGTGCCTGGTAAAGAGGCATTTACATGCATACCACCCAATTCCTATCTATTTACATATATAACAGCTCAACCTTTTTTCAAAATTTATGCCACCCAAATTTTTTATAGCAGCGGTTGCCATTAAATAATTGGGTCATCCAAGTTGCTAGAAATTTTGTGGAAACAAAGCTAACCTTAAAACAGATCTGATATAAGCAACCCAAGCATCTCCATACAGTACCCAATACAGGATCCATATAACTCTCAGAGGAATATCAAGCAGCCATGGAAAATGCACGAAATAAAAAATTCTCAGGATATCAAGCAACCAATTATTAACTGTGCTCCATACAACATTTGACAAAAGGACTATGACTCCAACTTTTATTACCAAAATAGTGCATACATATGACTCAAACAAATGACATAGCAGTCATAGAATAACATATCACATAATAAGTCATTCATAATTTTTTTTGTCAAGCTTTAGAATACATTAATTAATATTTTTGCTAATCTCGTCGGTCATTCCATCTCTCAAAACTGTCATTTCATATGCCCCTTCACCATTTATGGTGTTTGTTTCAGGTGAATCAATTTCAAGTTGTGGTATGGTGCGACCCACATGATACTCGAATGCTTCTGGGGGAATTTGCATTAAATCCACATCAACCACAACAAATTCTGCATCATTTCTTGAAGGATGTCGTCTAATAAAGTTGTGTAATGCCATGATAACCACTACAATCTGAATCTGTTTTGGAAACGGATAAGTGAGCATATCACACAATATTATCCATTTCTTCTTCCACACTCCGAACGATCGTTCAATTACGCCTCGCAGTGAAGAATGTCTTTTCTTGAATAATTCTTTTTTGCCGTGTGCTACACCGCCAGACCTTTCAAAATCTGGGATGTGATACTTTGTATCTGGATACAGCTTAAGAAACCCCCTTTGTAAGGGATATCCAGCGTCGACTAAGTAGTACTTACCTGTTGCATGATGTTAGTTATAAATGGAAGTAGAACACAAAATTAATGTCCCAAATATACGTACTAAGAGGAGGGTAAGGGGACCCATATTCTCGATTCCTAGTAGCAAACTTGAAAACAAGGCTATCGTGTGCACTACCTTCCCATCCAGCAATCACGAAAGTAAAATACATATTGAAATCACACACGACCATGATATTTTGTGTTGGGGATCCACATCGTCCGATGTAAGCGACTTTCTCTGCAGGAGACAAGCGTGCATCGACGTGTGTTCCGTCAATAGCTCCAATACAATCCTGTGGCGCATAAAGTACCCATAAACTATTCAAAATCAATATATGTTTTTTCTTTAAAATGAATATTATGTTGGGCACTTACCTTGAATACGGGCATGTATCAAGGATCATTTGCAATTTGTGTGGAAATGGTCTGAAACGTTGGATTTTTAGGCTTTATTATCTTGTATGTCAGACTCACCAGCACATTCAAACCCACAGAAAAATATCTACTAATGGTTTCCGAGGACTGTTGGAACCGCTCCATAGCTCCTCTAATAGATTCATTTAGGGATAAGATACACAGGGTAATTGCCAACACCTCTCTAGAAGTTGTTCTTGATGACCTGTGTAATCGATGAAGGTCCCGAAGCTCATTAAGAAATATCACATTGGTCATACAGAATATGTTTGCAAACCTTGTCGGATATCCATATAATAACTCCCCGACCCATTTATCCCCAATCTGACTTGATGTCATACAAGGGGTTTGGTCAACATATGTATGATAGTAGTAGTGTAAGAAGATGAGGGCGAGAGCGACTTTGCGGTTGTTGTTAAGTTGTTCTTCATCCATTAGACAAAAGGTGGTAAATGATATATTCTTAAAAATGTATAACATTGACTTGAAGTACTAGGAAAAGATACTACAACGTGAGAGTTAAACGAAGACATAAACTGTAACGACACAAATAATGACATAAAGTTAAAAGAAGACATAGAAGCAATAATCCATCACATAATTATTACAAATACTGGTTCTAAAATAAAAATAACTGTCAACCATAATCAGTCATTAATAATAGAGCGCAGGTAAGAAAGACAGAATTCTGAGTCCAAACTTGCAAAGAACTGCCTACGAGTGGAATTCCCTAACAACTTCACATATTTTAAATACATGGGTTCATCTTCCTTAGCATCAGGACATGTATTCAGGATTTTAAGGCACTCCTGAATTGAGTAGTGGTTTGTTGTTGGTGTTGGTGTTGATGGTGGTGCAGTCTTCCGTTTGCAGTATTCAAGAATCGTCTCTATGTAACCTCTGACAAATGCGGCTCCAATTTTCTTTTTATCTGCTCTGGGACACTTTGTCCCACCAGTTGATTGAACTTTTGTATAATTTGGCTGGGACCTTCTCCAGAGTCAGCTATGTGCTCGGATGTCATGTAATGTGTTAAACCAACAAAGTTCTTGAAAGCACAATAATGGTGCTCAAGAGAAAAATCGTATGTACAATAACTTTTTTTTTAAGGAAAGCATAATAATTATTCTACTATGATTCATTTGAAACGAGTCATTTGAACATATAAACTGCAATTCATACTTCTGTATTGCATGCATTGAAGATTGATAATCCTCCCTCACAATAAACAATACTCTAAAACGAAGTAGGACATGAATCAACTCAAAACTCCTAAATGGTGACATTTCCAGAGCGCATAAGAATGAGAAAAGAGTTTTAAGACCAAATACCTGATTGAACCACCCAAAATTTGATATCTATGCTTATAACACATTGGTGTCATATATCCACAACAATTTTATGCCTTTATGATTCCCCGTTCTCAAGTGCAAATGTTCATATTTAAAAGAACTAGAGGATTTACATACTCATCATTTAAGTTCCAATGCATTTATAGATTTAACAGCAACTTCATCATATAGGGGCTAGCATGCATGAACAAAAGAAAGTTTAGGTGTTATATATGTAAATGTATAAGAATTTCATGACATGCATGAAAATTTCCTTCACAGTAATAACGCACCCAAAAAAAGTAATCCTTCAATTGCTAATAAACTCGTCAACCCCTGTCACGCATAAGAGAAATTCTTATAAGCATTTGCATATAAACCACACAATTATTATGTATTTACACATCAAACACCTATAAAAAAAGTAATCAATGGTTCTATGAAAAGTCCTTGAATCTTTAAACAAATATATCATTATTGTTTAATTCTTATGCATGAGAGTATCGAATTCAAATATCATGAATATTCATGTGAAAGTTTGGGTGCAGATTTGTAAATTGAAGGTTTCAGATTGCCAAAGGAACAAAACAACGAGCTATGAGGTTTCAGCTTGAGGAGACCCAAATCAGTGAGTTATATTTTTCCAATCAATTTTTCCACTGATTGGCGCCTCCCAAAGGAATTCCANTTTTTATGCCTTTATGATTCCTCGTTCTTAAGTGCAAATGTTCATATTTAAAAGAACAAGGGGATTTACATACTCAGCATTTAAGTTCCCATGCATTTATAGATTTAACAGCAACTTCATCATATAGGGGCTAGCATGCATGAACAAACGAAAGTTTAGGTGTTACATATGTAAATGTATAAGAATTTCATGACATGCATGAAAATTTCCTTCACAGTAATAACACACCCAAAAAAAGTAATCCTTCAATTGCTAATAAACTCGTCAACCCCTGCCATGCATAAGAGAAATTCTTATAAGCATTTGCATATAAACCACACAATTATTATGTATTTACACATCAAACACCTATAAAAAAAGTAATAAATGGTTCTATGCAAAGTCCTTGAATCTTTAAACAAATATATCATTATTGTCTAATTCTTATGTATGAGAGTATCAAATCGAAATATCATGAATATTAATGTGAAAGTTTGGTTGCAGATTTGACAATGGAAGGTTTCAGATTGCCAAAGGTAACAAAACAGCGAGCAATGAGGTTTCAGCTTGAGGAGACCCAAATCAGTGAGTTATTTTTTTCCAATCAATTTTTCCACTGATTGGCGCCTCCCAAAGGAATTCCAAATGCTTGCAATTCACCAAATCTATAGGAATAAAACCAGAAATCATATCCTTTAGCACATCAAATGTGATTAGGAAATGAGACACATATATGCTAGTGAATGAGTTATCAGAAAGATTGAACCCATGAAGGTTCATAGAGGTTACCTCCAAAAGCTCAAAAGCAATCAGTAAACTGCAAAATCGGTACCCCTCATAAGAAACTAGCATCAATCAACATGAGAAAAAAAAGCAGGGATTAAACATTTCCAAAATTTTTCCACAAAAGGAGAAAGATTGACGATGTTTTAAAATTTTCATAGCCACAACAACAAAAGGAAATCCCACACATTCACCGAAATCATAGATCTAGCATATAATATGTTAAAAAATAAGTTAAAATCACATATTTACATTTCTCCCACATTTAACTCCACATTCACCAAAAACTACTGGATCTACATTTCCACAATAAATATTCATCAACCTTAAAGTGGATCTACTAAAAATCTCCATATTCACCAATAGTTTCCACAGAAGGAACTTCCAGGAGAAACAAAAGGGGAGAAGGATGAGAAGAGCGGAGGGAGGAGAAAACCTTACCTGCGGAGCGACTTCGGCCAAGGAGAAGGAGAGGAGCGCCGAAAGAACGAAAGAGGAGAGGAGCGCCAAAAGCGGAATGTTTCGAGGGGCATCGTAGTAAAAACTAGGTTGGAAAACACGGATCGTGGTCTATCCCCACGATCCGACTGTAATATAAATTTAAAAACGCGGTTTTCAAATACGCGGTGGAGCCGCGAGAAACAAACACATCGAAAACGCCGCTGCACCTATAAGCTGCCCCAAACGGGGCCTAAATTCACTTTTTAATTATTATATAAATGAAAAATGAGAATTTAAATACTAAATATATAAACTTATAAGAATTATATGATACATGCCTAGTTAACATGAAAAATAAAATCTTTGCATTATATTTACACACAATCAAATAGCTCATAAGTATTCAAAGTGCACTCTTTTTACTCTATTCCATATGCAACTAACCAAACATAAAAAAATTCTCTCGTTTACTTTACAATCAATCAAACAACTTCACTTTACAATCAATCAAACAACTTCTAGTATGCATATTACACTACAATCAAAATACTTTGCAATTATTTTATACTTTATTATTTTTTCAACAATTCAAACAGCTGCATGAATTCAACAAATTTATCATGAATAGCTAAGTCGGACGTGTTATATGTGAACTAATGCTAAGTTTGAGTAAATCCAACCTAGGGATATGTAAATATACATGCAAATGTTCTACTAGCCTCTGAAGACTTTTTCTTACAGTAAAAAAAAAAAAATGCAACATTACCATTTGTTAGAAGAACTCCTTGTTTTGTTTTGCTAGGAGATGGAAGAACATTTGCGTCAACAACAGTGAATATTTAATTTAAGAAAGATCACAAAAGTCAAATCTGCGACCTCAAACATAAAACCATGAAGAACGCCGCTCCACTTCCAGCTCTATGACTGCTATCTTAGGGCCAGTTTGGGGCGGCTTCTAAGCGTGGAGGGGTTTTTGAAAACATCGTGATACCGTTTGGTTTGTGCGTTTTACCCACTTATTCGGAAACATGGTTCCACTTTTACACTAAACGCAGGCCGCGGGTGTCGAACCCCGCTGTTGACCCGCGGGCCGCGTTTCAAGAAAAACTGCTTATCCTGAAAAGCATAAGCTGCCCTAAACGCACCCTTAATCCCAGTGTGTGCTGTTTATTGGTACTTATTCACATAAATTTGTATGCATCTTCCTCCTCCAACTTATCACAATTTATGTTTTTTTTCATCTTTCCCTTCGGCAATATATGCCTCGATCTATGCGAATTATTATGGGAGTTATTTATTTATTTATTTATGAATTGAATGATAGTTTTTTATTATTTTTATTATTTACTATTATTATGTTTTGAATGAATGAAGAGGTAAACTTGGTACTAAATTAGGAAGACAATTAATTAGCGCAGGGTGAACTACCGCCTAAATTCGTTAAATTAAATTGACCATAAGGGGCCCACTACATATAATAGATTTATATAATTATTTTAATAAATAGATATTTAAATAACCATCCAAAAATAATAAATATAATATTTTAACCACCCAAAATTAAAATATAACATTTTAACCATCCAAAAATCTTCAAGAGTGGATTTAGAAGAGTAATAGTAATGAAAAAAATATAAATAATATTTAAGTTTTGGTGGTTAAAATGCTATATTTGATGTTTTGAGTGATCTTTATGTAAAAACCGCTTTAATAATGCTAGAGAAGGAAGAGAGAAAGAGAGACAGAGCACCGGTGAGAGGAATTACAATATAATTCACTCATAGAAGAAAACAAGATAACAAAAATTCTAACATAAATAAGACGCATTTACAAAAATACCACGCAATTCTTACGGATTTACATATCTAGCATTTAAACGCTCATATTTATTTGCATATCCTTCCAATCTTTAACATCACATAAAAAAATATCATCATCACAATATTTTTATAAGAAATACACATATTCATGCATAGATTCATGACACCATTAAGTAAATATCAAACTTTGGGAGTTAGATATGTAAACGCTTAAAAAAGAAATGTGTGGCATGCATATGATTTCACCCCAATATTCCTAATATCTATCTAAACACAAAAGTAAAACATATTCTAGATAATTTATATGCACAAATGGAAATGTCAAAAAGATTAGGTTGAAATCAGACAAGACATCCCTCTCCATGAATCTCTTGCACATTAAAAAATCTCCATATTCTACTTTATCACCTTTGTCCTGACATTGATGGTCCAATTCATGATTTTCTCTTTGAAAGAGACAGGTGGGTTGTCCCCACTCTTGCATTAAAATATTTACGTTTTTTCAAGGTGGCTAATGCCTCGCTTCTACACTTAAAAGGGAATCAAAGGAGACTAGAATTTGATAACCTGGAGCAATATCTTGCCAAGGGATTTAAAATACCAATTCATTGACTTGGCTAGCTCGTCTATGTCCTAGAGCGAGTTCATAGGCTTCTCTGTGTAATTTTATTGCGTATGGTGGCCCCCTACACAAATATTTGATGTAATCGGTCCAATCTCGGGTTTAATGACTTTGATTAATTAAAATGAGTTTCATATCAGTTTATGTGAATTTATTCAAATGCTAGTGAATTCACGTCAATATGGACGAGTTTATACTGCTGAAGCCTAACAGATTTTAACATTTATTCTAACTTAAATTTTCATATAGAAAGATTTACGTACATACCATCAAATTCCTACGTGTTTACATATCAGTCACCTAATTTTCAATTTATATATATATATATGACACCTTACCTATGGGCTTGAAAGAGGTGTCTTTCACTTTTTAAAAGATATAATAATGGAATTTTTCATGTGATATAAAAAATTTGGGTGGTAGAAATGTAAAAAAGTAAAAGTTTAGGAGTTAGATATGTAAATAAATGGGAATTGGATGGTATGTATGTATATATGCCCCTTTCATATAATCCATTTTAATATTTTTCAACCGTTGCTAGAAAGAACTTCTGGACCTTTGTTTTCATCATCTTTACATTAAATGTTTGGAGAGAATTTTATGAATTTTCATTCTTAAATTATGACCATCAGCTGCCAAACGAGATGACATGTCTATTTTTGTGAGCTTTAAGCATAATTTGTCATTCATAAATATAAGGAATCCCCTGCTATAGATAGTGAAAGGCCTTCATAGTTAGTTAGAGGACCCTACAGAAAAAGCCCCATAGCCAAAAAAACTCTTAACTTATAAAATGCATAAAAATAGTGTCTATAAATAACAATGTTAAAAATTGCATAATTGAAGGCGTTCTTCTCTGCAGAATCATGCCGATGTATACCGCCTCACATGATTTTAGCGTTGTGCATGCCTCAGTATTGACGAGGCATGCAATAAGGCGGGCTTCGCCTAGCCGAAGCTGAGGTGTCCACCTCTTATTTTATACTAGGTATTCTGCATAATGTCTGTTTCGTTCGAACACAAGCCTCCAATCTCCGTCCCCCGTCTCCCTCTCACACTGACGCTTGGATCACCACCTGCTGCATCAGCCAATGCCAATGAAGCCGATGCCAATGCTGCCCGATCTTATATCGTCTGTGCCGCCGCAGCCACTTACTGCTTCGGCTACAACTTGTTGCAACTACTGCCGCCACACCACCGCCCACCCTGCCTCTTCTTGTTGCTCTCAACACAGTCACCTAATGCAGCGGCCCTGCCGTTCAGATTTTACAATAGGTTTGTGGCTTTGTTTGACATAAAAGAAATGCAATTCTCTTCTCTGCTCTCTTTTATAAGCTGGATAGTTGAGTTAGAGTGCTCTAGTTTTAGTTCAAACAAAATTATTTACTTTTCTTGTGATCGTTAACTTAGATTCTTTGTTTGTGCACATTATCAAAGGTGATTTTATGGTGACTTAGAACATATTTAGGTTTGGATGTCAATTAACATGATTGATGTCTATAATACCATATGTTATGATGTGAAAGAGCTGCATATGCTTTCCTAACTCTTAAGTTATTAGAATCAAGTTTTATACATTATTAGGGAAGATCAAATGGTTTAATGTGTCACATATTGAGTAAAACATAATACAATTGTGAAGCTTACGCCTTACTTCACGAACGAAAAACATCTCGATACCCAATCGAGCAACTTTAACATTGATAAATATTATTTAAACTTTTATAACAATATAACAATAGTATCAAATCATGGCGATACAGAAGAACAAGTCATTTCACTTTCTAGGGCAACTTTTGGCAGGTTTTTCTCACGATGCAGAATATGTTAACAAAACATAGTTCAATTACAGGTTTAGGGTTAGGGTTGTGTCCATCTACAACAATGGGCCCTCATTATCAACAGTGAAGAAGAAAGCAAACTTAAAACAGGGCAGTTCACAAGAAGAAAAGAATATCAAAATTAATTACACTCATCATCAAAATTAAATATTCTATAGAAGACAAGCCCCCTCTTGTATGCAGAAAATGCTAAAATAAAACAATTGCTTAGAAGAACTTGCTTAAATAGTATAGCATGTAACAAACAAACTTACAGTCGAAATTTTACAGGGGCAAATGTGATTTAGCAACTTTAAAAAAGTTCCAGCCATCTCCCATTCTCGCAAAAGAATATTTTTGACTAAACCTTCAATCAATTCCAAGAAGTTCCTAATCCTCAGATCCCAAGTGTCTGAAGAATTCCATAAAGATTAAAGAATAATTTCTACAGAACTCACTGCACTTTAACCCCTTCTGAGATCAGCTTCAATGGGACTTTCTCCTGCCTTGCAGAGGTGGAGGGCAACCCTCGAAAAAATCAGATAAGGCCAACTCGAGATCCTCGGCTGAGTACTTTATATACATCTCAGGGTGTCTCCCACTCTCTATATGTTGCCTGAACCGGCCCAAAAAGAATCTGTAAGCTGGAAGCAATTTCTCAGATATTGAAATCCTTAGCTCCTCCCTCAGTTGGGACTCAGGAACGAACCATGCGGACTGTGTTCGGTGAACTTCGTCAAAAGAAGCATTGAATCCTTTGAATCTCTCTCTCAGCGTTGATTTTGACACAGAAGATGAGAAGCTTCCACCAACATGTAACCCCTCATCTCTCAAGAAATAGAGGACCTTTACCCAAGTTGCTCTTACATAGCTAGTGGCCAGTTGCCGGAACTTAGCTGTGAGTTTCTTTAGGATATCATCCCCAATCATTTCGTGCAAGTCAGGGGAGCCCTTCACTTTCTGGACAATGTAGTGAAAGTTATTCATTAAGAAAAGGTGGGAGAGGGCAGCGTCCTTGTAGAGCTGTGCCTTACTCTCCATATTGAATTGGAGGATAACGATTATCCAGATTAAATGGGATGCAAGCGGGGAGAGTTTTGCCGGCTCCGGCAAGTCAAATTCTGGTAAGGCTTCGCCGGCTTCATCGCCAGGCAACCGTTGGATTGCCGGAGGCCTTGTTACGATCAGCTGAAGCAGTGTCTGCTTGTAATCCGAAATGAGACTGATGTAATTCATCACATACCTCGTAAGCGGGTGGATAGTACCTCCAGGAACAGGAATTTTTGAGGGCTCTCTGAGAACGGCACTCTCAAATTCGGATAAGATTCCTCGAACGGCATCAGCAAGCCTGGTGATGATATCAGATACCTGGGTGTTGAGTGATTCCAAGGCCCTGGAATGGAAAACGACGGAAATATCGGGAAGTAAATCCGAGAGGGCATCATGGAGGTCGAGGATCTTGAAGAGCTTTTCAGGAGAACGACGGCCGATGCTGATTGCCTCTGCGAAGCTCAGCAGCTGTACCGCCGCTCCCTTCACCGTTTCAACAAAGGGGGCCTCGTCTCCCGTAGAGCCGGCGAATATGAGGTCGCAGAGGCGTTGTTCACTGGCGAAAATAATACGAATACAAACCCTAGCAGCGCGAATCCACCGACGGATCTTAGATTCCAGAGCGACCCAGTCCAGCCGCTGAACGTCCCCGATGCTGAGCCTCTCAATCCCCAAATGGCGGAAACAGAGCTCCAACGCGGACTTGCGGACGCTTCCGTAAACCTGAAAACACTCACGGCCGTATCCAGCTGCAATCATCCGATCGGCGATGCTGCGGAGGTCCTGAGCGGCATCATCAGGTAGGAGATCGATCTCACGGATGCTGCTGGTGGAACGGTAGCTCGGTGTGGTGCTCCCCTCGAGGTTGTTGCTGCTCCCCACACTCCGCCGGAGATTCAATCCTTCATCCTCGGGGTCAGGCTCTGGTAGATCTGGCATCAGGTCACCGGAACTGGATCGTGGGAGGGAGAGGGAGTTCAGATCGATGATCGAATCGATCTCATAAGCGTTTGCACGGGAGACAAGTATGTGGCGGAACTCGTCCTCGAGCCGTACCATGGCGATCTGGATAGTACTGGCGGCTGTCCCGGACTTCCTAGGGCTACCGCTAGCTCCGGCCGGAGAGTTCTTTAAGGCGCGGCGGATCACATCGACTGCCTGGAGGTATCGCTCCGCCTCACCGCGATCTTCGCCGTCAAACACCATGCGGTCACTACACGGCGAAGCTGTCGGATCCCACTGAAGAATGAGCTGTTCAGCGGCCTTAAGATCTGCCGCCTCTGCCGGCGGCGGCTGTGGGGGAGGGGCGGCGCTTCCATCAGAGCCATCCATTGCAGAGAAGCAGAGGTTGAAGAGAAGTGTGTACTGCGATCGAGGGAGCGTTCCTTTTTTTTTATTGATATCCCTTTGCAGAGGAAAGGAGATCGACGAAGTTTGACTTTTGACCACATACGGTGACGGCGCTTGCGGGCGACGGCAAAATTTTAATTTCATATTAAAAATACAGTTATTTATTTATTTATTAAAAAAAACCAAATTTTACATATATATATATATATATATATATATATATATATATATATATATATATAATGATATTACATTTGAGATATGTAAACGCATAGGAATTGAGTGCTATGCATGTAAATTATATTTTTAATATATAAAGTTATGATATTAAATATTATAAATATAAAATTTAAATATTATATATAAATAAATATCCTAATTTTCTTAATACGAATATGATAAGAATTTGATGTGTGTCCTCCGTACGTACTTTTAAATTGGCAAATGACAGGTGTAGATCGGATAAGTGGCGTGTGATTTTTGCTCACGAGTTGCGATTTAGCTCTCAGCTCGAAATTTAACTAAATAATGTTAACTTAAAATAAATTTTATGAAGATTGAAGTATTTTACATATTGATACGTATGCATTTCACAGTATATGTAAAAAAAGTATATGATGTTCGATCTTTATTGTTCATTAATATTTTCTTTATTATAAAAAAATAAAAAATATTGTCCACTGAAATACATATTTACAGTGATGAACAATGAAGATCGAACACCGTATTTATTTCTGCATACGATGTTCGTATCGAATAATTTTTCGTTCGACGTAGGCTGAAGCGGAGCTTGTTTCAGATATTATTTAAGTTTATTTAAAATAATTATATTTTATAAGATTTGAATGCAAAATTATTATTAAAAGAAATAAGCAATCATTAACAAAATGCATTTCAATTTAATTTCAGCCAATTATAGTATGGTGTAAATTAATTAATTAATTATTTTTTGTCATGCTAGAATGAGACTTGATGCTACCCTACCACCCATAAACCTATATAAGAAATCAAAGCTCTAATAACTAGTGTTAACAGTTGCTGTATTTTGCACATTTTTTTTTCTAAATATAAAGTAGTTGCCGGCCACTGTTATAATTGTTACTGGACATAGCCACTATCATCACATATCATATTTTTCATATCAATGATTGCATATTTTTTTCTGTATTATGTTATAAAAGGCTTCTAATTTTTTGGCTTTCTTAGTCTCTTTTGTGAAGGAGCAATTATCTTTTTCAGATTAAGAATTTGAAGCTGGCTTTAAACCTTGGAGCCTTGTTTTGGTTAGCTATGCGTTGAGGAAGTGTTCTTGTTATGGTAATCTTTTGCAAGTCATTAATAGGATATTAAAACTCAAAGATATTGTTAATTCTTTATCACTTGCATAAGGGTTTTTTATATTTAAATTTTATTGTGTTGAAGATCTTCAAATAGTTTTGAGGGGAGAACCTTAATTTATTAATGAAAGGGCGTTGATATTTAAAAGATTATCACATGCTTTTAAATCAATTAAGGAGGATTTCAAAGTTGTCCATATTTGGATTGAATTTCTTAATTTTCTGGTATGTTGTTGCTTGAAGAATGGTATTTCCAAAATCACTAGTAAAATAGATATCGTATTGGTTGTTGATCAACTTACATAATGGCTCACATCATACTTTTGTTAGTGTTTGCATTTAAATTTGTATAGATGTTATTCTTTTCTTGAGTTTCTTACTTTGGTTATGAAAGATCAAATTATTGTAAAAACTATTTATTTATAAATGAAAATTTGCAGTTGTAAAACTTGTTATGCGGTTTTTCATGATCTTTCTTTTTATTTGAAGTATCTTTACTGCCATCATGTTATTATCATTCATGTTTTTCATGGTAGTACTAGAAGCAGAAATAGAATTTGTTTTGTTCAAAGACCTCAAAGAAATACATATCTTCTACTTATCTTAATCTTATCTGCCCCTCATCTTAATGTTCTTGTTGAAACATCTTGTTGTAGTTTTGATTCTTTTGGTTGGGTTAATAGAGCTTATATTGAAATTTGTCTGATATTGCATGATGTTCATTTTACTTATGGGAATATTTTTCTAGAAGACGTTATTCCTTCATTTCAGAATGATGTTGGAGTTAATGTTAAGCAAACAGGTTATGATAATGTTTCTAATCTTTTGGCTACTCATGTGATTCTTGTTGTCATTATTGTTGATCATACTCTTTCTTCTGCTTCTCTTCCACTTACTTATAAGGCAAAGAATGACTGTTGAAAGGAGAAATTACGCTACACTAATTTATACTTTTTTATTATGTTATATCCTAACTTTCTTGTTTGGAATATTAACATGTTTAATAATAAGGCTCGTATTGATGATTGTTTTATGAAAAAAATATATCATCATATTTCTATTTTAGTAATTAAGTTTTATCAGTTTTATATTTCTGACATAGGTAATCCAACAATCCAGAGAAGAAGATCAAAATACCCCCATAATCTTGTACTAACCCTTTTACAAAAAGAACAATGTTGCAATTTACTTCTAGTTCTCCTATCATCTATATATAGGAAGGCTCTTTCAGATAAAGAATCTTTTTGGTTCATCCACTCTTGTAACCTCTATTTTGATGAAATAAAATAGGTCTAAGGGCCCAAAAAAAGCCCTATTCGCCCCGACGGGGCAAGTCTTTCTCTCCTCCTCTTCTTCTCTATCTCTTTTCTTCTTTCTTTATCTTAATTGATAGGTTCTATCCCTTGGGCACGATCAGACATATAAGGATTCAACACTTTTTTTTTGTAAAGAAACATATCACTTCGCCTAATTGTGATGTTCTAATTCAAGAGTATACCAATAATTAAATTAAGTAAAATTTTCATCCAGTTTGGAGTGGTAAAGCCTCGAGTCCTAATGATTTTTCTTGTAAATTCTTCAAGTATTCTTGGCATATTTTTGAGTTTGATAGTATCAATACTATCAAGATTTCTTTATTATCATCAAGTTCCCTCATAGCATTAAATATTATGACGTCAATTTAATTTATAAGAATTATTTGGCCCAACTCTTAATGAATTCAAACTTTTTTTTTTGAAATAACATTTATAAAGTTATTTCTAAACTTCTAAAAGATATACTTCAAATTATTTTTTGTAATTTTATACCCATTGCACATGCTACATTCATTAAAAATATTATTATAGCTATCTAGCTTTATATAGTTTCAATTCTAGTAAATTTTTGAAGAAAATGTGCTCTAAAATTGATTTGATGATGGCTTTTGATAATATGAATAAAAATTTTCTTCATTATAGAAGGTGATTCTCTGTTATTGACATGCATATAAAATGTATTTATTTGTCATATTATTTTCATTTATTTTTATGTTTATATCATGCTTTATGAAAGTTTTTGGTGTTATGATGCAGAATTAAGGAAAGGAGGAGGATAGTAGCCTGAAAAAGTTTTTGGTGCCCAACCCCTAGGCACTATTTGAACCGTGTAGGTCGTTTTTCTACAGTTCGGATGCATCTTTTTGTTGGGAGAAATATAAAAGCCATGAATTTGACTAAGGAGGGGTCATTTTCTGCCATTTTGAAGCATGAAGCCTCTTAGGAAAAGATCAAACAAGATCTTCAACTTGTAATTAGAGAAGCTAGTTTTATGAATGTTTGTGAGACTCTGTAGTTGTATCAAAGTCATTCTAAGTGAGAAAGAAGAGAGATAATTGCTTTAGAGTTCTTTGTGTAGTTTGATTTCATTTCAACTTTTAAAGACTTATGTAATTGATTTCTTCTTCCAAATAAATTGTTTATGTAAATATGTGTAAGCATGAGTAATGAGTAATTCTCTTAGTCTCTCTTGAAATAGGGATGTAGGATTGATAAGTGTGAAATTTCTTATGTGATTTATGTGCTTAATCTTGAATGGTGATGTTTAACCTTTAGAACCTCGTTTACTTTGATTCTGGCCAAGTGGATTTTTAATACTTACCGTAAATTATGAGATTCGAAAGAGATCATAATGGAACGATGAGGTTAATCACATTAACTCAGAGGAATATGAATATTACCTCTAGGTTAGTGCAGAAGTTTTGGGAGAACTTAATTCTTAGGGCTAGATAATGGATTTAGTGAACTAAACTAAGTTTTTTTAGCAAAACTTCCTTAGACCAACAGGAGAGGATAAGGCAGATGGTTTTGTAGAGTTATATTGTTATTGCCTCCCCAGAACTCTTTCTTGGTTCGCCTCTGTTCGTTTTAGCTCTTGTTCAGTTTGAATTAAGTTCAGAGACAATTGAAAAAAAAATTAAATTTAACATTTTTTAACTCAACATAAAAATTCAATATAAAAATATTATCACAATTTTACATTATTAACTTTATAAGTAATTTGAGCAAAAAAAAAGAGCTAAACGTCAATGATTAATGATTTGTTTGTGTTCGGCTCATTTATAAAACTAAAAAAAAAGATGGTTCACGTTCGACTCAAATCGAACACCATCAATCCTAAGACTCGAATTTTCAACCATTTATTTCTCTTTCTCATTTCCTAATTATTAAATAATAATTAAGTAAAAGTTTTGCAACAATGAGTATGGAGAAACTCTTATATAAATATTTGAATATCATTGTTTTTCCATTTTAAGGCTATCTTCCATCGTTATTATCCTCAGTTCTTAAATCCTCAAATCATTGAAAGTCATGTTTACATCTATTTGCTAATGTTTTAAAAACAATTGCATAAATACCACTCAATTCCTATGCAATTACATATTTTTCACCCACTTCACTTTTTATACATATGCCCATTTTTCTACATTTGAAATGTGGGAGGAAAGCTTTGGGTGATATTTATAAAAATAATACTCAAAAGGTTAGATATGTAAATAAACCTAAAGTGAATGGTATTTGTGTAAATGCCCGATTATTTTATATAATGAAAGCCCCTATCCAGAAAATAATTTTCTGTGCGAACTCCTGACGTAGCTCTACGTGTGGACCAAGTTATTTCTAAGTTATTTTTAGGTTATTTTTGGATTATTTTCAATAATACCGAAATAACCCAGAAATACCCAAAAAATAAAAACCGCGGATTATTTATGGGTTATTTCGGTATTATTGAAAATAACCCAGAAATAACCTGAAAATAACTTAAGAATAACCTACGCCGCACGTAGAACTACGTCATGAGTCCAGACAGAAAAAACGCTCCTATCTCAAAGTCAACAAGGCGATGCGGTCGCGATTCTTGGTCCCACGTTGCGGCGTGTTGCACTTTAGGAGAAGGAAGCTATTGCAATTAGGGCAGTTAAAACGGCTCGTTGTTTGTGAACAGCTCGCATTCGGCTCGTTAAGAAGTTTATGTTTGGTTCATTCGGTAAGTTAATAAGTCAAACACAAATAACACGAATAATATTTGTTCATTTGTGTTGGGCTCATTTTGGCTCGAAATATTAGTAATCAAGTGTGTGTGTGTATTTGATGAGTAGTATTTTAAAAAAAAATTAATTGACTACAAGGCTACAAAGATTTATAATTAGTTAAAAGTTTTAATTAAGAAAATAGAATAAAAATTATTAAATTAAATTCCAATGATATTCTAAATCTTGCTCAAATCCTTAATATCTTATGGCTACGTGATTAGTGTTGTCAAAACTGCTCTTTGTTCATGCACGGCTAGTGTTCGGCTTGCTAAGCAAACGAGCCGAACACAAACACACTTTTTGAGCTCGAAATATAAATTTAGCTCGTGTTTGACTCGTTTACACCCCTAATTGCAATGATATCACGATCAAATGTAGTGTGTAATAAAATAATTAATTTATCGTAGTCAGTGTGCGCTGATAAAGACTATCGTTAAATTGTTGTGTCCAGCTTTTATTTTTCTAAAAAATTGTTTTAAAATTCTTTTATAAAAAAAAAGTTTTAAAATCATATGGAAAACACGGTTTAAAATAATTTAAATAATTATGAAATGATATTATATGAGAAACATTTTTTGAAAAAACAATCTGACGAAGTCCGAAATAAGAAAGTATTTTCTATAAAAAGAAAGCAGTTTTAAAACTTATGCTTTAGACTTCAACACTTTTAATTTATTAAAAGAAATTCTTTGTCTAATAAACCTTGAATCATGAAAAATTATTCTGTGCGGAAATTGGTAGGCATGTAAACGAATTGAACACCAGCGAGCTCAGGCTCAGCTCGTGTTCGGCTCGTTTATATTTCGAGCTCAAAAAGCGTGTTCGTGTTCGACTCGTTTGTTTAGCGAGCCGAACACGAGCAGTTCAAGAACAAAGAATCATTCTGACAATCTTATCACGTAGCCATAAGATGTTAAGAATTGAGGCATGATTTAAAAATTATTGTTTGTATTAAAACATTATTTGAATCTAATTTAATAATTTTTTTTTTATATTTTCTTAATTAATGTTTTTAATTGATTATAAATCTCTGTAGCTTTGTAGTTAATTAAATTTTTTTAAAGTATCACTCTTCAATATATATATATATATATATA
>NEWO01000003.1:1716794-1743591 GCA_003013225.1 Phalaenopsis aphrodite | reverse complement strand
GAGCAAAAACGAGCCGAATACAAATAAATAAATATTTACTCGTGTTATCTCAATTCGTTAATTTAGCGAACCAGCCAAACACGAGCAGTGTAGAGAGCGCTAGACAAAAATGTTATGTGACCGATTCATTTTAATTTTTATATGGCATGTCATTATTATTATTTTCCAAAAGCGGTACCCGTGCGGGCTCATTTGTTGGGCGTCACGCGTAATTGGGAATGACAGCTGGAATGTTCCGTTCCCCCGTTTGAATTTCAAATAAGTCAATTTTACCTAAAAACAAGTATTGCTTTCGTTCACAAATATATATATACGCCGCCAAACCGCGAAATTCATATGAGATTGTTATTACTATTATTATTTTGTGCGTAATTTCTAGTTTGGGAATGAGATTAATCTCCGAAAGATTCATGTTGAATTTCTTAGGTGTCAATTTTGTATGAGATAACTAGAGGAGGTGAAAAGATGGAACCCCAATCGCACTGCCCCTCAAGTGTGGAATATGAAAAATTATTACGTCTGTCGACCGGACGCACGATATCCATGTGACAGACGTAATAATCTCTCGTGGAATAGAATCATTTTAGGACTTCATGTCATGTATATTGCATGAATTCATATAATTCGAGAGATTTTTTATGAAATGAGTAGATGGGGGTGAAAGTAGAGACTTCACTTTTATTTTTATAAGCCCCGTAGGGTATTCTTACCCTCATAGGAATAAAGAAATGTTATATTTTAGGTCATACTTGATGGATCTTGAATTGTCTTTTAGAAATACATGTCTCGAGCTTATATGAATTCATGCAATATACATGACATGAAGTCCTAAAATGATTCTATTCCACGAGGGATTATTACATCTGGAGAAGAAAGAGAGAGAGAGAGAGAGAGAGAGTTAGGAAATTCTAATTAGAGAGGTCGGGGAAAAGACTTTAGACCAGGGCCCCTTATATTCATCTTTGTTCCCCCTATTTATAGGGGTGTACTAATATAATAGCATAAAGAAAATAACGGTTATGGAAACCATCATTTAAGTAATTAATTTACTGATTTAATACTAAATTTGCATTACAACTTGAACTAAATACGACGATTATCAATTGTTCGACTTATCTGGGTTCGATCAGTTGAGGTAGCCGGTTGTATGACGATCGCTCTTGCTGAGGTAAAGCTAGTCGACGTTTAGTGTTGTGCGCCTGTGTGTAAGATTTACATACATACCACTCAATTCTTATGTATTTACATATTTAACACGTAAATTTCAATTTTTACATATAGGTCACCTTATCTTTACATAAAATGTGTTGTTAATTTTATTTATATATTTACAAGATAAATCTAATTAACAAATGCTCTTCAAATATATTAAGATATAAATAACTTCCCATGTTGAATAGATTTGTAATTTATGAATTACAAATTATATCATAAATTACAAATCTGATTTGTTCTAAATTTTTATTTATCATTTTTAACTTGCCTACCATGTGACAATAAAAGATTAAAGTGGCATTTACATACATAACACACATATTTCTTATGTATTTATATATCTAACACCAAAACATATTTATTTACATGCATATCACTCATATCATTGACATCACACTAAGAATATCACCATTACTATATTTTTAAAAGTGAAATATACATTTTCATGCATAGACTTATGCAATGTGTTATAAGTGTAAATATCAAACTTCGGGTGTTAGATATGTGTTAGAAGAATAGTGTGGCATGAATGTAAATCTACCAATAATAAAATACAATGCATAAAGAAATTAACTTGAAATAGTGACAAAAAAATGATGAAAAATGCTTGCTCCAGGAATCATTACATTATAAACAATCATACATTAATCTTTTAAATATAACATCTATTTGGGCCAGCTGCATAAGCCGCTAATAAGCAGCTACCCCAGGAAGCTGCTGCGCAACAGTTGCTGAGGGTAAGCTGGTTGGTTGTTTGGTTTGTGTTATTCGAAAACAATTGTTTTGTTGTTATTTCTGGATAAACGAACATTTTGTCCCTATGTAGTAACATTTTTTTTTGCAATAGAACTGTCAAGACAATCTATTTGATACTTGAGAAGTATAAATAAACTTCATAACAATACAAAAAATAAGATATGCATCTTACTTAAGAATGAGTATCATGACTATTAAAATAAAGAAATAAATTACTAAAATAAAATTTAATAATATGATAATATTAATTTATAGTGAAGACTGCGTATGTCAGTAGCTAGGCCGCCCTGCAGGGATACCCTGCACGCTTAGTCACTCTCTGTAGTTGATTCTTCAAGCTTATCCGCTCACTAAAAAAAGTCACACCTTTTATTGATTCTCTGTGGGCACCTGTAGAACTATCCACCATAATTATGTGGCTGACGTGACGTCAGCAAGGAAGTCTGAAGTACACAGTAGCAGAGGAATCGTTGGGAGGTCCATAAAATCCTAGAGCACACCTTTTTTGAATACTTCAAAAGACAATTCATCAATCATAACACAAGTATAAATTGATAAAGAAGAAAATAAATTACAGTTTTGTACAGGCTTGAGATCATAGAAAACTCAGTACACCAACCAAATAATTTGTTACTACAAGAAGATATCGGACCTTATAAAACAGGGGTTCTTAATTGTCTTTAAACCCCACAATACCAAGCTCGTGTGTGTCATATGTGCTTGTCACCAAAAAAGGCCATCTAGAAGTACCTAAAAAACTATTGCATTGAAAAGAAAAGAGATACTTGGTTGCCCTCATTAGGATTTCACATATGATATCAATCATACAACAACTAAAAGGTCATTCAGAAGAGCCCACAAGGTCAAACGACTCATCATGGACCTCACAAACTCAAAAAAAAAGAAACAAAACGTAAAAAGAAAAAAAAACAACTGCAAACAGTATGGAAATTACAAAATAAAAAATATCAACCATAAATTGTATGATATAAGGGAACATAACATAATATTAATAATACAAGGAACAAATAACTAAAATGAGCTATGTAAAATAAACATGGTTCGTCCAACCAACATCCAACAATGAAGTCCGTAATCTACTCTCTCAATTCAACCATTTTTTAGGCATCTTGTCATCCTAGGTGTAACCTTTGTCGTCCTGGGTGTAACCTTCTTTACTTCTAGGAGCATGGTAGCATCCTATCGAGACTTGCTTCTCGGACTTGTCTTCGAGGAGCATCGTAGCTTCACATTGAGTCTTGCCTGCTGGGCTCAACTTCCAGGGGTACCAGATCTTCCTATCGAGTTTTGTCTCTTGAGATTGACCTCTAATAGCATGGTTGAAAGAAGAATCGATTAAGGATGTAAGATAAGTTTTGAGTTGTATAATTGGAGATGTTTGACAATATTAAACCGCAACAAACAAAGTCATATAAAATCCATTGAGAATGGTTGATCTATCTTAGTTTGTTGGTCGAAGATTTTGCTTGGCGAACATAACAGGTTATGGAAGAGGCCGAAGGAAATCCACAAAGGATTTTTTATCTACGTGAGGTTGTATGTCAAATCTTTTGTTTGAATACGATATCATGGGATCAATTAAGCCTAGAATACATTGGGATCGACTAAGCCTAGAAAGAGGTGTCAAAGATGTTCAACATTTATGGAGACTAGAGCACAGATCACAATGGAGCATATGTTTTCTTAGAAATATGATTGCAGTCATACTCAAGCATAATGTTTGACAACTCATTAGTTGCTGCTTTTGAACTTTTTGCCCGCGGCGGGGATATTATCCATGCAAGTTTGTAAAACAACACATGTATTGGACCTTGAAGAGATTAGCTTCTTGATCTAGTTGAAGAAGAACTCTAGTACGATGAGGGGGAGCTGAGGAAACGTTATTTGCGCTAAAGATTTCCTCTCAGACCAGAAGTGATTCTTGTAGACTTGTAAACTTAATGAAATATGTGATTACTTCCCCTCCATAGTCATGCGCGTGACGTTAACATGAACAACCTATCGATAATGCAATGAAAGTTGCACCCCAGATTGGAAGAAGTTGTGAAATACTTTGTGTTGAATATGATACAAGAAGACGTCCCCACTACAATCGTGCCCAGGACGTTGGCATGAAGGACCTTTCAAAGCTGCGATGAAGGTTGCCCCCACATCGAAGAATGTTCTAGAGATGATCTTCAAGATGTGAAGAAGATTCCTTCGTTAGTTAGATAATATACATCATTGGGAAATGAAGTAGATGATCATCGTCTCAGAGTTGAAGAGTCGAACGTTGCTTCGTTCCCCATAGAAGGCACCAAACTGATGCATGCTAGAAAATTCGCGGCAATAGAGTAATGAATTATCATCTTAATGTTGCACGAGAATTCAACACACACTCATATACAAGAAAAAAACTAGTAGTGATGCTAGAAGTTTTTACTTGAAAAGCTTGTAAAAAGAAATGCCACGAGGTCTAACTCAATTATAAAAATTCAATATAAGTTGATGATTACAGAGACCTTTTGTCCTACATGCGAGAAAGTACTACATAGTCTTCCAAGTTACAACATTTGTGCACAAGTGAACTTTGTTATAAGAAGTAACGATGGTTGGTAGCGATCGATGGAGGCCGAAAAGTAATAGTTGAAGGCAGTCGGCTGTGATCGAAGACGATCAGCGGTGGTCAACAGAGGTTGACAATGGTTGACAATGTTCAATGGTAGTCTACGGTGGTGGACGACAGTCGGTGGTGGTCCACACCGATTGATGACAATCGACAGTGATCGACGAATGTTGGCGGGGGTCAACAATGGTCGGTTGTGAACAATGACGTTCGGCGGTGGTCAACGACAGACAACGGTGGTCGACGGTGCTTAGAGTGATGCTGGACTTCAACTCCTCAAAACTTGAAGCTCTTCTTCGAGCTTCAAGGTCCCCTCCCATGAGAGGGTTAGAGCTTTATTTATAATGTTATGTGTGCAATTAATACAAGAATATTAACTATTTTGATCGGACGTCCGAAGAGCTTCCGTCAATCTGAGTTTGATGAACATTTGAGCATGTTAACGATGTCAGAATTGAGCAATTTTGGGCTTGTTGGATTCTTCTTGTTGAGACGCTCGATTCGATTATAGGCTTGCTAGATTCAACATTCGCTTAATCTTCTATATATGTCCGAAAGACTTCCAAGAGTTTTTAATGATTTGATCTGACCATAATTTGACTGAGATTGGATTAATTTTGGTAACATTGGGTTCTTCTTGTCGAGCTGCTCAGTTTGACTATAAATTTGTTGAAATTGAAGTTCTGGATGAGTTTTTTATAAAGGTTCAAATATCGCTTGCTCAAAAAACAGTCTCGAAATCTATCTCATGCCTTGAGAGATGTTGGAGATTTGCTGAAGATTTATCAGTTATATATGCAAATACATAAAAATTGAATGATATGGATGTAAATCTTCTCTTTTTTTTTTCATCCCCTAAAAGTCACATTTCTAATTTAGAGTGGACATTAATAATATCAATAAATAACTTACGAGGAAGTCAGCGTATGTCTCCTTCGACCATGCAATTTTCTTGAGAAATTTTTTCCTTGACGGCAATTATATGTTCCCGGTTCTTAATACGATCATTTTAATTTAAAAAAAATGAAATAAATATTTCCATGCATATATAAGATAACACGTACGTATAAAACTTAGGTGTTACATATGCAAAATACCTAAGAATTGAGTGGTATGCTTGTAAATCTTCCTTTTTGTTTTTCTTTCCCTAAAAGTCACTTTTTGTGGCTTAGATTAGTCATTAATATTATCCCTAAGTATCTTATGAGCAAGTCAGCGCATGTCTCCTTCGAACATGTAATTGATTCGAATTGAAATTAATACCTCTATGCTTTGCTTAAGAGTTGTATCCCTCATGTGCTTATTTCTTCTTTTAGGGGGTAATATGTTTTAAATTCTTAATACTTTTGATACCTTTGCTTAAAAGATACTAAAAAAAATTACATTTTGGTTGTGCACACCACTGCTCATCATATTTAGATTGAGTGTAGAGCGGTGAATGCAGCTCGAATATGAAAATAGATTCAAATTTTGGCTCGAATCGAGATGAGATTAAAATAAAGGAGCCGAGCTATGAGTTGAAATTTTGGATAGCATTTTTTTCGAGCCTACTTTGAGTCATACAAGGATTGACACTAACTTGCTCGAAATCGGCTATATATATATAAATATATATAATTATAAAGATTATATATATAATACTAAATAAACTTTAATATGGCAAGCCACAAGCCGATTTCAAGCTATAATGTATCCAAAAAACTCAATTTGAGCTAGCTAGTTTCGATTTCAAGCTGAAATAGATCCAAACAACTCAATTTGAGAGAGCTAATTTCAATTTTGAGCCGCATTGAACTCGATTCAATTTTGAGCCTTGTTGGTTTGAAGCTTGGCTCCAAATGAATATAACATGCCACAAGCCTATTTCGAGCCTCATTCAATCAATTTGAGCTAATTTCAAGTTGATCCCGGTTCGACTGAAAATAAGATCATTAACTTTTTGAGGGGGGAGGGGAGAAGGGAGGATGGAGAGTAGCCTAATTCAACTGTTGTTCTGAACTGGAGACCCGACGTTTACTTTGTCTCCATAGTCATCGACCACCGTCAACCACTGTCCACTAGTAGTCGTTAACCACAGTCAATCTCCCCATGTTGGGTGCTACTGGTGAACTATGTTGGGTAATGAAGTATCCTGCGGAACTCTGTCGAGTAATGAAATATTTTAGTGGACTCGTTTGAGAAACAAAGTATCCTTGTGGACTCTTGTGAATAATGAACTATCCTAGTGGACTCTATTGAATAACGAAGTATCCTAAGCGTAGGGTAACAAAGTATCTCAAATAATGTGCAACGACTTATCCCAAACACAATGTGTTGGGGATCTTGCGACAACTTCCCTAAGCAATTGCTCACAATCGTTGTATTCATAATAGATCGTATCTTTTCATATTCAATGTATTGACGTGCATTATCCTTCGTGTAACAATGTAATCCTTCTTTCCAACTTGCAAGAGAATGGTTTATCATTGTACTTATGAATCCATAATAGATTGATCATTTTAACTGCGTTTGGCCCCGTGTTTTCTTCTCTTTTCAGATTTTTTCATGTAAAAGTCTTAGCATCTTTCTCCTAATGTTTTTTAAAATCATCTCAATGTGTGTTGGATATTCGTAAAATGCTGAGACGTTAAATTATTACTCTAACCTCACAAATATTCTGAACGATCGAGGCTTTATTATAAATTTTAATATTTGAGTTATAATTTGAAAAATAAATTTAAGAGGGCACTATTTTATAAATAGCTAATGTTTGGAGTGCCATGATTGCAATTTGCTAAGACACTCTAACTTATTATTTATTTTTTCTAAACATTTCAAATCCATTCCCTCCAAATTAAAAGTAAGAAAAATTTACAAAATACAAAACTAAAGTGTTTGATATGAAAATATATAGGAATTAGGGGGCTTGTAAGTAAATGACCCCAAAATTAATAAAAGAAAAACGGCAAAACCATCGTCTACATTTAGATGACAACTATATCCCAAATAAATCCAACGTGGCATCCCTACCATCCACCCATTTTTATTTTGACTAAGTCAATGCTCTTTCTCATCCCCACATCAATCAACCAAATCATAAAAATAAAATAAAATAAAATAACCGTTTCATCAAACAAAAAGAAAAAAATGCCAAATCGGCCTCTTTCCCCTACCGACGGCGGCCGCTCCTCCCCCGCCACCATGGCCGTTGTTCTCCTCCCCCTCCTCCTCCTCTCTGTCCTCCCTCTCTCCCTATCTCTCTCGGACACCGACGCCCTCCTCCTCCTCAAATCCTCCTTTCAAAACTCCGACCTTTTCCTCTCCTCGTGGTCCGCCGACTCCCCCAACAGCTCCTCCCCCTGCGGCCTCCCTCAATGGACCGGCGTCCTCTGCTTCAACGGCATCATCACCGGCCTGCGTCTCCGCCACCTCAACCTAATCGGCACCATAAACATCGAAGCTCTCACCCACTTCCCTTCCCTCCGCACCCTAAGCTTCATCAACAACTCCCTTTCCGGTCCACTCCCCGATTTCTCCCGACTCGACGCTCTTAAATCAATTTACCTTTCCCACAATCGATTTTCCGGATCCATCCCTGCCAACTTTTTCTCCCCTATGGATCATTTAAAGAAACTCTGGATCAACGACAATGATTTCTCTGGTCCCATTCCCTTCTCCTTATCGAAAGTTAAGAGTTTGTTGGAGCTTCACATTGAAGACAATGGTTTTAATGGGGAGATGCCGGATTTAAAGCTGCCTTTTCTGCGCTCTTTCAATGCGTCTAATAATGAGTTGAGGGGACCGATTCCGGTTTCTTTGGCGAGGTTTGGTGTGTCGGCGTTTGAGGGCAATGAAGGGTTATGTGGGCAGCCGATGTCCGGTCGTCCATGTCCGGAAGCGGCGACGGTGGCGTCACCGGCGCCGGAAGAGAATATGATTACACCGGCGCCTGCGGGGGTGCCGGAGTTGAGGGCTATGGTCGACAGCAGAGTTAAGGGGTGGCATGTTGTTGGCATTGTGGTTGGTGTGGTGTTGGTTCTGGTATTGTCTGCCATTGGGTTTGTGGCTGTCAAAAGGCGGCGAAAAGTTAGTGACTTGGATTCGATCGGCGGGGCGTCGAGCAAGGAGAAGGCGGAGGCGAGCCCGGGGATGAAGAAGAACGAGCACAAGCGGTACGGGTTGGCTCGGGGATCCGGCAGCGTAGCTGAAGCTGGTGGAGGTTTGTTCAATTGAGAAATATTTTTTAAATAACATGCATGCATATATATGAGAAAGTCTATGTGAATCGCTTTACATAATCAAATATACTGCATGATATGATTCACGCTGTTATTTGCACATTTAATCGAACGAAATAATTTTTCATATATGTAATATAAAATAAGTTCAATGAAGTTAAAAAGAAAAAGTTGATGATAAAGATAGAGTTCTTATAACAAATTATATGTCTATGAGTTGCAATTAAGAGTTAAAGGATTATTTTCAAACAATAGAAACTTATATTGCATTTAATTTAACAAAAAAAAAATTAAATTTAAATGTTAACTTGAATGAATAATAAAATTGTTGAATTTGATTTGAGATTATTTTAATTTTAAAAAAAATTAATGGATTATTTAATAAATTCAAAAATCAACTTATTTAAAATTTGATAGAATATTCTAAACCCAATTTTAATCTCTATAACCAAATTTCTAAAGGCTTAATATGATTATTTTCAATATCCAGCATCATGGATGATATCATTCAATGTAATTTTATTAAGAAAGATACAATATAAAATAGTTTAATGTGCCAAAGTGTAGAAGGTTAGATATGTAAATATATAAGAACTAAGTTGCATGCCTCATGACCCAAAGTTTGTAGGATTTATGAGGCCACGTATAGGCATATAATTGTATTCTATAATCAACATAGATCTAGACCATCATTTTCTAAACTTATAATTTTTCACATATCATTTTGTGTTTAAACATTATGTTTATTTATTCATTTTCTTATTTTTATTTTTGAAACCAAAAATAAAAAGTAGAAATTGATCCAAAATCAGGACTTAAATAATTAAAAAAACATACAATCAATTTCTCCTCAACTTAAAAAACAGTTCAGTGAAACTTCCATGGATGAAATTCATCACACACACACACACACACACACATATATATATATATATATATATATATATATATATATATAAAAGCAGATGATCAAATCCCTTCATATCAATTACTAATTGCCTTTACATCCGGAGGAGTTCAGTCTAATGATGGGACGCCACATGTAAAGTAAACATACATCATGTTAAAATTTATGGGGCCTATTTGACGCCCAACTATTGAACTACGGATGCATTCAGAGTCATGACCTAATATTTTTTCATATGTAACAGGGGGAGGAAGTGGAGCAGTGCTGGTAATGGTAAACAGCGAAAGAGAGGCATTTGCGTTGCCGGACTTGATGCAGTCGGCGGCGGAGGTGCTTGGCAATGGAAGCTTAGGTTCGGCTTACAAAGCAGTTATGGCCGGCGGCTTCGCGGTTGTGGTGAAGAGAATGCGAGAGCTGAGCCGACTGAACAAGGAGTTGTTTGACGGCGAGATGAGGCGTTTCGGACGGCTTAACCATCCCAACGTCCTAACTCCGCTCGCTTACAATTTCCGGAAGGAGGAGAAGCTTATAGTGTATGATTACGTTCCAAAGGGAAGTTTGCTTTATGTGCTCCATGGTAAGTTATTAATGCAGCCACACCATATCCTTATTATTTATTTACATTTCTAACGCCTATCCTTTCATATTTACGTGCACAACAATTAAATATTCGACATCACATAAAAATTACCACTACAATTTTTTTTTCTTAGAGGTATTTATGTACATACCATCTAATTTATGTATTTATATATCCAACATCTATACTTTTTATATTTGTACTACCCAAATCTCTAATATCATATAAAAAACGCCACTATTTTATCTGTTGATAATGAAATACATCTTTTAATGTTTAGATAAGATAACATTGAATATGAGAAATATGTCAAGCATGAATCTCAAAACAGATGGATTCTTTGGGAAGAAGATATGATTAATCTATCGTAATTCGTAGTCCACCGTCTGTTTTGGACACTGGCAAGGGGAGCGCCTTGATCAAACCATCGTAGAGCGTGTCAGGGGATCTCTCACAAGGCAATGATTGATCATCAGGATAATTGGCAAGTATTGTCCCCTTGGATCAGATTTCAACAGAGCTAAGACTTAGTAGGCGGTTAGTGAACTTTTTGTCGATCGAATCGGTTTTCTAATTTTATTATTGTTGTCCTCATTTTTGGTGATGTCTGTTTCCCTCTAGAGAGTCTAGAATATAGTCATAGGACTTCTTGACTTCTTGTAGTCTCATATGTGTGGTTTCAAATCTTCAATGTTTAGTTGAGTCGATTGAAACCAACATATTGAACTAAAGTTGAGTTCCCATAAGCATTGGAAAACACCTTAAGAAGACTCTTTGGACTTAGGAAATTTATTTTTTTTCTTTTTTTAAAAACACCAAATTCACACAACACACATAAACATCACAATTCTCATCACATTCACACTACTGTTCACATACAATCAACTAATCAAAATCAAAGTTGAATTTAAATAAAATGAGAGTCCTCGTGATGTCCATTTGAGACCCATTGGTGTGTGTTGAGAGACATGCTGTCAGGACCGTTCTGCTAGATTTCGACTTTTGTCGAAAGCCGGTCGGCACATTACTTGTCAAATAACTCCGATTGGTTCAAAGAATATTATTTGCTGTGTCGAGCGCAAGTCAGACTTAAATTTTCCCACACATCAACGAATTTGTTCAAACTATCACGAATGATGAAACGGACTGCGCAAGCGCGTCTAGAATATCAATTTTACTTAGGGAGGACACTCATGTTGGTGTAGTTCAGAGCGAGAGCAGATTGCACTCAAATTATTGCATTTAAACAAAATAATGATAATAATAAAAGAAAAACTCTTTTAAAACCCTTACAACACTCTCTCAGAGTAAACTTCTCTTTCACATGATATGGAGGTGACCTCCCATCCCTTCTGCCTGAAAAAAGTCCTTCCTCCTCTGCGCTCGATGGCTTCCCTTGTTTCACCTCAGGCGACCGCACGTCGGCTCACCTACGGGCTGCCTATTTTGGTAAGTTCTCGGCTCCCAAACTTCCCCGCCATCACTCAGCTAAAAAGTCTCCCCCTTCTTCCACACTTGACGGTGACAAAGCCTTGATTCCTCCTTCCCATTGCCCTATCTCCCCAATAACCTTTGCCTATTTCACTCCAGGAGCAACGCGAAGGTTTGTCTGGTCGGTCTGTCTCTTTTCATTATCTTGTTTTTTTCTGCCCCCACTCTATTTGACATAGTGAGCAGCAAATCCCCACTTACTCATCATCTCTGACGAACTTTGACAGTGTAACCCCTCTCCATGCTTATGTTTCCTTTTCTCTTTTTCTTTTGCTACTTTAATTCGAGCTTGATTATGTTCATATGCATAATGTTGGTTTGTGATGAAGAAAGTTGAATGCTTACTGTTTAATGGGCTTTGATTCATGGCTAAAGCAAAGTTATTCTTTTAGTGCTTTTAAACCCTCGAAATTCCTTGAAGTTAGTACTCTAAAACATGTTTTTGATCTTCAACGAAATGAGTGTTCGCATGAATTTTCTTGCATGATTCTTTTTCGGCTCTATAACTTGAATGCTCATATACTATGAAATTGAGTTCCTTATGTAATTATAGAATGCGTTTGAGAACCTGGATCTCATGGTCGTGTTAGCAATATGGGCGATGATATAAAGCATCTTTTACTATATTCGTGTAAATAAATTAACACCATGCCTCTTAACTCAATGATTTATGAGGGTTTAAGGTTGGTATTTACCAATAACTAGTTTAAAGTTGCCCTTTCATTTTCGGGTAGCGGGTGGCTCTAGCACAGAACTTGAATGACATGTGGACTATTTGATTGAAAACATTTTTTTGTCTGTAGTGCCAATTTTTATCAATTAAGGCTTCTGGTAGCCCTAATCAAAAGTTTAATTGACTTATATGCATAATGATTGAGAATTTTGTGTGTTACTTTTATATGTAAACTTGCCAATCATTTTTGTTCGGTTTTAGAGTTTCCCTTCCTTGAGTGCATTGCTGGTTGGTTCTACCCATGGTTGGTTTATGCACATTGATGCTCTGGTTGCCTATGAGAACCCCTCAAAATGGGCTATTATGGCAAAAGGTCTAATACTAAGCCCATCCCTTACTCAGAAATACTTATATCCAGTTCTAATTTTCATATATCTACCACCTAACTCTATATAAACATGCATGCTTATGTTTTAATATTCTTCACATCTAAATTTTACAACATTCAATGTTTGCTCAATTCTCATATACTTCCACGGTTAACACATAAGCGACATATACGTTCTGCTAGTTTCTCATTTACTGTACTTAATTATATGTGTTCTGTTTAGATGTACGACAATATTATTCTTCTTTTATTTACTGCATTTAAGCAGAAGACGCAAGACATATGCTTAGGTTGAAATCCTATGCCAACACACTCGCTCGACAAACTTTCAGCAATTCTTTAAACCATGCAACAAAGTTAATTTAAATAAATTACAACAATAAAACAAAGATCCTAGGATAGGCCATATGAGGCATGGTTTCCCTTTCCCCTTCTCTCTCCATGGAAGGAGGCATGACGTGATCAAGCAACCGTCAACCTTCAAGGCGATCAAGAGAATATAAACCATGAAACGAATGATGAACCTCAACTAAATAATCCATAGACTTAATCAACATAAACCCCTAGGACTTTGAGTTCGTTTATCTAGCACGACGTAAATCATCACACTATCTTTTAGGCTTTTGCATGACTGTATGTCGTGCGACATAAACCCTAACTCTTTTTAGGATCTCGAGGTTGTTTCTTCAATACGAAATAAATACTCCTAGGTTTCTAGGTTGTCTGCGTTGATCGTATGCCATGCAACGTAAGCTCTAAATCATAAATAAATTGCAAGAGTAAAGCATTAAATAAAGTCACTCTAAAAAAATTAAAGCCAAACACTATAATATTTTAGAAAGTCACTAAGGTCTTCTCAGTATTTGTGACATTCCATGTCTTTCGCTTCTTTAAATTTTAAAAATAATTGTCGCTCTTTGAGCCTTCCTTAGCTGACTTTTCTATAAGCAATCATGAAAATTAAACTTTGAATTCTTGAAGATGAAATCTTGATCTTAATCAAGAGTTTTCTTAAGTGATTTCAACAACTTAAGATGTAATTAATTATAGAGGCTCATACCTATAATAGAAATAATAACACATGTAATATAAACCTTATTTAATTATAATGTTAGGAAGAGGAATGATCTGTTGGAAATTTTGCCGATCAAATAAATATCATAAATTTCTTTGTTTGAATAATTGAGACTATTATCGAGTGATATTCACTTCTTTCAAGAGGAAGTATTGCTCGTAATATAATGCTCGATTATTTAAATCATTGAATATATGAGATATGTTCTGTTTCATTTTTCAAAATTAAAAAATTCTCTTTTTCAAAATCAAGATTATAAATAAATTATATATATATTCATTAAAAAAACTAACAATTATAAGGAAACATCTTTGTTAGTTACCAAAAAAGTCTTTGACAAATTAATGGTGAGATGACTAATGTGTATTTTTGTAATGTTGAGACAAATGTCTATATATAGGCGATTCATATCATGAATAAAGAGGGGACACACACGCGCGCACACACACACACACACACACACACTCTCTCTCTCTCTCTTTTCTATAGAATGTTATATACCTTGGGCATGTTTCTTCGATATTTTAGATTCTAAATTCTTTAAGGAGCAGTGACCGTGAAAACATGTTGTGAACAAGAAGAGGGTCCCCACAACAACAATAGGGAGAATCCAATCAGAGGAACGTGGTGGAAACATCATGCACTAGGAAATTCATGAAAGAATTCGTCTAATAAGGCTAGAAAGTTTTGAGAACTTAGATCACTGATCATATGTCAGGGCAATTTGCAGAGGTACTCAGAGCCGTGGCTGCCTTAGGGGTAGTCTTAGTCCTGGGGGGAGAACCAACCCAACGAAGAACACTTAACCCCCCTCAAGGAGAAACACCAACAAACAACCTGACGACGGATTATATCAAGACAACGTTGGATCCACCCCTGTGGAGGAGAGGAACTGACCAACACAAACCAAGGTGCAGAGGTAGCGAAAGAATGCTTTCTCTCTACCAGTCTCAGGAGTTGAACCCCCAAAGAAGTTCAAAATGCCCGTCTTGGAATCAATAAAGGTTGATTGGATCTCAGCAGCCAGTTCGCGTCATTTGAATCGTGAAAATGTCTGATGCTCTTAAGTGTAAGCCATTCTTCACAATGTTGCGATCAAACACATTAAGGTGGTTCGTCGGTTTGCCCCTTAGAGTAATCACCTGTTTTTTAGAGTTTAAGAAATTTTTTCTATCATAGTTTGTTAGTGCCCTGAGTCCTAAGAAGAATGATTGATCCCTATGGAAACTAAAACAGAAAGCCGAAGAGAGGTTGTAGTCGGTTATTGCATGTTTCATAGGGAAACACTAGGTGTAAAGGGTCTGAAACTCGACATGGCCCAAGCTGCACTGACACAAGGAGTGAGGTCAAAAAAATTCCATTTCAACCTTGAACAGAGCCACGGAGCTTGACTGAGCCACTAGAGATGACCAACAAGTATATCCTCACCTTTGAGAACAATCTAAAACCTGTCAATCAGAGACCCCAAAAATGACTGCCACAAGACAATAGAATGCAACCCGGACAAATTACACAATTGACCGTAATTCAACACTACGGGAACTGCCATGGTAGTGATCCCACCCATCGTCACGAGATTTAGAAGCAACAAATCAGAGCCCAGAACCAACGACCGCCATATCACTATGAGAACCATCGACACAACCACAAGCCCTCCCGCGAAACCCCTATGAGAGTATCCATGGTGAAAATAATTGGTGTTATTCAGGACAATGATTTTTTTAGGAAGGCACCACCGATGAGAGCTGAAGCTTTCCTTCGAGATATTAGAAAACAATGCAAGACAAGGACCACAGACACAACACGGATGACTGCAAGCACTTGTGAGGTATGATCGAGAAATTGATAAGGGAGATGAAGCTGAAAAAATTTGTCAACCCTAGAGTCACGACCCAGAGATAAGGTAAAGCCTCCACAAGAAGAACAACAGATGGACTTGTCTGCACCAACACCTATCACATCACAGGATAACCAACAATCTTCAGAGGAAAAAAACTACACATGAGAGCAAACTGGAAGAGACAACAAACGGGGGAACTCTGCGCTACAACCTTTGCCCCGAAGCCTAAGAGCCACCTACCTATTTACTTTACCGATAAGGATCTCCCCTAAAAAAAACACATATAACAATGCTATTGTAATAATGATGATAATAAATAAATATCAAGTAGGAAGCATTCTCATTGATACAAGGAGCTCTGTGAATATGATATTCAAGCAGGTATTCGACAAACTGAGCTTCACTGTCGATTGAATGACTGCGCCAGCTGGACCGCTATATGGATTCTTAGGCGAAGGGAAGGAAACACTGGTGTTGGTTGGGCTCCCAGTAAGTTGGGGGGAGAACGAGAAATATTTTACACTAATGGAGGATTTTCTCATGGTAGATCCCCCTCGACCTATAATGCTATTTCAGTTGACCCCTCCTGAACGATTTTAAGATGATGGTATTTACTTACCATGTTGTTGTAAAGTTTCTTGGAGAATGAGAGATCATCATGATCAGGCGGGGCCAGGAACGTTCATGAGCTTGCTACTTGCAAGCTATAAGCAATGTGGAGCACAATCCCAAGACATCAATAACGCAAGTGAAGGTGGCCTAGAGATCATCGAAACCACTCTTGAGGTTCTATCAATTGAAGGGGAGCCTTATAGATTTTCTTATAACAAGTGAAGCTTTTGATTTAGAACACAGGGAACTGCTAGTTCAAACCCTCAAAGAAAATTGAGATGTCTTCGCATGGATGACCGCCGAGATGTCAGGGCTGCCAATTGACGCCACCTGCACAGACTGAACGTTGATCTGTCGTCTCGAATCATTAACTAGAAGATTAGAAGCTTAACCATGACATTAGCGGAACCCATCTGAGGAGAGTTACTAAAGCTGAAAGAGGTAGGATACATTCGAGAAGTGCACTAGACTAGATGGGTCTCCAACGCAATGATGATGCAGAAAGCTAACGAAAAATAGAGTATGTGCATGAACTTCACCAACCTGAACTCGGCTTGCCCGAAGGATGCATACCCGCCACTAAGATTTGATGCACTAGTAGATTTGATGACTGACCATTCAGTCCTGGGCTTCCTCGACGCGTTCTTCCGATCTCACTAAATCAAAATGCACTTTTTTGATGTAGAAAAAATCTTTTATTACTTGTGATGGGGTTTAATGTCACAATGTAATACCCTTCGAGCTTAAGAGTCATGGCGACTTACCAACACCTGAAGAATGTAATCTTTGCTAAAAAAAAAGAAACATTAAGATGTATGTCGAAGATGTGTTATTTAAGGTTGACGGAGCAACACAAAAAGAAATATTTCTAACGCTTAAAAAATTCAACATGAATTTAATCCCACTGAAATTTATTTTTGTGATCATGATAGGTAAATTTCTGGGATACTTGCTAACCCCAACGAAATAAAGGCTAACCCGAAAAAGATCTAAGCACTCCTCAACTTGTCCCCCCTAGAAACACCAAAGAAATTCAGAAACTAATTGATCAGATTGTGGGTTTGAGCATGTTCATCTCCAAATCAGGTGATCAGTATGCCCTGTTCTTCAATGTCCTTAGGAAGATCAAATGCTTTGAGTGGACACCTGAGTGTGAGGAGGCCTTTAGGAACCTTAAGCAATTCCACACCTCCCCTCCTTTCCTTTGGAGACCAAACCTAAAGAAAAAGCTTTACCTTTACCTTGGAGTCGGTTCTGAAGTTGTCAGTCAAGACTTGGTCAGAGAAGAACTCAAAAAGAAACACTCAATTTACTACACCAGTCCAATTCTCAAGGGCGTCGAACTTTGCTACCCTATGACGCGAAAACTGAATTTCACCTTGGACATTTCAGCTTGAAAACTCTAACCGTATTTCTAAGTACACCTCATATGGGTGTACAAACTATCATCCTATGCCAAAACTACAACCTTAACACTTAGCTAGGACAAGCTCCATGAGGGGTGTCTAACGATCGCTTATGCCCTATAGTAAGTATCGACATCCGACAACAACAAGCTTTATGAGGGGTGTACAAATGATCGTCCTGCCGCCAAACTACAACGTTAACACCCGACAATGATAAGCTCCGTGAGGGATGTCTAACAATCGCCCGTAATCTATGGGACATATCGACACCCGACATCAACAATCTCCACGAGGGATGTACAATCGATTATTCAACGCCCAAACTACAACTTTAATACTTGATAGCGACAAGCTCCACAAGGAGTGTCTAATGATCGCCCGTGGCCTATGGGATGTGTCGACACCCGACAGCGACAAGCTCTGCGAGGGGTGTATAACGACCATACATACGAAATACATACACGATTGCCAACAACTCACAATAAGTGAGATTACTCATTCATTCCCGTAATCACCAGATGAAAGAGAAAAGTTCGGGACGACGAAGCTTCCAAACTCAAAAAGTTTCCATATATCATGAAAGTCTATTTACAATTACAAATAACAATTTGCAACGAAACACAAAACAAAAAAGAACAAAAAGATACAAAAGGGACCGCCTTAAACCGAACATTTGAAGACTCCTCGGAGCCCACCTCCATAGTTCCTTCCATACCTTCGGCACCATCAGATTGCCCGACTGTTGATTCCTCTCCACCCTCCGAGTCGGAAAAAAGCATGCCAAACTCTTCAATCTTTTGCCACTTGGGATCAACTGTTTATGCTTCACAAATGTTTTGATCGTAAGGGAGGTACAGACTGTGATATGGTGAGAAAGACCCTTGACGTATGCCTTCTAGGTGAGCATCGAGGATGTCTTCTCTTTCAGTTCCACATTTTCCTTCAGGAGGGTAGCCACCTAAACCTCATGTTGTTGAGCATTGGGTTTTCTCTCCTTGACAGAAAGTCTCAGTCTCTCCTCCTCCATAACAACTTTTCATTTCCACTTCTGAATTCACAAAGAATATTTCCCAACATCCTCATCAGCTTTATCTAAAAGGAAGTTATAGCAGTACGAAGCCTGCCGGCTTGGGGCATGATATCGATCGACTACTTGGAACATATCTCTCATGTCCATTGACGTCATGGTCTTCTCAAAGTTATGAAACCATAACATGTCCATCAAAATCGAGGGGTAGTCCCCAATAAAAAGAGTGTTTAGGAACCACTCGACCTCCCTGTCGATGAGAGCGTAGTGGTCGCTCGTCCAAACTCTAGCTCTGTGAATCTGTGATCGTGCGAGAATGTCCCCTCAGGCTGAACCACCCTACTTTGTACCAGGGGAGGGGACAATCTGGCATTAGGGGCAAGAGCCTTTCTTTCCTCAGAGGGACGTCACTCTCCATTCAATCTACGACCCCTCACCTTTCCTTAAAGTCGATCTAAATAGAGATAGGACGAGAGGTGTGACTCGCCTCCCCTTGCTTTTCCAGAGATATGAACAAGGTCTCCCCTGTCACCGCCAAAACTCCTCCAACCGATATATACTACGATGAATCTCTGGAGTCGAGATCATTAGGCCATCGGGAGGAGTCATTACCACTTCCTTCCAAAGAATCTAGCAAGTCAAACAAAAGCCACATAAGTATGTTTCACACATAAAAAAGTAAAAAAAAATAGGTAACACCAACCTTCAACATCCCCATCAACCGACCTAACAAAATCAAACCGACCCATAACTCCATCAAGTGGGCGAGGAGCACCTCTCCTCGGAAGCATCATCAAAGTTTCCTTCTCTTCAGCAACTCTCTCATGAGTAACCTCCATGTTGTTGTCCGATCTCCAAAAATCTTCATTCATGGTAGCAACACAATCCAGAAGAGTCATGAGTTCGATTACGTTGGGGTTAAGGTATTGAAATAAAGAAAGACGTTGTCCTTTCAATCGGTGCCCTATGATTACAAACATTCCCTAGTATGGTCTTCACTTTCCTCACCACGCATTCTATCGAAGTAGTGTGGATTCCCCATCTATTCACACAAGATCCTGCCAAGAAGTTTGTCTTCCATTCCTTCACCTTGTTTTCAAGTTCCATCAATTGATTCTCAGGATCGGTGACAAACTGAATTTATCCATCACGACAAATCCAAAAAGAAAAAAAAATTAAAGAGTTCAACCGACCATGAGATTCTCATCCTCCATAAAAAAAACCCATAAGTCATGATGATGACGATCGAGTTAGAAAGAATTCGGGCAGGAACGGTCGAAGACCCATCTTAAAATGATCCTTATAAAAGACAAAGTTAGGAGAAAAATCGCATTTAGCCCATTCTTGGTCGGCAACCGCTCGTCGAAAAATCGTAGGATCCAGAACATAACAATCTTGGATCTCTTCCACGGCCGCCATGGAGATGACCGAAATCTCTATAGCATAAATCGAGCCAAATGACTTCTAAGAATACTTCTGAACCATGGAGTCTATGATACTGTGCGAGAAAAGAGAAGAGAAAGGAAGTCATAGTAGAACCAAAAGAAAGGAAGAAAAGACAGTGAAACCCAGAGAAAAAAAAAAAGAGGATTCTTAGCTACCACACAAACGCATACATATATATACGTGCGAAGGGAGCGCATGTGCAACCGATAAGACTGACGTGACAGAACTACACGTCACCCAATTAAAGTAATCATTGTCAAAAATGAAAAAAATAATTTATTTTATTTCATTTTTATTTATTCACAAAAAGAGGGGGATGTCACGCTAAGCCCTTAGTTACAACTAAGAAATAAAATTGCAAGTGATTGTTTGCGGCTTCGTCCAAGACAAACTCTCGGTGACGAAGCTGTTTATACATAAACTCTCTGCCTAGCCTAGAGAGGTCATTTTGACTATCCCTTGGCTGAGAAGCGAGGTCCTCTCTAACGATTGACCGTTTCAAACACAGGTGTGCCACTTTCCCACGATCGACAAGCATCTCCCCCTAGAAGATCTCAAATTCCTCGTGAAGTGCGCAACTTCCCTCTCCACTTGGTCTAGGCACTGAAATCCAGGAGAGTACATTATTATGCAATAATGTCATTTAATTATTTTGTATCGATTAAAAAGATTCTCTTATCCTTGTGTGCAATGCGGCTTCCAAGGAGTAAGAGAATTATAAAACTAAATATTTATAAGAGAAATATGTCAACATAAATCTCAGGGAAAATGGACTGCTCGGGAAAAAAGATATGGCGGATCGAATGTAACTCATAGATGAGCGTCTGTTTGGAAGCCGATGAGGGAGCGCTTTGTTCGAGCCATCGATATATCATGTCAGGGGATCTCTTACAAGACGTTGATTGGCCATCTGGATGAACAACATAGAATATCCTCTCGGATCAGATGTCGACGGAGCCAAGGCTCAATAGGCGGTCGGTAAATTTCCTGTCAATCTAAACCATACACTTACTCACTTTCTCACACTCTCTCTCCCCCCTATGGAATGCTCCATACCTTGGGCCGTCTCCCGAACATTTTTGGATTCAACAAACATACCCAAAATTTGCTATTTACAAGTCAGTCACCCTATGTCATCCATCTTTTAAGTTTTCACTCAAATATCAAAATGCATACTAAAAACCACCCAACCCATATTTTTCATTTCTATCCAATCCTCAATAGTTTGATCGTTCCTCATGAAAATGCATCAGTTCGATAGTCCGAAAGCAACATTTGACTACTTAATTTATAAATTTCAATGTTTCGGGTGGTCTGTATATAAATATCACAAAGATTAATTGATGTTTAGGTGTTAAATATGTAAATGCATAGGAATTAGATGGTATGCATATAATTCTTCGTACATTTTGAAATACACATTTTCATGCATAAATTTTGAATGCTATAATATTATAAATTTAAATATCAAATTTTAGATGTTATATTCTTAAATTCATATGAATTATGCGGCATGCATGTAAATTCTCTCTCTCTCTATCGATTGCTAATTACCTTGTTGGCTGCAGGCGACCGAGGGATGGACCGCGCCGCCTTAGACTGGCCAACTCGCCTAAAAATAATCCTCGGCATCGCGCGAGGAATGGCGTATCTCCACGCCGAGTTAATCTCCTACGAAGTCCCGCACGGCAATCTCAAGACAGCCAACGTCCTCCTCTCCCCGACTTTTGATCCCCTCCTCGCCGACTACGGCCTCATTGCCTTCATCAACCCCGACGTCGCACCCTCCGTTCTCTTCTCCTTCAAAGCCCCCGAAGCCCAACACCTTCGCCACGTGTCCCCCAAATCAGACGTCTTCTGCTTCGGCGTCGTTCTCCTCGAGATTCTAACCGGTAAGTTCCCTTCTCAGTACGTCAATAACACGAAAGGTGGTACGGATGTCGTGCAGTGGACGGCGTCGGCGATCTCCGATGGCCGGGAGGCGGAGCTCATCGATCCGGCGATTACTGGAGGGACAGCGCCGGCGACGGAGATGGTGAGGTTACTTCGTGTTGGTGCAGCGTGCACGCAGATTAGTCCGGATGAGAGGCCGGAGATGAAGGACGCGGCGGAGCTTGTTGAGGAAATTGCGACTTCGGCGGCTGCGGCTGCGGCGGCGGTTGTGGTGGTGGAGGTTGGGGGATCTGGCCGGGAGGAGGTGGCGGCTGCGGGCAAGGTGGGGGACGATGACTCGTTGTTGCAGGCTAGTTCATCATCGTGAGTTACTGTAGCCGTTTGATGCGGATCACGCGGTGTATATTCGTTCCTTCTTTTATGGAGACGAGAAACTTGGTTTGCCATTGGTTTATTTTTCGAATAAGGGTGTATGTGCGTGCTTGTGTATTTTTCGTCGGATGTAAACGAGTTTATTTTATTTGGAATATTGGGGTTTTAATAAGTTTTTATTGGAATTTAAAAGTTATTTTATAATTCATTTATTGTCACCTCCCAAAAGATCCCTTAACGGAGGTGGACAGCTCAAGACTTAAGTACTGTTTTTCGGCCATACACTTAGTCGATATGAGACTATTTGTCCGTGACATTCTCCTCCACCTAATCACGTGACGCCCTCGTCAAGGATCGACTCCACCGAAGATTCCACTGGACCATGGAGAGTCCATACACCTGACAAATAATAATCTGCTCTGATATCACTTGTCACTTCCCAAAAGAGCCATTATGAGTGGTGGGAAACTCAAGACTTAAATACTGTTTTTCGGCTCTACACCTAGCCGATGTGAGACTTTTTGTCCGTAACAATTTGCTCTTGTCGTTCATTGTCGTCACCCGTCATTGCCCCTAACGGTTGTCTGTCACCTCTCTCATCGTTATCTTTCTACCGTCTTCGTGTTTGTTATATTAATTTCATTTCATTTCAAACTAAAATAAAAAAACTTATATTTATATTTAGAGTACAATCTCATAACCATTAAATCAAATTAGGAGGCTGTGTATATGATATTAATATGTATAATATGATATTTGAGTTCTCTTCAGTTTAATAATAGTTTGAGGATGATATTATAAATTAAATTCCAACTGTTCAATTCTCTTTGGATAATTTTGATTATTGTTTTTCAAACTTAAATAAACTCAATCATAGTCATGGAAACTAGATTAGGGGGTTACATATCTAAATATTAAGTCTTAATTCGAAGAGAATTTGCTTCAATAAATGGTTATATATATATATATATATATATATATATATATATATATATATAGATATATGTGTGTGTGTGTGTGTCAGGCATATGGAATTTCTGAATGTGTAAATGCCATTTCTGTAATGGTTTCATTATGCCCTTACCGCTCCTAAATATCAAAAAAATTGTCAGGCCTTTTTTCAAAGCAATTACAACATGGTCCATAGTGCGCATTCATCCTCGTAGAATTACAATGTCAAATCAGATTTAAGAGTCGGGTTCGGGACTGCTCCGAGTTTGACTCAACCCAAAATTGTTGACTCTATTTGAATTGTAAATAAATCATAAAGGTCAACCTGAACCTAAATCACCCAAACCCAATGTGTATAACCTGTTTAATATAAGACATAATAACTATTTATGCCAAATTTGAGTTGATTTTGAGCTATTCTCTAGTTGGCTGGTCGATTTTGAGCTCATTTCAGGTTAGCGGGCCAGTTTCAACTCAAATTCAAGTAGAGATATCAAAATTCGATCATACATGTTCAACCTGAACTAGCTGACTCAACAAATTTGGGTCTGGGTTGACTTGAATAATTTTTAGTTTGGATTCGAGTTAGAAATTGTAACATTGAAATCGACCCACCAACTCATAATTCACCTGAATTTATCACGAATAGGTGCTATGCCTTATTTTAAATAGGTTATACGTGCTATGTTTGGGTTAGCAAGTTGAATGCGAGTCGGGTTCGGTTTGGATTTTCTAACCCATTTAATCTTCAGTTTGAGTTCGGGCCATGCATTTTCAGGTCAGTCGATTTTGGGTCAGGCTTGAATCGCCCTTTTGAACTTAATTTGACACCCCTTAATTTGGAGTTGGCAGGGCAAACCATACTATGAAAAAAAATCACCAAATGGGTTAAAATTCATGCACAAAATCCGACCTAAAATTGTTCGGGCCGATTCAAACTCATATTTTTGAGTTGCATCCAAGTAGTGTTTCTGTATCTGTACAAATTTTGCACAAATACCTTAGTTCTAGCCTTTCTTGCTCGGTCATTATCAATCTCCCTTTTAAGGAGCTGTTTGGTGAAGAAAATGTCAAAAAAATTCACATATTAATAACAAACAATATTTTAATAAAATTAAAAAAATGGTCATTATGGTTTCATTGTAGCTAATTCAAACAATGACAATGCCTGAATACTATTAAAAAGAAGAACAGAATACTAACTCCATCATATTCTTAAATCTCGTTCATCCTAAATTGACCTCAATGTAAGTGTTGAAGTTGCTGGTTAGACAGCATTGCCGTGGGAGAGGCCTACTCTATTTTTTTCATTTTTGAAGGCTGGTTGTATGAATTTTCATCTCTTTGAATTATATTTTGAAAGCGTTGACGTTTTTTGTCTAGTTGTTCCAGCCATCAGATCCGGCTGCTCTTGATGTTGAGACAGGAATTGGATCTTTGCTTGCTGAAAGCAAAAAGTATTTTGTTTTTTAAATGAATTATTGAAAGCTTTGGCAAAATGAGAAGGGTTTGAAAAATTTTATGTTGTTTTTGCTCAACATAAGATTTGGGAGTGTTAAATGTTAATAACACTTTTTTATAATTTGAAATTATAATGACTTATTTTTTGAGAGACAACTTCAAGAACATCATTATACGTGTCTTTTTCTATTTACTCCCAGTTGTTAATTGTGTTTCAAATCCTCTCTTTCGTTGCGAAACAATATTACAAAGTTTATAGAATTTACTATACTTTTCAAAATTTAATAAATTTGAGCTTATGGGATTTACAAAATTCTAATAAGTTAAATCTAATTAGTTGACAGGTAGCTATTGAGAGCTGTGAATGACGTTGAAGAAGTTAAGAGCTCGGTGTCACCTCCCAAAAGAGCTATGAAGAGAGTTGGACAACCTAAGACTTAAATACTACTTTTCGACCTTATGTGATTTTTTATCTGTGATATTCTTCTCCGTCCAATCACGTGATGTCATCGCCATGAATCGGCTCTTCCGAGGATCCCACTGGACCATGGATAGTCCACACAGATGATAGACAATAATCTGCTATGATGTCACTTGTCATCTCCCAAAAGAGGTCTGAAGAGATGTTAGCAACCCAATACTTAAATATTGTTTTTCGGCCCTACACCTAATCTATGTGAAACTTTTTATCAGTGACATCTGACTCTATAGCTGGAAAATATATTACATTCGGAGTCCGAACATAACGTAAGCTACATCCGGAAAACAAACAAGATACACCAAAATTTTTTTTTTTCTCCTCTATTCCCTTTTAAGTCCGGTCTACCCATACGATATATTTTCCCGTAGGGGTGAACCGGTTACCCGCCCTGTAAGAGCTCGACATGCGAGTCTGAAATCGCCGATTCTACGATTTCAGTGGTTTGTTGAGATAATGGAGATTTTCATTACCTCGTGAGAGCTTTTGTTTTCAACGTCAGAATTATTTCTGTTTTTTTAAAATAAAATAAAAAATTTTAGGTGAGCGCACAAAAAATCGTCCGATCCGCATGGAATAATTTTTCCCGGGCGTGGGCTTGTTTTCTTTTCCGTGCGTAGAATCCCATCTTTCACCGTCGCGCTCTTTTGGCTTGAAAACCCCAATGGGGGGATCTGGATCTTTCCATTGGAGGGAGACTTAGGTCTTCAGTGAGACGATGGCACACTGGCGTCCTTGGGAGTCGGGAGCGATGGTTTGATGCCAAGCTTAAGATATAAGGCTACAACCAGGCACGCAGCTGATCATGAAGCCTGGGCGCTGCCTCACGGCCCCTTCAACCCCGCCACTCACATTACTCTCTTCTTCTTCCATATCGTCGTCATCTCCAAGTCGAGGTAAGTATTTCTCAGATATCGATTAATGTTTTAGGTGAAGGAGCTTTTTGGTTGTGCCAGGATAAGAGTTGATCGTGTTCTTCAATGCCGGCATAGTTTCGAAGACGGATTCATAGTGCCTCCTGCACACGATCACCTAAAACAGAAGTGGTTAGCAGTCCAATTTGGAGATTTGTACCAGGTGTGATCTTCTGGGACTAAGTAATTAAGGTGAATGAGAAATCAGGCTATATCAACATTGTTTTCCCTCTAGAATTAAAGAGAGAATGATCCTTTACATTGCATCCCTTGCTGGATTTATACAGGCATTTTGATGGAGGGTTTTGTGATGCTTAGGCATGTGATTGAGTTGAGTTATCCCCTTGACTTGATGTATGAAGCTTTGTCTAGGACCTAGCTCGAGCTGGAGCTTGAGCTTGGATCGAGTAATCTCATTATAAGTTTGGAGGTTGGCTCAGTAACTTGAGCTCGATTTATAACTATGATA
>NEWO01000003.1:1704089-1716249 GCA_003013225.1 Phalaenopsis aphrodite | reverse complement strand
GAAGATGACAACAAGGTCGAGTGGTTTACTACTGCTAAGAGTGGGATCGAAGGGGGCTGCAGAAGGAAAAATATTTCGTCAGGGTCGAGCTACAACCAGAGCACCACTCAGATCCTTGGAGACGGTCAACACCTCAGACGAGTTTAACAAACTGACAAACTTTACATTGAAACAAAGACAAATTTTTATTCTGAAATAATTTGAGAACTAAGTATTTTAGATACTAAAATCTAAGATGACATAATGTATAAGGCCATAACATAATATCATTGTCTTTAGAAATAAAAAAAAAAAATTTAAAACAGTACTTTGATATTGTCTATTTGAGTCAAGTTCATGAAAATAATAAAGTTCATCGTTTTTCTTAGAACTTCCAATCATTCTACCTGTGGTCAATTTCTAAAACTCAAAACAAGAAGAATAAAAATTAGGCTGACATTGAAGATTAATAGTAATTTTACTAACGGAAAATAAGGTATACGATAGATTAGGACATGAAAAACATCGCGAAGGTTTAACAACGATGAGAGTTTGACAGTTCTTACCTTGACAATTAACGAGAGGGAACCTTCAAAAATTTTGATATTTTTATTGTCTGCACAAGGTCTATAAGTAGAAAATATTTTAGAACAACTAAACATGAGATTAGTAGCACCAAATTCAATTATTCAATAATGGAAAAAAGTTAGGATAACATCTAATAAAACTGTGACTAAAGAGTTATTTTTTGTATTAAGGAGCAAGACAAAATCATGGACAATTTTGGAGATCGAAACAATTTATGCAAGTGCTCTGATTGCTCCTTGGTAAAAGGAACTACATTCGAGTTAGTTGGAGGCTCTTGAGTTTATTTAACATTGGGTTGATAAGCTCGACCTTCATGTTTGTTTTTTGATTTTCAGTTTGCAGGTTTAACATGAAGTTTCCAACATGTTTTTTTGGCGTGCCGTGATTTTTTGCAATGCTGGCATCTGGTTTCTTATGTCCTTTTTCAGTGTCAACCCATTTTGCCTTAAAAGTAGAGTCCTTCCGTTCAATGTTACAAGAAGATTCGTGTTGCACAACCTAATTTTTCTTCTTGACTCTTCCAACCTTACTTAAAAAAAAAACTTCTTGGATAGAGGGTGTGGGTTTTTTACTGAGGATGCGACCTTGTACTTCGTCTAAACTTCTATCAAGGTTGGCTAAGATATGGAGACTCGATCATTTTATTCTCTCTTCTTGTGGAAAACACAATCAATCAAATTCTCCCAAATGTAATCATAATATCGATTAAGTTCCTGTCATAATGCTACTTACTCGTGTAGTGCAAATTCGTTTTGTTTTGCTTTCCAGAGTTAGAGTTTTTAACTAAAAATGTTTGGAAAGAATTCTCAAATTATGAATAAAGATTTTAAACTTTCCCCCAGATATCTCGAGCAGGGGAAATGAATAGATGTGTCTTTCCTATGATAGTTTCCATGGATTTGATGAGCCAAACCATTACCAAAGAATTTTTGGATTGCCATTTTTTCAAATTTGGATCGCCAACAATAGTTTTTGAATTTCTCTTATTAAATACCAATTTTCCTCTCTCTTGATCGCAAATTTTATGGATCGAGTTCATTCTAGATAGTTGTGACGGTTGAGTTTTATAACTGTGAGGTAAGGATGTGAGTTATGGGGATTATACTCAGTCAATACAATCATAAAATGATTTATAGGGCGAGGTGATGTTTCAGAATTACTGAAGATGTACGATTTAGTAGGATTTCCTTAGACTTTAGACATTATTGCTGATTTATACGGCATCCTTATTGTCTGAGACGAGTAGCGCACATGCAATGGCTATCTATAGGGAGAAGAAAGATGCTTTGATTCTGGTACGGGCTCATCTTGCACAGTTTCGAACTTGCTGTTGATGTCAGAGAAAGTTGCAAGGAGTTCGGTTCCGCTAGCAGCAGTGTGAAACAGAGAAAATTATGAGAGGCTGAGAGGAACTCGCGGACAGACGTTCAACCTGAATCTCTCAAACGATGCAAGAGAAAATTTGTGAGAAATGAAGCGGAACTCGGGGACAGAACTATCAAATGGGCGTTCGAGCCCTAGCAATAGTGTGTATCATTCACGGGTAGACGCGGAGCGAAGCGAAACTCCTAGATGGACAGCTGAAAGGTTTTTAAACACATTTTCAATGGCGAATCGTGGATCTGATACTATGTAGTTTTTGGAAGGGAGAAAATAATTATCCATTTTCAATTTCATGAGAAACAATTACGAGAGAAATAGAGGGGGATGACTCCCACATTAAAATCAAACATAATTCTAAATTCTAAAATTAGAAAATATTAAAAGAAAAGATATTAAAAATAAATCTTCTTAAAATTCTAGCGATTTTAAATTTTAAGTTTCAAATATGTTAGATTTATGTTTAATTTTAGTTTATAATTCAATGAAAGTTTATATTTGAGTTTTACTTAGTATTGGGTTGAATTGTATTTAATTTAAAGTCTATGTTTAAGTTTCTTTTCATGCCAATTTGAGTCCATTTTATATTAAGTTAAACTTAATTCAAATTTAAGTTTGAATTTGAGTTTATTTAATTAGATTTAAATTTGAGTTGATTTTGATTTTTTTTTTCAATTTAAACTAAACCCAAGCCTATCTCAACCATTGCACGCCCAAGATGACCCAGGGTCATCCCAACCAGACTTAGATCAGCAAGGCCAAGCTAGGGTCTACCAGACCTAACTCGAGTCAACTTGAAAGGATACTAGGCCTATATAAAGGAGTGGTCAGGTGAAAGATATTGGCAAAAAATGAGGTCAACAACTGACTAATAATTAATTTGAGCTTGCTTTGACTTGGCTTTTCAACTCCATTTCATATGTTGGCTTATTTAAAAATTTTAAGGTAAACTATCGTTTAAATTATAAATATTAAGGGTTTAAATTTGAAGTTATAAAATTCATACTTCTCTACCAATTAATTTATTTTCCATCAGATTTACTTTATTTTTTCATTTTTTTTTCTGGATTTTATTGCCTTAACTCTTCAAATAGCCCATGTTTTGTCTTTCATAATAAAAAACTAGATTGTGACTAGGCCATCTAATCTCTTAAAATTTTTCAAATTCATGATTAATTTTGGGCTGATTTGAGCCCAACTTAACTTGTTTACACTTGTACCTATCAAGCTGATCTCATATGCTCATCACAAGCCAACAAGCCTATTGGCTTGTGTTCACTTACTTGATATACTTCATACGTCCAACATGTTTGCCTTCTAGTCCGAATCCTTTCTAATTGCTTCAATAATCATGGCCTTCGTGAAGGGAATAATCATGGCCTCAGTTTAAACTAGCGTGCCATGGTCATACTTGGAATCTTTATTAGTTCCACGATAATAATTCTTTCAAATATTAGTTCATGCTCAAGCTTTTTAACTAATAACAAAAATAAATATTATCTTACTCCAATTCATGTACTATATTATAAAAAGATCTAGAAATTATACTTTTCACCCTTCTCTTAATTATTTCTATTTATATATATTACAATTTTAATACTTTTTTTGTCTCAATCTTTGGCAAGTTGTGACATTCTCTGTTATAATAAGCTAGTTGACTCAAGCTCAAACTCATAACATTAATCAGGTTCAATCTCATGTCAAGTGAGTCTTGAGATCAACTCGACTTATTTGCATTTCTACTTCTTGACTCGAATTGATCTACTCAACGTCAACTTGTCCATTTGCTCATTACCAGCTTGTTAATCTTATTCATCTGTGCAACATCGTCCTAAAGGCCCTTTGATCAACAGCCATTCTAATTGCGCCAATAACTACAAGCACTGATATGAAACAATGCTCATGGTCATAATTTGACTCTTAGTTAGTTCCAATTGTAATCATTTTCTCAAGAGTTCGTATTTATGCTTTTAGCTTGTAAAAAAAGAGGAAGTTCTTTCGCAACACAAAATGTGAAAATCTTATTATCTCTCGAACAATGAAATGCATTATTTAAATTTTAATTTCGTGCAAGATGTTGGTGAATCACAAGGAAATATGATCAATTAGTTCTCATCATTATTTTTTGTGGTAATGAAGATGAAGCACATCAATGTTTGTAAAAGAGGAAAGAAGCTTTTTCCAATCAAGTCACTTGACATTTGTGGACTTTGAAGTTGCACATGAATCTTGAGGACAGTGGACTCTTCCTCAATCACAAGGATTTCACAAATTAATGAATTGGTTTCCCAGGTATTTAACTTATATCTATAAGGTTTGTATTAAATTTAGGGAATTGAGATTTCCCATGGACACAAGCTTCTCTGTTTAATTTCATATTGATATACACTTGATAATACTATCATTTAAGGATGTCATTATGATCTAGAATGGCGGTGAAATTTAGGTTTGTGCATGGTTGGCATAGATAGGGAATGAATAAATGACTTGATTAAAATCCCATTGTTTCGTTGTGTCATGATAGATTTGAAAACCAAGTTTACCAATTATAGAGGATATATAGATTGCATTATCTAAGGAATCTGACTAGCAATAATGGTTGCCTTTATTTTAGATATTATAAGTAGATTGGGTGATACAATTATAGATGCTCGCCCTCACAAGATGAAATTTAGATACTCAAATTTAAATTGAATTTGACCTAAGAACTGTAATGGCTTTGTTACAAGGGGAGGGGAAATGAAGAATCGAGGAAGGGGAAGAGAGGGGACAAGTAAACTAACAGAAAGGAGACGAAGCGAGGAGTCAGGCATTTAAAGGAGGGAGATGAATGGAACAATCGGGAACTCAGAGCTCACTTGTGTTCTATAAAGCGATGCTAAGAGAAGACAATGCAAAAGTCGAGAAAAAGAAGAAGAAGAAGAAGAAGAAGAAGAAGAAGAAGAAGAAGAAGAAGAAGAAAGGAGGAGAAAAGAAGAGAAAAGACCAGAGGTGGAAGGAAGGGCGCAACTCACCTGTGTGGGAGGTTCGAGCGCAGCAAAGGAAATTGCGTCGGTGACAAAGTAGAGGAGGCGACGTCTGTAATGAACCACAATCGAAGGAGGAGCCTTTTCGTGTGCGGCTGCCATACGAAGGAGGAAGTAGGGGAGTCGATGTCGAGAGCTTCGGGCAGGCAAGAAGTGTCGAGCGCAGAGAAAGAAGGAATTCAACCATGCCCTCAGCTTTCGGTGTAGATGATCTCAACCATGCCCAAAACATTCATTGCAGATGAACGCGAGAAGATAGGTGCAAGCATTTGCACGAAGAAGAGAGGAAGAATCGAGCTGAGGCTTTCAACCGAGCCGAAGGAGAGGAAAGGGAGGAGTGCCTGTGGGAAGAGGGGAGGCCCAATCATAAGGTATGAAATTTTATAATACTCGTTATTATTATTAAATCAAATTTTAAGTTAAAGAAGTTCTATAGTAAGAATGGTTGGGGTATAAATTAATAATAAATTGTTATAATATATAAATAATCCTAATAAAAAATAAATAATACAAATTACTTAAAGTAGGATAACCTACTTTATTGTCAATATTTATTAAGCTTATGTTGTTAAATGAAGATAACAATTAGAATAATAGTAAAATTATTAATATTGTACATCAAAGGGTCAAATAAATGCAAATTGTCTTCTAACAATAAGATTAACATATAATAAATTAGGAATAATTCTTTATGCATTTAACTTTAAGTTTTTCATTGGAGCTAAGTGAACAGAGCGTTTAGAATCATCAGTGATCGAGATGAGTATTGGTACTTTTTAATATATGGTAGTATTTTGGTTCTTCTTGATTTTTATATATTAGTAGATAATGATATTTACACAAACTTTATTTTGATTTATATTTTATTTTTATTCGTCATATTGTTAGGATTGTTTATAACTACTTATTATCATACATTTGTGTAAGTTATATATAATATATTTAATTGAATGCGACGAGCACATGAATAATATATTTATGTTGACTGCTTGTATGTGCATGATTAATTATGGTGGATTCAATGGTACTAGTGTGGGAATACGAATGTACCCGTGCATGTATATAAAAAATAATATTGATATTGATGTGTCTTAATTGACACTATTTTTAGACGGTAATCCTGTGAAAATTATATAGATTTAGTATGATATTGATATGTTTTTGATATAATAAAGTTCTTTGAATAACATCAAATATTTTTATTGATTTATTAAAAGTTTGACTAATATGCATATTGTTTTCTTTTCTTTTGTATTATTTTGGTTTATGAGTATGAGTATTTTCTGGCTTATTAGCTATTTTCTAATTTAAACCAACTTCACAGGGTAATTAAGTGATTATGATAAACGTTAGAAGTGATAACGTTTATAGAAGACACGGATAAACAATAACAATGTATTATTAAATATATTCCTTTACTTTAATTTGATTAGTAAGTCTTTCATTTGTTAACTTGTAGACAAATATAAAAAACTTAGTTCCTACCATCATATTGTCATTCCCATCTCAGTTAATTCAAAGACTTGAGCCAAGTCGTGATAAAAGTGGTATCAGAGCCAATGTTCAAGATTAATTAATGAAATCTTGATGATTAAACCAATATGATAATTATAAGAAAGTTTTAATAATTATAAAAAAGTTAAACTTAACTCAAAAGTAATAATTATAAAAAGTTAAACTTAACTCAAAAGAAATAATTATTATCCATTCAAGCGTAGTGATACATCAAAAATCATAGAAGAAGAGAATCCAATAGAAAATGAAGAAATACAAACTACTATTAATGTGAACACAGATAGCCTTACCTAAATGATGACAATGTTGACTCAGCTGATTCAGGAGTCCAAATCGCAGTCTATCGGAAATGATGCAGTCACTGTGGATAAGTACTTGAAGATATTTCAAGATCTACATCCACCTTTGTTCAAGAGAACTTAAGACCCGATTGAAGCAGGGGACTGGTGAACGAGGATAGAGAAGATACTATATAGCATGGCTTGTCCGGATGAAATAAGAGTACCTTTGACGACATTTGTGCTAGATTGGGAAGCCAAAAGATGGTGGCGTGGCCAACGTCGGGACAAGCTAGGGGCCTTACCTAATATGATGGCCAGTTGGGATGAATTTGTGGAGCTATTTAGAGAATGGTTTGTAACAGATGCATGAGAGGTTCATCAAGTTGAGGCAAGAAGAGAAGACAGTCATGCAGCATGAAGTGAAATTCACTGCACTGTCAATGTATGCGCCACACTTGATTGCTAATGCAGAAGAGAATATTTATATTGGCTCTTTGTATATGTATGACTGTCATAATAGAGTTACCCCTTGATGATATTAGTGGGGGAATATTAAGATACTCATGTAAGTATATGAATTTTTTTTTTATATTAATGTGTCTTAATTAATACAATTTTTAGACGGTGCTTATGTGATGGTTATACATATATAGTTTGATATTAATAATCTATTTTTATAGTAAGGTTCTTTGAATAACATTAAATAATTTTATTGATTGATTAAAAGTTTGACTGACATGCATATTGTTTCATTCTCTCTTGTATTATTGTAGTTTATGAATATGAGTATTCACTGATTTATTTAGTTCATTGTCATTTTAAACTAACTTTTTAGGTTAATTCATACTAATATTGGCTAAAGGCATGAAACATATTATTATAGTGATTTAATTTGGATCTCAACTATGCCTAAAAAAGGAAGTTTCCTAGGACACTAAGAGTAGCAATCCTGATTTGTTATAAGTTTTGGGTTAGAGCACCATGACCTTGGATTGTTAGAAGCACAGTCTCATGGATTGGTTCATTCAACTTGGTGTGAATTAGGTTCTCACTTAATTGATGTGTCCTGATTTTGAGAATGACGGGGTGTAAATCTTTATATCTAGCCGAGAAGGCTTGTGAGACTCTATATTTGTGTGTTTGACACACCTCAGTTTCCAGATTAAAGTTTGATGAAAGCAAGGATTATGTCTCTATTTTTTGTTGAGATATTCTAGGAATTTGGGGTCCTATGGTGATTTGATTAACAAGGAATTCAAGGACCAATGCTTAGAACTATGCTTTAATGGCTTAGAGATCATAACTTACAACCCTAGACTTGTCGGAACTCAATAATGGGGCGTACAACCTTCGGCAAGGTGATTTGTGATCTTTTTTATCTAAAGTTATGTTTGTGGGTGTTTACTAACAAAGATTTGATTCTACAATAATGGTTGGATTTACAATCTTGTATTTTTTAGTAGACCCAATCAGGGATTTGGTTTGGATATCATTTTAAACTTCAATGAGAGTTCTAAGACATATAACTCTGCTTATTAGAGAAGCCTATTATGTTATGACTTATAAGCCTAAATTTAAGGAAGCTAGGTGTAGGCCTTGTTCCTGTAGCTTAAAAGTTTGGAGTAGTTTATTGGATAGCTTTTACAATCCTCTAACATAGAGAGGATGACTCGACATTTGGAACTATAGCCTCAAATTGTGTTAGGCTTTAAAGGGTCTGGTTGATGATTCATTAATTTTGAGTTGTCTTGTTTAATTTTTTAACTTGACTGTACATTGAAGTTCATAATTACATTGAATTTCATAATATGCAATGCTTTGTGAGTCATCCTTGTTGTTTATAATGCACATTGTGCGTTGGGAGACACTAATCGAGCCTCTCTCTTTACTTACTGCTTTGTTGGGATACTAGATGCACGTGGTTATTTTCTATATTTAAAAAATTATTGTATTTGTCAAAATTAGCCCAACCGGACAAAAATTGGAAAAATTACTTTGAGCACTTTTTAAGTTGCGTGAGTGTGTAAAGAGGCTAGGATTTCAATTCCATAAATTTGGATGTCTTTTTATTTTATTTTTATAAATTTATAAGTCTTGAGTGTTTTGACAGTGATTTGTTCCAACTTAGGAGATGATCTGATTGCATTTTGGTTGTTAATATTTGGAAATGGAGGCTTTAAGGACAAGTAGGAGCCAAGGATGGCTTATCCTGAGCATGAAGGCTTTGAGGCCCTTCACGATCAATAAATGAAACTCTCTAGAGTGTGTAGAGATTTGAATCTCCTGTTATATCCTCCAAGAATCAAACCTAGACTGTCTTAAAAGGTTAAAGCATGCTACACTTTAGGAAGATGTCAGAGGAGGCCAGAATGGCTTAGGAATGAATCTAACCATCCGCTCAACTGAAGCTAGGCTTAGGGAAGTTGATCCATCCATGTGAAGCTTAAGACAAATCAATTTGGTTGTATAAATTTTCTACTGATCATTAATATTACCTTGATCCGAATAACTTTGGATCGTTATATAAAGTTTAATCAAAGGGTTATGGTGGTTAACCAGCACAATGTAAGTTTGCTAGCGGGTTTGGTTAATAAGAATAAGGTTAAACTTTAAGCTAATTAGGAGTTTAGGAGCCTGACTATCCACAATTGAATATTATCGCAACTCAAGTTCATTTACGTTAAATTGGTTTATTAAGGTGAATTTGTCTCGTGCTTGATTCACAAATATAGTTGGTATTTTTTATATGTTACGTGAAAATATTTTAGTATGTTAGGTTCGGTCTAGTTTAGTTCTATCTTACCCAAGTCACTAGATGGATAAATTGTTCCTTGCCTTAATGAAATTTGATCAAGTTTCATTTGCAATTGGTTCAAATTAGTTTAGATTGACATTGGTGCACCAAATGATTTTGATCATGCTTAACTATCCTCAAGGAAGTGCGACTTAAGCTAGGCCAACTATTTTAAAGTTAATAGCTTACTTCATTGATTTTGGGTCGAGCTGATTTATATTAGGTTGCGGTGGATTAGTCTAGGGTGAAATAGGTTAAGTTGATCATGCCAAGTTGGCTTTAATTTTTCTTGGGTTCATCAAACCATTTAAGATTTAATATAGGCTAAATTGACTTCTGTCAAACCAATTAAGGATCATTTGAGGTGACTTAATCAAATCAAGTTTTATTTTAGATCACATTTGAAATGACTCAAGCCAATTTAATTTGGCTTTTAGAGTAAGTTTTTTATTTAAAGCTGTGTAATAAGAGACTCATTTCAACACTAATTTGAAAAAAAAATTATCATGAGATTTTATACGTCCTCTTGGTCTGATTAGACATACACCTCAATAATCACGCTTATGTATAATTTTTAAAAGGCGCAAGCAATAATCACGCTTCTACATAATTTTTAAGAGGCGCGAGCCTAAAAAATAAAGATTCATATAATTTTAAAATTTCAACTTATAAATTAAATATGTAAAATAAATTGTATTTATTATTTCTCTACGCCTAAATCTAAAACAAACAAAATAAGAGAAAGCAATTCATTATAATGATGATTCTATTGAAATTCCAACAAAGGAGATTTTTGAATTGATAAATCATAATCCTGGTGACTTAAATTGCTTGTTTAACTGGAATCAGGATTGAAAAAGACTTACTTTTGAGTTTTTAGGAGATTAATTTTATGTTTATATGTTATTATTATTTATTATTATTATTAATTTGAATTGTTTAAGTTTGATACTTCATGAAAAAGTCTCAATATTGAATTATGCAATTTCAAGCTTTGACTAATCTATAAACAATGAGCTTTGATACCATTCTCAAGTTAAATCAATGCTTGATTGGTCCTGGAGGGTGTAAGCCCACAACACATTGGTCTTGAGCCTTGGCTCAACTTGTTTCATGTTAGATTTAACTTAACGCTTTTATCTTTTTATTTATTTATTTTTTTTATACTTCTCTAGCAGGTTATCTGTCCAGGCGTTCTCTATTATGAGCGTATTTAATCATGAAGCTTTCAACCATTGTGCTAAAACACGCGTTACATAATATGGCTTGGATTGTTACACAAGCACCCATAAGCTTTATGTTATTTTTCTAATCAAACGCACGATCTTTGATTTACTTAGTACAGTGAACACTAAATCAACACAACACAAGTGCCAACATATTAAGAATGGTGATGATTATATTGTTAAACAATGTTATGTGTGAATATGCATGTCAAGTTTAATTACAGGTGACCTACTTAACAAGTATTGACACATGCACAAGTCACAACTTACCGCAAAAGGGCTTATCTTTAAACCAAGCAAGTAGTAGTGCAATAGAATAAATCTATACTGAGAAGCAAGGACGCTATGGTTTTTATGTGGCTCAACATCAAATCTGCCTTCTTTTATGCTTATGGAAGGGGGAATTTCTCACTAGTTGCTGAGGAGCTAAGCATGGCCAAGAGTTAATGTTTTCTTGCAATGATAACAGGAATCACGCCTTTTATGGAGAACATATAATTGAATTGTAAGGTTCTAGAGCATACAATAAATCTTTTCAGATGCATGTTTAGGATTGAAAACCAGCTCTGACTGCTTTCATTGTCATTCCTCGAAGCGCTTTTTCATCAACTCATTTTGTTCTCACATACGACACCAAAAAAGTGGATGAAGAAAATGTTCTATTTGGTTGAAGTGAATGTGCAAGAAGTCTTCCACTTGGGATCTCATAAGTAAGAAAATCGAGGTTAGTGAGACACTCAGAGCATGCATAAACAAAAAATAAATTGATGACTGTATAAATGAATTGAGTCTTGATTTTTCTAAATCCTTCATGTTTGATATCTCAACGTATCATAACTGTCGCCTACTTACCTCTTTTAGAGAATCCAACTCAATAGAGTTCATTTTATTCTATTATTATTATTGATCTAATGTTCTAAGCATTAAATTAGGTGACCTTTAATGAATTTATAAATTGAGCCAGCGTTTATGTTGTGATGCCTGATGGAATCATCTTTATCTAAAGAGGAAATCAGCTCGATTCTTAGGATGATATGATTATTCTTGAATGACAGATTTTGAAACAATTTATTTAAGTTTAATTAATATACTGGAATTAAGTGTTGCTTGACATGCTGGCAGTTTCTGGATGAGGACAATTCAATTAAGCTAATCAAACTACATGCACGGTTTAATAGAACAGATTAATATGATGCTGAATCGATGTTAAGCTGACGTGAATGTTGAGCTAATGTGAAGAATATTTTAGATGATTCATAAACATTACTAATTACAACAACGACGTATATTGATACATAGTTACATTGCTGTCTGAGTCCACATGTTGAATTATTCAATTGTAGTGGTATGAACGTTTGGGCTTGTATTTGG
>NEWO01000003.1:1681600-1698556 GCA_003013225.1 Phalaenopsis aphrodite | reverse complement strand
CAACGACGTATATTGATACATAGTTACATTGCTGTCTGAGTCCACATGTTGAATTATTCAATTGTAGTGGTATGAACGTTTGGGCTTGTATTTGGATGAGTCAGCTTGTCACAAAAAAAGAGTCTATTTAAGAAGATGAGTTGTTTATTACGTGTTAAGTTGATTTTAGTAATTTTGAGCAAATTTGATATATCCGAGCCATGGATGAATAGATTTCTAATATGTTTGAATGGATTTGAAGTGTAGATAGAGTAGTATTGAGGCTGTCTATGGATTTGGTAAATTAATTGAGTCGATCCTATGCTTAGTCGAATAGATTAACAAATTCTATTTTCACGAATTGATTAACAAATTCTAGATATAAGATTCTGAGAAAGAAAATTATGCGTAACAACTGCTGAAAGATCACGTTCATTGTTTATAAAAGGCCATTAATATAATTTAGGTGAGGTGACGACATTCACCGTTGTGCCAGAGGTCAATAGGTGCTCAACTAAATGCATGCCTCATTAACACATAATATTAAGGGCCCAAATATGATGATAAAACAAAGAATAACCTTCATACAACTTTTAGGCTTCTTTCTGTAACATGTTGCCGTATTTGATTCTTTTGATGGATTATGCAAGGAAGTTCATCAGCCCTCTCAGCTTGTTATCATGATAAGGGCCCACTTATTTCATTTGGGTTGACATCGAGCTCTAAGCTAACATCCTCAAATATATTTAGCTAGCGTAAGGCTTTCCCTTGTTATCAAGACAGGGTGCCACTTATTTTATTTGGATTGGTTTCAAGTCTTGGTTGAAATCTCCAAATATGTTTCTCTCATATTATTTGGCTGGTCATTGAGTTTCAAGCTTAGATCCAAAAAAAAAAAAATTCTATATTTTATCATTTGGGTTGACATTGTGTCAGATGCGTGATTCTCAATTAAATTTTGTTCCATATTGGTACCAAAGTTATACTCAGTCAATTTAAGCAAAAAAGAGATCATCTTCAAGCAAATTATAGATAAGGCAATCTCGAAAGTCAGAGGATCATTTCTAAGATTTGCCACAATTCTGAAAGTCAAGTATGAGAATTTTGAGCTGACGATCTTCAATAAGTTAAGTTGGAGAAGCAAAAGTTCCTTTACAGCTCAAGTCTAAAGCACAAATAGGTCTTGAAGGGCGGACTCAACAAGCCCAAATATGGCCGAGTGCTTGACAATTTTTCTCACTCAATAAGTCATGAAAGCGGTAATAGTGAAGAAGCCCTGTTTTGTGCATCTAATACAATAGCTATCTTATTGAATCTTATTCACCCTGATAAGTTAAGTGATCCAAATCTTAAAAGTTCTTTCAACTGATTGAATGAGTAATGCAAAAATAGTAAGAATCTCACTTACACCCCAAAGGTGGAGGGGTTACCAAATTTATGTTATTAGGATATGAATTTGGTCATTCCTCCCTCCTCAATAAGTCAATAATAACTAAATGAAATATATTTTCAATCCCCGCAGGAAGAGGGGCCATCAAATACAAGCCTACAGGAGTTTTCTGGTGCTCCTCGCTCTCTCTTACAAGTTATTAGGCAAGCCAGACAAGAAATCAATCAAGTTGTTCAAAGAGAGCATAAGCCTGAGGAGATTTTATAAGATCATTTTGGAAACTCTCTTGAAATATAAGAATGTGTTTTCAATAGATTATAAAATTTCCTCTTAAGATGGGGCTTTTTTAGTTTATTTGAGTTGACATTGAGCTTTAAGTCGAGATCCTCATATGTGTTCAATCGGATAATGGGCTCCTCTTATGATATTGATAACAATTTTTTTGGCGGAGATCTCTGATGATAAGAGTTGACATCATGTCTTACATTGAGATATCATTGTGTTTGGTTTGACATGCTTTAATGTCGAAATCCCCAAATATTTGCTTACAAATTTTACTATCAAGCAAAATATATGTAAATGTATTTTGTTTGGGCTGACACCGAGCTTTAAACCGAGATCCTCATATTTTTTTAATCGAATAATGGGCTCCTCTTTTGAGATTGATAACGCATTTTTCTGTTAAGATCCCCAATTATAAGGGTTGACATCATGTCTTAAATTGAGATATCATTTTGCTTGGGTTGAAATGCTTAGTGTTGAAATTCCTAAATATTTGCTTAAAAATTTTACTATCAAGAAAAATATATGTGAAAATTTAAGAGTTTTTTTCTCTTTGTTAACCAAGATCTTGGAGGTTCAACTGAAAAAACTTAGAGATTCTCAAGCTTTAACAAGTTAAGTTGAAAAGATACAAGTTCTACCGCAGCTAAAGTCTATGGCACAAATGGGTTAAAAGGTCGAACTCAACAAGCCTAAATATGATCGAGTCGCTGGCAGCTTACTTCACTCAATTGTCGGCCGTTTTTTTTTAACTTTCGTGATTTGAAAAAGTAGTGATTTTGTGATTTTGAAAATAATTTAAATATAAATATAACCCTTTTTTATTTTTAAAAGTAACATTTTAATTTTAAAATAGGTGAGGTCTCACATTTTAAATAGTTTAGATGATTGAATACAATACTGCAAATATTACATTTATCCCGATGAATAAATATATCACTTGTAATAGGGGTTCAATCACCTAGACTAATAAAATTTGTGACATCTGTTTTAGTCTGCGAAATAATTTATAAAAAGGCCAACAAGTTCCCCTATCTAAGATAAAAAATTAGTTGAGTTTATTTTATCTGGGTTTCTGGTTCCCTATAGAGGCAAACCCCTATAGTTAATTACATCTTAAATGATCGAAATCATTTAAGAAAACTCTCGATTAAGATCAGGTGGATTTGCTTTTAAGATTTCAAAGTTTAGGTTTTCACGATTGGACATGGGAAAATCAAATAGGAATGACTCAAAATAGGAACAATTATTTAAGGAATCCAAAGGGAAGAAAAGTAGGGGATATCACAGATCTAGGAGAAATCTTGGAGATGTCCCAACTATCCTATTGTTCGGCTTTATGTCTTTGAAGTGATGTTTATTTGATATTTCAATCCTGCAAATTATTTAGGATTTAGGACTTATGTTTGCACAATGTTGGACTGTGCAAATAGCCTAAAAAGACAGGAGGATTTACACTGTACCGCACGGTAACCTCAGAATCCTAAAACGTTAGGACTTATAATTGTACAAAAGAGTTGTACAAAAAGTCCAAAGAGTGATCCTATGGGTTGTTATTTAAACTAAAGAAGGTGATATGTGATGTGAATGTGCTTTGTTGCTGCAGATCCACCCGAAAATTGTTCCTCGTCGTGCTGCCCACGATGTTCGCTCCAAACTCTTCGTAGTAGCACCTCTTGGTTTAATTTTAGTTTTGAAAATGCACCTAACCACTAGGTTATTTTATACTAAGGCATATCGTATCAAAGTAACTAAGCATGCAGTGTGAAAGAAAAGTAACAATGTACTGTACAGTAATGAGGAAAGACAATATAACATGCTGAAAGAATAGTATAACGTGTTATAAAGAGTAGTATAACATGCTGGGAAAATAGTATAACAGACTATGAAAACAATATAACATGCTTTGAGATAAAATGCTGTAATATAAATTAAACCTGTACACCTGGTAGGTTCATTGCTTCTTTAAGTTTAGCTATTATGCGCTGTATAAAAGAGGAAAATATGACCTGAAAAAAGACTTAACAGAAATAGGTAAATCATAGGAAAAAGATAAACAAATAAAATGAAATATAATATCACATATAAAGGTCCAAGAATAGGAAATTTATATGTGATATTGGAATGTCCTCAATTGTCAGGAGGATTTGAGTATAAGACAAACTCAAATCCCGGAGCATCGGGTTTCAGTTTTGGTCAAGTTAAGGTAAGAACTTCATTATTTGATCTAATTAAATCAGTCATGAATCACAATCCAGTGCACCTTTGTGTTTAGTGTCTTAGTTATCTCATGAACTGGGGCCAGATGTCTGGCTTCTTAGGATCATTTGAAAATTAGGATGATAAACTCTCTCTTAAGGTGTGCTCCTAAGACCAAGGAAGTCTACACTTTAGTTTACTTGAAGTGTCTTAAAGTGTCTAACTTCAACTAAATGTCTTTCAACTAACCCTCAAACATCTTTATATTAAGCTTAGCTCACCATCAGTCTCCTAAAACCTAAGGTGTAAACCTATAGCTTTGGCAAAAGAGTTGTGAAGTGTGATTCAAATCTAATTAGAACAATTGGATGTAGGTTTATTCCAAACTTAAAGGACCTAAGTGTAGGTCTACTAATCTTTCCAATCCATGTCCTTAATTGTTATATAAACTCTCACTTTCTTCCAACCCCTAAATATTCTTTCAATTTAAAGTTTCATCTTTCATATGCAAAAATGAACGGTAGATGGTTCGCTATTCTATCCCTCTTTAGGTTTCATCATCTCAAGAATCCAAATCTTACTTTTAATTTTCTCTCCCTTTCTCTTTCCCTTAAGACTGTGAATCATTTCTTAATATAATTAAATCTGAAATTCCCATTTTTAACTTGACCGTTAAAAAAGAATATAAACGAAAACGAGATCGATCCATTTTTAAAACCAAGCCAAATCAATGAAGCTAAAAATAAAATCATGAATGTATCGGTCTAAAACGTTTAGATTCGTTAAAAAGAAAATAATCAGATCAATCCCGAGAAGGATATCATTTCCAAGTGACAATTTTATGGATTTTCAAACCCCTTTATAAATCAAATTTGATACTAATCCCAACATGAAGCTTCAAGAGCCTTGAATCAATCTTAGAAAGATATCATTTTCTCACTTTTTCATCAACGCGTGGCATTTTCATGAATTTCCAAACCCTTTTGTAAATTCAACTTACATCAACCCTATATATATTTTTTAAATGAAATTGTACAAGCCTTTTCACATTTCATAAAAAAAGGGACACAAATTAATGGAAGAAATAATTCCCTAGCCTTTTAGAAAAAACATACTGATGTCAAAAATAATTTGATCCCAACCTCCATCAAAAGTTTATAATGAGATATAAATCCAATATGGTGTAAAAAAAAATGCTCTCGAGTAAGACTCCAATATCATAACAGACTAACGGGTAAGGGTCAAAAGGAAGGCTCCAAAGGCAACGTCACCAAACAATACCCAAAGTCAACACAATAGGTATCAACTCAATGTTATTTAAGCTTGAATCAATCATAAAAGAATCATAGGGGAAGCCCATGACCAGGCTAAAATAAGGAACAAATCAAATTCCAGCCAATCCCAGCATTGATCACAACATACAAGGGTCACGAGTAGAAGGCAACAAAAGAGAACCGTAAGGCAACCCCCACCAATTGAGGCTCACGGCTAAGGCCTGGAAAAGAAGCAAGACAACCACCAAGCCAGCCCCCAAACAATGATTTAATTAAGCCCTAAACTAGCTCACGGCTAAGGCCTGGAAAAGAAGCAAAACAACCACCAAACTAGCCTCAAACAAACTCACAAATAAGCTCATATGTAAAACTAGGGAGGGAACAAAAACAGCCGCCAAATCGTGCCCAAGAAATTGGACAAATCGAGTCCAGCTAAAGAGAATAAAATGAAGAAATATTCCAAACATATCTGATTTAAAAAAAAAAACTCAAACCAAGCCCACCAAATGGGTTAAAAATTAACATAAATCTTTCAACTAAATTCAGCCTAGAAGAGAACTAAAACCAAACCCGGCAAATGAGGCAAAACCAGCATAGAGGCTAAACCCGAGTTCAATAAAGAGACAAAACAAGTGAAAACATTTCCAACTAACATTTAATCACTAAAAGGAGCCCAAACCGAGCCCAAGAACATAACCAACCTAGCCTCAAACATAATTTCCAACTCTTAAAAGCAATTTTCAACATATATTTCAACAAGGGGAAACAAGAGAAGCAAGATGTGAGCCTCAAATGTAATTTCCAACATTTAAAAATAACATCCAACATATATTTCAACAAGGGGTAGCAAGAGAAGCAAGATGAGAGCCCCAAATGTAATTTCCAGCATTTAGAAATAACTTCCAGCATAAATTTCAAGAAGGGGCAGCAAGAGAAGCAAGATGTGATTCCCAAATGTAATTTCCAGCATTTAAAAATAACTTCCAGCATATATTTCAACAATGGGCAACAAGAGAAGCAAGATGTGAGCCCTAAATGTAATTTCCAGCATTTAAAAATTACATCCAGCATATATTTCAATAAGGGGCAGCAAGAGAAGCAAGATGTGAGCCCCAAATGTAATTTCCAGCATTTAAAAATAACTTCCAGTATATATTTCAACAAGGGGCAGCAAGAGAAGCAAGATATGAGCCCCAAATGTAATTTCCCAACATTTAAAAATAACTTCCAACATATATTTCAACAAGGGGGTAGCAAGAGAAGCAAGATGTGAGCCCCAAATGTAATTTCCCAACACACAAAACGAATTCAACATGTGTTCCAGCAACGGGGGCAACAAATGAAGCAAAGATAAGCCCTAAACACGCCTTATTTTCACTTAATCTAACATGTATTCATGCCTAAATTTCAAGCTAAACAAAGTTATGCTTTCCCTATTCCATGTCATCCAAAATAGTGCAATATAAAAGGTAGGAAGAAGAATACCTTTTCTTTTTTTGCTTCAAAGAGACAGTAAAAATCAAACACCAGATAGGCTAAAGGAAGAACCAACCAAGGAGATAGCATCACCTGAAATATTGGTAGCACCTCCCCCTATCAAAGCTTCAACCGAAAATCTCAATGGCCAAACAAGCAACCAAGCAAAGGTAACGAGTGAACCAACAAGGAAAATCGAACAAGCCACAAAAATCCAGCAGCACTTTCTTTTTGCAGAAATTTGGCCACCACTCCTTCAAGCTTTACCCAAGAGAAGTCAAAGTCTTCCCAATGCCTCAAATACACACACACGGAATAAAAAAACGAGATAAAAAAATGGAAGCACCTCCCCCTTCCTTTCAATTTTCGGCCAACCCTAGACCTTAACAAAAGGGGTTTTATAAGCAAGAGAGAAGAAGAGCAGCCACCTACCAGCCTCCTTAGTAAGCAAATCAAGTAAAGCCAGAGGAGGAGAAGGATTTAAGGCAAGAGAAAATGTAGCCTAGGGCAGAGGAAGAGCCAGCCAGGTGGAACCTCATGGTTGGAGGGCCGCTCGGTCGAGCAGAGCTCGAGGAGGCGAGTCGCGACCGCTGGGGAAGAAGATTGCCGCGTGGTGGATCTGTCGTGGAGCTAGGGCACGGGCGAGGAGCAGTCGCGGGATCGAGCCACTCGAACGAGGATTTTAGACGTGCGGGTGGAGCCGTAAATAAGGTTTAGGGTCTTAATTTTTATAATATAAGTGATAACATATAAAAATAATTTAGTATTTCTTAAAAAAAATTCAATTCGAACTTTTCAGTTTGCATCAAAACATAACCAAAATGGATGTCTATATTAGGTAATTTTGACATTTTGGACACGCTGGCGCGGTCTGTTTCGCCACCGGAAGTCATTTTGACGAATTCATCGATTTGCGTGCCAATTTTCTTGTGTAAAAAATATGACAAAATGGGTGTCATTTCCTACCAAAATTGGTGTCCCGGACGCGTTGGCGCAGTCCATTTATCGTCGGGGGTCATCCGTAGAAGGTCGCATTTTTCACCCGTTCTTTAGGCTTAATTGAAGTCCGATTTCATGCAATTTGGTGAATTTTGTGCATTTGGTGTGTGTATGTGACGAAAAAGTCGTGACGATGTTTTCCTAAGGCTTGAAGTCCTATTATGAACTTTTCCCTTGAGTCTTCACAAAATAGTTCATAACCGCTCGTTCATAAGACGATGGTCTTGTGCCATAAATGTTAGACATCAAAGAAAAATAGAAAGTTGTTAGAACTTCTAAAAGGATGAGTCTCAATTCTAGTTTTCTAAGATGGTCAATAGGAACTCCTAGAGCTAGATCCTAGGATCCTAGAAAAAGAAATGACCTAAAAAATGAGGTCAACATCAATAAGCCATAAAAAAGACTATAGTGAAGGAACAAGCTCTTTTTCCTCAACAAACCATAAAAACAGTCGTAGTAGAAGAGCCCCAGTCTTGTTAATCTGATGACAAGAGTTGTCTAGTTCTCAAATCCATCCAATTTAATGAATTCAAGTGATCTGGATCCATGAGACGTTTTCAATAGATTGATAAATTAAAGTTAAATTCAAGAGATAATCTACACTAAAAATATAGCTAAATTCAAGAGATAATCTACTCTAAGAAAATAGCTATGCAATCAAGTGAAAACATTCTCAATTATACGAGTTCCAAGACCTTGTGACATAAGAAAGGGGACTTCCAAGTCTATAAGCTCAAAGCTTAAGTTGAAGAAGCATAAACTAGCTGTAGTCTAAATTTAAGATTCAAGCAGACCCTAATGATCATACGCAATGTTAATGTGGAAAATAATAAAAATAATAATAATTAAAGTATTATTAATATTTGAATTAAGTTTAATCAACTTAATTAATATTAAGCCAAATCATCTCTCGCTTGCCTACTCCCGCTCAAACACAAATCATAATTGCTCGCTCTATGGGATGTGAATAACTGCTCCCCTCATTCTTATGGACAGGTGTTTCGAACATAAAAGAGAGGAGGCGACCTCTTGGTTTTCGTACGCAGACAGTGGAATCGCCTGCCGAGAAAGCAACGACAGGATCACCGGTATGCAGAGACCCGATATTTCTTCCTCCTCCCTCTTCCTCTCGATCGCAGCAGATCACACGAAGTATCCGTCCGTTTCTCAGTACCGAAGGTCACTTCGCTACCCCGTTACACTGTTTCAACACTATCACCATCGTGAGCCTCCCTCTCTCTCCTCCCTTTGGATGGTGCATAAAGCAAGGGAGACATAAGTTAATCTTGACGCCAGAAATGGGCGAAGAAATTTTACATTAAAATTAAAATCCATTATCTCGCAAATTATCGTCAAAGTCACTATCTCACAAGCTAATGTATAAATGCAAGAAAATCAGACTCGCTTTATGTTTATGCAGGCAAAGTGAAGACCCACGTGCGAATTTTAGACCGGTGAACTAGAAGATCTTCTCCTGCCAAAAATATAGGAAAAGTGAAGACTAACATGCGTCTTATACACCAGTGGATTAAAAGATTTCTTCCGGCTCCAATGTCTTATGATACTGACCAGCGCGTGTTATAAACTACTGGGCAGGTAAGCACCCCGATGCAACCCCCTAATCAAGAATGACGTCAAGAGGGTCCTGAAATTTTTGGTGATCTTGGACTTTTAAAATAATTTAAGATTTAGATTTTGTAAACTTATAAAATGTCTTTGAATTTTTAAATAATAATAATAATAATACTAATATTTGAAATTGTATTGTCAAGACTCGCAAATGATTTTAAAAGTTTGAATTTTTTAAATTTCCAAATGACTCAAATGTGAGAATTAGGAGGGTTTAGCTTAAATTGAATATGAAATGTCATAAATTGATAGAGTTACACTTAAATTGAATATCAAATTCTACAAATTGGAGGCCGAGGTTAACTTAAATGTTAAATATCATAAATTAGGGCTAAGTTTAAGACATGAATGTAAATTTTAAATACTAAAATGAAGAATTAATATATCAAACTGCCATTGGATTCACAACATATCAACTAGTGACAAAAGGTGGCTCTTTTTTAAAAGCTTAAAATCATAATACTTTTGGAATATTTTAAGCTCTAAACGACTTTAAATTTTATAAAAAATTCAGGGTTATTTCCCAATTTAAATGAAATCTTTTGAAATACGAGTCCACTTCTAAGACTTAGATGAGTACCATTTGAGATACTTTATATATATATATATATATATATATGCATTAAAATGTTTATAAAAAAGTTAATTATGCACATTTTCAAAATCTTGCATGTGCTTCTTGATGTAAATTTCATATTAAATTTATGAATTAAAGTTTATACAAGTCTGTAAAGCTTATCAAACTCTTTAAGCTATTTGAATATGTGAAATTTAAAAGGACGCACGTGCTCCAACCAAAGTATAGAATGTTCAAATGTTAAATTTGAGAATGTTGCGTGGTCTAATCAGACTGCATTGTTTATAAGATAAAGTTGTAAGTCCTACCCCACTAGTCTGATCATTCTTCTCATTGGGACGGGAGTTGACGAGTCTATTAAGCCCTAATAAATGTTCAAATCCTAAAATAAGAATTTATATGTCTAAATCAATTAGTTTGATCCTCCTACTTACAAGGATTGGAGTTGACAAGACTAACATTCTAAAAAAATTGTTTAAACCAAATAAACAATACCCTCACTTCAACTATAAAAGTTTTGAATACTTGAATACTCCGATGATAGTTGTGCTGATTAAATATTTCAACAAGAGGGGTTTATTTTCAAATTTAAACTTAAAATTTTTTTTAAATAAATTTAAATGATATATACGAACTTGATCCTCTGTAAGCCAAATAGAGTTGACAAGGTCACATACAATCATACTAAACCTGTTCCTTTACAAACAAGATGTAAAGTTGACATGGTTGAAATCACACAACTATTCCCGATGACAACCATGTTGACCTAAGAGTTCAACCAGAGAGGTCAATTTTTTAAATCAAGATTTTCATTGCAATTAATCAAAACTTCCAAATAAAATTCAATCACTAAAAGGTAAAAACAAAATTCATCCACCCTCCACAACATTTATTCAAGGGTGACAGACTTTTGGTAGACTTCAGCTCTTAGAGAGCGAATGTCATATTAAGTACTCTATATTCATAATTAAAGTAATTGCACCTCATTAAGAACGTGGTCCGAGTCTTCTGTCCTCATGCTTCAGCTGTCAAATGACACCACAAAATAGCGGTTACGACCAGAGACCTCTAACCGAGTGATTGTCACCAAATGAAATTATTATATTTCAGTCAAGACTGCAACCCGTATGTTCTCCAATAGTTTTCTATCCTTTGAGTCGTGAATCATAAGGGTACAATTGATTGACACAAAGTTTTATGTTAGCTAATGTTGACATAAATTTGACCTCTTAGATAAACATCCACCCCAGATCTTTAAGGATCTTTTGGAAGATGCAACCCATGGTTGTTGACAAGAATCCTTCTGTTAGGTTGGGTCGACTACGTCCTCTGACTAAGTAGATCAGGGACAACGATGGTCCGTGATGACAAAAACATGAGATCTTAGCCAAATTTCATCTTCATTCCCCACCCATCTACTTTAAGCTTCAAGTGATGAATTCTACAATTTAAATTCTAAGTTTCCTGCTATTATATGTTGAATATTCAAGTATTAATGACTAGCCTTAATCGAAAGTGGTCTCCCGTTTTCGGGAGGGGTAATTAACTATAGGGGCTTGTGTCTATTGGAAACCTCGAACCCCATATCAAAAAGTTCTCTCAAAATGATGGCGAAATCTCTAGGTAGTTTTTTATCTACAACCCTTGCCTTCTGTTAAGACCCTCCAAAGCTCTCTCGAATAAAAAATTATGGAGAGTTCTTGGGGAGCGGTCGTGAATTTTCGGAGCTCGCACTTAACAAGCCCAAATATGGTCAAATCACTTACAGCTTTCTTCACTTTACAAGCCATAAAAACGGCGGCAGTGAATAAGCTCTTGTTTTGTTAGTCTGTTGACAAAGATCGTCAAGTTTCAAGCATATTAAACTCGATAAATTCAAGCAATCTAGATCAAAGGGATTTTCTTGAATAATCTAAAGGTTAAGGAAAATCAAAAGAACGATAATCGCTCAAGGAGGCATCAAGCCAAGCTTGATGGCATGTTCAAATAAAGAAAGTTCTACATTTTCAAATAGTCTGGACAAGCACAAGGCACATACTGGAGGAATTCTTTTCTTCAATAAGTCCAACAAACAGGAAAGCAAAGGACCGAAGAAGTTGTCCTAAAAGTTCGTTCAAAGCTTGATGCTGAATTGAGAGAATTCAACTGTTGACTAGTTCGATAAAGCACCAAGCATAAGACCAACGATCTCTTGCCACTAACTCAACAAAAGTCTAAAGGCTAGGTCACTGGCATGCTTCCTTCGACAAGTCCGCCAAAGTTCAATGCTAGGACCAAAGTTATGATCATTCACCTGACAGGTACATAGAGACAATTCAAGTCAATTCCTTAGCAAGTCCGTCAAAGCATAAAGCTAGGACCGAAGGTATATGTTCACTCACCTTATAAGTCCATAGAGACAATTCAGGTCAATTCCTTCACATATAAGCTGCTATTATATGTAGAATTTTCAATTTTTAATGATTAGTTTTAATCGAAGGTGCTCTCGTATTACCTGGAGGGGTAATTAGCCATAGGGCTTGCGCCTATGGTTAACCTCAAACCCAGATCAAAAGGTTGCAAAATGAGGGTGAAATCTCTGGGTAATGTCTTATTTACAATCCAATCTGCCTTCTGAAAATTCGACCCTCCAAAGCTCTCTCTCTCTCTCTCTCTCAAAATAAAAACAAAATGCAGAGAGTTCACAGTGAACGGTCAGGAATTTTCGGAGCCCACAGGCTCATCTTGATCGTCTTTTGGACGTGCGGTCGCCGCTCATGATATTTGCTCGCTAACATAAAGGTCTCAAGTTTTTGGGCCATATCTGAAAAAATTGAGTTGCCTTCTTATCTGGTTCTGATAAACTCGAAAGTTAAAACTAAACCTATTTAATTTTTGAATTCTTCTTTCTTTCACCATGAACTCAGTCTAATAGAAGTTTTTTACTTATAATTTCAGGCTTATCTAAATAAATTGCGCTTCCATCGCCATTTCATGTTACTTTAACCATAATCCAGCACAACTTAATTGCATAACACTCAAATCCTTAATATCACATAAAAAATATCATTATTACTCTTTGAAATACATCTTTTTAATACATTAGATTTATGACACCAACGTGATGCAAATGTAAGTATAAAATTTTAGTTTTTAGATACGGAAATACGTAAGAATTGTGTGGCTTATGTGTGAATTCTACTTAAATTTATTGTGGAAGTGACTTGCATTCAGAAGATTACCTACTGGATATATAAGCTTCCATTTCTGTAGTTAGAAACATCTTTTGACTGAATGTGGTAAATGAACCAATGAATCGTCCCAAATAAAAGAAGTTCCCCTCTGTATCTCATCCAAATAGAGCATGGCTCATCAATTATTATTTTTTTCCATTTTGTTTTTTTGTTTTTTTTTTTTGGCGAAGTCAAATTATTTTTTGCCTTCATCATTGAATTTTCTTTGAGAAGCAACTTGTTTAAAGTTTTCATTTTGTTCTCTTTGAAAAGTACAATTTGACTTGACAGGCAGCATCTGCACCACATGCATTTTTCTAATATATGTTGTGCACAAAGTCAAGGTATGTTGATTAGTGATGTTAAGATGAGTTTATTTTTTCTTAAATGCAGTATTTATGTTTTCTCTTAGTCCTTTTTTTTGTAAAATTCCATGTATGCGTCCACTGTCAGTCTGACTTATTATGTTAGCTGTTTTGTTCCAGTCCAAGTTTTTTGACTTTTAAGCACAATAATTGAACTTATTTGAATTTGTGAGCTTTTAATGTCAAGGGGCAGTTTCTGAAGCCCGCAAAAGTTGAAGTTTTCAGTCCATAGAAGTTGACTTTGTTACCCTGCCCTCAAAATGGTGCATTTGTTTGAAAATACTGAAAGATATGGATCAAAATGCTTCACCTAACTGAAACTAGAGAAAAATGAATGTTTATAGTTCTTACAAACATTTTATCGTTTGTTAAATAATATATAATTGTACTCTAAAGACTTATTCTCATCAGGTGCTCCGAGTAATCAAATCCTTTATGACCAGTTAAATTATCAAAATATCATAAATGAAGGGGTTTTCTTATTAAAAAAAAGGTTAAGCTCTATACACAATAATGAATATATGCAAATTAAAATCACTTTGGAAACTTAATCTAGCATATCTCCATTACAAATATTGAAATAAATGAACAGAAAAGAAAGCAATCGAAACCAAAAGCTTAAGTTGGATGATCTATGCTTTAGAGCAACCCCACATTCATCTTTCATTTTAGTTTGCCAAAGTGGTAAAATTTAAGTTTGATCAATGCTCACAAATACTTAATAGCATATCAATTAAATCCCCTAATGCTACTAAAAAAATAACATGTTACCTAGGACTTGAAATTAGGCTGGCCAGATTGCACCGATGTTATTATTTTATGATAATGATTCAAGACAGAATGTTACCTGTTTGCTCGGTCTTTGAATTGTGAACCATTATGCACTCTTGAGATCCCGTGAAACCCTATGTTGGCAAAATCTACTTAAAATTGTGTCTTTTATCATGTATTCTCCTAGAAAAAGATCCAACCTATGATTAATCACAAAGACCTATAAGTTATCCAACAAAAAGTAAATGTATTAATTATATAGATCACCCTAATTTATCCAACAGAAAAATTGTCTGAATAAATAGGCTAAAAACTTCAATCTTCTCCCCTAACCAAAAACAGCTAGTCTGGCTTAAAGTATTCACACAGACTGATCTGCTGCTATCTGCAAATCTTATGCACATCCAGGTTAATATATACTTGGATAAAAAATGCTGTCATTTTAAATTTTTAGAAAGTGAAATAAACCTTTTCATGCATCGTTGAAGTGATTTGCATGTAAAAATTGTAAGTTTAGATGCTTGATATGTAAATACATAGAAATCGAGTGGTTTGTATGTGAATTTTCCCTTAATTTATACATTTGAAATACCATGGAATCTTCTCTGATTAGTACCCAGAATTTAGGACTTTTCTTCATGACTTCTTGTAGCAGGAATCCATAAATGCAATCACAGTCTGACTTGACTTCTCGTTTTATTGTTCCAGCCGAAGTTTTCTGACTCACGGACCACAATAATTTGTATTTGGTTAAATTTATTGACCTTTAATGTATAAGGGCTGCCATTTGCAGCACACATATGGTTCATCAATTTTGATGTCGAGTCAACCTCATTTTGGGGATCATCAAAATATTTTTTTTTTTGGCAAATATATGAGCGAATTAAATAGGCCGTTAATATATATGAATCTGACAATATAAAAAATTATTTTATTCAAGCTAAAATGAGCATAAATGAAGTATTTGAAATATACTTCAAATTGCTCGGACGTTAGTTAGAGGATCAAATGATCAAACCTATCATATTTATAATCAAATCGAGTGTTTTGATGGGTTGAATCAAATGAGTTCAATATATCTTAATTATGATGCTATTAACACAATTTAAAACTCAAAAATACATTCGAATTATTGTTTAAGTTTTCTTTATTTTGGTGGTATTTATAGAAAATGTCAGTCAATTTATCAGAGACCCTCACCCTTGATAAGAAGTGGGAGGTTATGGGCCAGCTTTGGTTTGAAAACAGAGCTTAAAGAATTGAAGGATTTCTAACCTCCTTTTGCAATTATAGTTAGGCCTTTAACCATCCTTTTTGGGTTATCATCGTTTGTCCTACTATTAAACCTCTAATGATTAACCATTATCCTTCCATCAACATCGTCAAATTGTGTTCATCAGACATTTACTATTTGATCAACGCCAAAAGACCACCATTAATCACTGTCGTTGAGCTAACGCTCAATCACAACACCATCGAACAGTCATCCGTTTATCGTGGTTGGACGATTGCTCATCTACCCCCATTAGATTATTGTCAGCCATCCACCACTATGGGATTGTTGTTGCCCATCGATCATTATAAGGCCATCACCTTTGAATATTTGACATTGTACTATTATTGTCAGATTGTCGGCTTGTCACCACCCAACAACCATTGTTGATTTCGTCATCCAACCACTGTTGTCATATCACTGTGATACATCTTTACCATTAGATTGTTACCTTCTATCTATCATCGTTGAATCTCTGCTGCTTAACCACCATCATCATACTGTTACCACTTGACCACAATCATCCTATCATCAATGCATGATCGCTGTTGTCAAACTCTCATTGTCCATCTACTTCTTCAAATTGTGGTTGTTTATTCTCCTTTATTGGATCGTCCCCATTCATTACTACATGTTGTAGTGTTGTAGTGCCACATCATCGCACTTTGATGTTCAATGCCTACCTACTTCAGTTTGGATGATTCCAGTAATAGTTTGACCTGAAATTCTATATGAGGGGAGGCTTTGAAGAGAGGACAGACTTTTTTGTCTTATTTTTCGATCTTTTTAGTCTTAGTTTTTTACTTCAAAGTGTCTTGTGAGTATGAGAATTTGTAATAAGACACAATTGAGAAGGAAGCAAATCGCTAGTAGATTTTTGTGCATCACTGCACTACAGATCATATCGCCAGTAGACTTTTGTCACTTGTCCATCATTATGAGATCGTTGTTGCATGTCACCATTATCAAATCGCTAGCGCTTGACCACTATTATCTTTCTATCATCACCTATGAGTTATTTTCGACATTCGATCTTTGTTGGGCAATCTTTGCCATTTCATCATTTTTGGGCCGTCAATATTAATCCACCGCAATCAATCCAGCTCCATCAAATGGGTCCCCTATCCACTCCTTCGCTAGTCCACGAGAATAATACCTTTGCTAGTTGTCTAGAATTATCAGTGTCCGATCATTACTGTCAAACCTTTGTTATCCAACTGACACAATAAGATTGTCATTTTTCAACCAGCATCATTATCACTGTTGTCCATCCACTGACATAAGTTGATGTTGCCCATCCACTGACATCAAACCGCCATTTCCTGTCAAGTGCCATTTGATCTTTTTCGTCCATCATTCATGTGATTGACACCACCACCTTAGATATATGCCATCCAACCAGTTCAATTGAATCATCACCGACATGCGACTTTAGTCACCTGACTTCTTTTAGCCAATTATATCACTCTATCACTGATAATTGCCTACATTCACTATATATGCATCACCTGATTGTGATCACCAAACCAC
>NEWO01000003.1:1631325-1669454 GCA_003013225.1 Phalaenopsis aphrodite | reverse complement strand
CTTAGTTCAAACAACACGCGTTTCTCGAATAGGAAAAATCTTCAAGAAATCGAATTCTTTTTTCTGCCATTCAGCTAGCAATAGAAAAGTCAAATCAAAGCCATTTATGTTAAGACTGATTCAGAAAAAAATAAGTAAAATTTACACTTACCACTCAATTCTTATATATTTACATATCTCAAACTTAATTGGCATCTACATTTTATACCATTTTGATGCCAAAAATATATGCATGAAAAACTATATCTTATTTTTTAAAAAATAATGATTGTGATATATTTTTGATGTGAAGTCAAAAATTTGAATGGTATGTAAAAATGAATATTTAGATGTTAGAAAAATACACGAGAATTGTGTGGAAGGGTGAGTATTCGGTCAATTCGGATGGTTTAGCTTTCAACTTAGATAAATTAGCTTCATCCGAAATCCAAATTCCAAAGAATCAAACCAAACAAAATTTTTGATAAAGTTGAAGTTTAATTTAGTTTAAACATTTCGGTTTTATATAAACCGATATATAGTTTGAAGGTATAAGAATATGATGATGAAATGAAAAGTACTGAGCCAGGATGATTTAATATTGATCATTAAAAATTTTACTTTCAAAATATTTCAAAGAAGATTTACCTATAAAATTCAATATTATGTTCATTTGGTTAAATAAGAAGTAACACTAAACCGTAAACCGAAAGCCAAACATTATCATTTCTAAAACAAGAATCAATTTTTTTTTTAAAAAAAAATCGAACAAAATAAGTTAAATTGACTATGTTCATTTCTATTTTTAGGTATAAACCAAATAATGCACCGAACTCGTATCTTTAAACTCAATGTCTTTTGTGTCTCTGTTCTCTAATTTAAAGTTTAATTTTGAATATAATTAAATCTAAGAATTCAACTTTAATTTTGTTTGTAGTTTATAATGGAAAATTGTAGTAAAGTTCATATGCCAGTATTGTTGAGAATGCTGACATTTGTCAAAGAAAAAATTAGATAGTAATTTTCCTAAATACATTATTTGATTAATTTATTGAATAGGGATCAGTAGTCCGCGAAGGGGATACCAAGCATAGATATGAGGTACTTCGCAAAAATTTCATTAATAGATAATCATTCAAGTTATTTTAATATGAAATTGTTGAATCATGATCTGTTAGTGAATCACACCTCAAGGGTTAGAGCGTAAGAAATGAGAAATAGAGAGACAAGAAAATAGAAAGAAAAATATACAATAATGAACATTAATCCATCATATCTATTAGCATTCTATCATAAAATGATCCATTTTATTTATAGAGAAAGGGATACAATATGTGAAGTTATATATTTGTCATGACTTTAATAAGGGGTTACAAAGTACTCTAGGTATTTTACATATGTGAGCCTGTGGTCCGGCTACCTTCTGACTCGGTCTGTTGAGTTTGATAGGCTTCGATTCAGTAAGGCTTGCTCGGTCGACTATTCTGAGTTTGTGTAGTCGGTCAGTTGCTCTTATATGATTTTAGGATTGCTTTGGTCTACCAAATGTTGTCGATCAGCTAAGCTAGCCTGACTACTGACCCTTGATCCATGGATAAAGAACTCTTGTCGTCAGAATGAGACTGGGCTATTGAGTGGACGACGAATCATCGTAACTTGGTAGATAAGTCATTTTTTAACGAGTTCTTCTTGATGTTTGTGGGATATGTTATTATTAATTATTGGGCCCTGATGAGGAACCTTACGGGCGTCCATGAGGCTGCTAGTGATATTGAACTCTTTATCAGAGTCGGGTTGCAATGATAAGCAGGTCGATGCTTTTGCTCTCCTCAATTAGCCTTTGTCTTGGGTTATGGTGGTCTACTCCCAATCTAGCTCCATCTCCAGTTCAAGAGGTTGCTTCTGGTCAAATAAAAGGGTCATTTAGTCTCCAGTTAATGGGTTGCTGGATCTCCTTGAGATACATGCTAACTCATTCATAATGTATGAAACTACTACCTTAAGGGAAAAAAAAAAACAACTTACCATTAGATTTTCTTTGAGGCAGTTTCTTGATTTAATTTTTTTTTTCTTAAACTGCTAATAAGGTTGTATATCTAAAATATAGATGCAGTTAGCCGTAATAAGCTGCAATAGAAAAAAAAATGTATGTTTTCAAGGATATTGTGTAACATGCAATGCACATGTACATACTCGTGGCCTATAATTTAATTTTTGTAAAAACGGTTGGCGTAAATATTTGGAAATCTTGTGCTTGTCATGCCTCTTTTTACATAAGAAACCAAACTTAGTCCAAAAGGAAATACCAAACCAGTCCGGCCATATGGACAGTGGCATGCGTTTGTTGTGCTTATCTTAACAATGTCTTACAGCTATGCTTTCTGAGATTTTAAAATTTGGTACATCTAGAAACAGGCACGTAAATCATGTGCCCAGTCTTGATTAGTGATATGATTGTCAGAAAGATTGATGACTTACCAATTCATTATACTTTAGCAGAAATTTTTATTTTTGTTTTTTTAAATTTTAATATTAAAAATGAAAAATAAGATAAATTTATAAAATTGAAAAAGCCGCCGTCTCAAACGGCACAATTTGGCTAGCTATATCGTGGGTTACTTGACGGGAAGCCGACATGTGGCAGCGTCGAGGAGGACTAATTCATAAATTTTATAATTTTTTTTAATTTGTCCATTTATTTTTAAAAATTTAAACATTAAACTACATTTAATTTTAAAATCACATGTTATATGATAAGTTAGCCGCAAGAGGCTTTGACTTTGGCGGATTTACTAATTTTTATTTTAATCTATCATTTTTATTACTAAATTTTAAGAAAATTATATTTTTAAAATTTTTCCTATTAACTTATTGGATTGAAAAACATCTAATTAAATTGGAAGAAATTGAAGTTATTTAGATTTTAATTTCAGTAAAATTATAGTAGCGATAGAGTAATTTTATTTGTAATTAACATGTGATTTTTGTAATGTTGAACAAATAACCATGTTAATTGGGCCAATGGATTGATCACGTCATTGTCATGTGTCTTAAGGCTGATGATGTTCTCTGATCAATTGCCACCGCTTCACTTCAAAATAGGGTTTGAGTTGAGATGACACTACTTGCATTAAATGGCAGTAACTCTGATTGTTGTAACCTGAAGTTGTATGCTTTCAATTGGTCAGTTTGGGTTAACCTTATTAACATCATATGGTATTTTTAATGTGGTTGTTTAATGGGAATTATCTGTCATTTGTGTATTGATGGTTGTTCAATTGGTCGGTTTACGTTATCCTTATTAACATCTACTTCTTATCACATGTCATGATCTCTTGTTACATGTTATGCATTAAAAAAAAATGTTTTTATTTCATATCTGGTTATCTGTTACTAAAAAGAAGTTGCTATTTCAAAACTATGAAGGAATCTAGCAAGGTTGTATTTGATCTCTTGTTACCTGATATGCGTTAAACAAAAAATTAATTGATTCATTCATAGTTATCTTATGATGCATCCAACATTTTATAAACTTCATCCAGTTATTGAGTTTGTTTGGCTACATAAGTTGTTATTTCACGTGAAAGGAGTGATGCTATAAGCTGCATATTTATGATAAAGCTACTTTATGTGGGCTAATTTGACACTGTTTTGACATACATGTTACCCATTTGGTTGTTTTGTTTATGTAAAATGAAGTTGGATCATGGAATCTTGCTAGGTATGTAAATTTCCCTTGTTTTTTTATGTACAAGATTATTTGAAACATATGCTTGAATGATTATTTTGAGGGCAAAATATTCGATTAATGTTCACATTAATTTTTCGGTGTTATGACAGAAAGTAACTTGATTAATTTTCATTGAGTTTATTCCATAGGTAGCACTTTAAGAATTATTTTTGCAAATAGTTTTTCAAACAAACTTTGTTTATACCGAGGGGTGTTTTGATCAATTGTCATCAGATTGGACTTTAAGAACTTTATTTTTTAAATAAACCCACAACTTCTTAAACGTCAGCATCTGAATAACAGATTCTCAGCAGCATCTTCTAAACAGAGCTTTCTACAGCCACAACCAAAACAAATGTGCCCTTAAGAGGAGACTAAAACCTTGACTCAGAAAAATTTTGAAGCTTGGAGAATAAGCTTAAGTTCAACATCACTTACACACCAAAGATCCAGCAAATATTTTGTGCTCATATAGCCACCAACCACCATCAAACATTGACAGATGGCCTCTACTCATTTCAACGAAGCTCTGTACAGATTCAAGACTTGTGTTGCAGAGTGCGAATTAACAACCAACGCCATGGAGTCACGAAACATCCTACGGAATAATGCGTCATCTCAAATGTCATGCCAACCTCAAAGACAATATACAAAGTTCCAGTTGAAATTCAGAATAATGTGGAATAATGGTGGAATTTAGAATTATTTCATTTAAATGAACAGGGGTATAAATAACCCTTACAAGAATCCTATAATACGAAAAATAATAAAAAAATTGATAGAAAAGTAAAGATATATCACTTAATATCTCCAATAATTAATTCATATTAATTATTATGAGATATAGGAAATAACATAAAATAGGAAAACAAATAATTCTTAATTCAAAGAAATAAATATAAAATAGGAAAGAAAATATCCCTTTAATCTAAGGAAATAATTTATTCCTCATAACTTCTCACAGGAATAAATTATTTCCTATTATAACTTCTAACACTCCACCTCAAGTTGAAACATGGTTGAAAATCACGTTCAACTTGAATTTGAAAACATCAAACAATGGGTGAGGAAGATCATGTGAAGTAGAACTTCAAGTATTTATCATGTACTACGGTTGTCTTTGGCTGAAGTTACTGCAATGTCTGTAAGTAGGCGGAATGTTCATACAGATAATGTTGCAAAGGAGTTTGCTGGTAAGTAAACTATAGTGGTTGTAATTCCTGCAGTGTCTGTAGGTGGATGGAAAACTCCTACTAGTACTACTGCATGGAATTTGCAGGGAAGTTGACAATTTTGATTGTTTTGACTGCAATTTCTGCAGTGTCTGTAAGTAGACTGAAAGCTCCTATAAGTAATGATGCAGCGGAGCTTGCACGGAAGTAGACAACTGTGATTGTCTTTTGACTGCAGTTTCTGCAGTGCCTATAGGAATACTCGAAATTCAGGATTGGTTGAATTTTGAGTTTTGTATGATATCTTTCGGCCTAAAGAGAAGATATATGAGGGTTTTGCAAGCAAATCAATGATGAACTTCTCCTCTTCGGTTGGGAGTGCCACTAGAGAGAGAAAGTCTCGCTCTCTGAACATCGCTGACGATCAGTGGCGACTCTCCAATTGAAAATTTTCACAAGAGAGAGAAAGTGTAAATCACACCCAATAAGTTCTGCTGACAGAGAGCAGCAGGAGAAAGAGCAGCTGGAAACGTAGCTCTCACTGACGCTTGCGTAGGGGAGAAAAAAACGTTGTTTCAAATGCCAAGAAGTGTGCCCTTCCCTTCCTGCACAGAGGATGGCAGGAAGGGAGTCCGGTAATTTTCAAAGGAAGATTGGTGGCTAGAGTACGAAATTATGCTCGATAGCATGTTGAAATTCAGAATAATGTGGAATAATGGTAGAATTCAGAATTATTTCATTAATATGAACAGGAGAATTTACAAGAATCTTATAATATGAAAAATAATAAAAAAGAATATGAAAGGAAAGATAAATCGCTTAATATCTCCAATAATTAATTCATATTAATTATTAAGTAATATAGGAAATAACATAAAATAGGAAAACAAATAATTCTTAATCCAAGAAAATAAATATAAAATAGGAAAAAAATATCTCCTTAATCGAAGGAAATAATTAATTCTTATAACTTCTTACAGGAATAAATTATTTCCTATTATAACTCATAACAGTTCCAACAACTACTTTCAGCTGTGAACACTCCATATCATGCGACGACAAGCTATTATGTGCATGACCGTTGTAACTTGAGAAAATGTGTAATTCTTTCTCGTTTGTATTGTACGTGTATTCACTAACTCATTATGATTCATTTTAACAAAGCTAGACCTCACAATTTTTTTTTGTTTTCTGATTAAAACTTCTGGTGTTTCTATCTATTATTTTTATTACCTGAATGTGTGTTGGATTTTCTTGCAATATTAAGACGATAATTCTCTACTTTAACACCACAAATTCTTAAGCGCAGATAAAAATGTATCATTATTTTCTTTTTTTAAATGATATATATATATATATATATATATATATATATATATATATTGTTTTAAGCTTATAACATTAAAGTAATATAAATATAATATGAAAATTTAGATGTTAGACATAAGTATAAGAATTATGTGTCATGTAGGCAATTTTTTCATTAATTAATTAAGCTCAAGCCCAAATTAAAATTGGCTCAAACTAAACTCGACCCTTTTAGACCCCTCTCACTGCTAACCTCAACTAGAGATAGCCCCATTAACTTAAACTTCTATATTCTAAATAATTTTTCTCTAATCTTGATTAGGATCAATCATTATAATCAGTGGCTTAGCATCACTGATGTTTTGAACCACACAAGATCTATTGATTTTCTTATATTTTTAATTTTTTTTTCATATATATTTGTTTGTAGGTATGTATGTACGTGGTCAGAATTGCACATGCGATTGCGTTGTTGAACATATAGAATATTAGGTGGCTCCGGATTCCAGGAGCCCGCCTATGAACCTTATCCGACCAGTGCCAGAAGCCATAGAACCACATCAATAAAAAGTTACTATAATCTCATGTGGAAAATTGGGGCTGCTGTCATATTTAGACCATTTCAGCAAAAGAAAAAAAAAAAATCAAATTTAATATACAGAATTAATTTTCATTAGAAAATAGACTAGTCTTTGCTCGCGTGCTCCTTGAGATTATATGACGCTATTAAATGTCATCAAAGAATTTTTAAGATTTATAAGAAAAAGATAGATTTTGCCACCAAAAAAAATTGCATTTTTGGTGAATCAAGTTACAGAAAGCCTAATTCTCTCTTTATAATGTATCTCAAATTTAGTCGGATATTCCAGAATTATGGTCGGATTAAGAATCAGAAAGTAAGAATACAAATGATGTATCGTGAAGAAAATTTATTATTTAATATAAATCTCGAGATAATTTTTTTAATAATTTTTTTTTTATTCGAATGAAAGTTCATTCACGATTTTGATCTCAGCAAGTTTATAATCAAATTAATTGTCTCGATAATACAAATATGATGATACTAAAATTAGTTAAATTTGATTCCAATCAAGACAAAATCAAGGCATTAAAGCACATTTAGAAGCTTGGATCATTGAGTGAATGGGAAAACTACTTCAAATTTGACATATCTATAATTAAATCAAGCTTCTAAACAAGATGAATGCAACTGGCTTATGATATGTTAATTTTGAGGTTATTAAGACCCTCCAATCATCAATAAAACCTCTAAGATCAATAAGGATCAACACGAGCCACTCATTGGGTGTTTGAGGAAGTTATTCACCAAAAATGACCAAAATGTCCCTCTTTATGGGGCTATAAGTAGACCCCCTCTCTTCACTTGGAGAGAAGAGGAGAATAGCTTTCTACCTTCATTTTGGACAAATTTCAATGTTGTTTTGGACCAAAAACCTGATGATAACTTTCGGCTTCTACTGTCATGTACAGAAGATGTTATATTTAGCATTCGATATTTGCTTCTGATTTTTCTGACACAAATATTATTGTTGGATTTATGACAGTTGAGCGATGAATAATATTTGCGTCGGATTTTCGTTTAAAAATTGGTAGAGAAAGCACTATGAAAACGACGAGAGTGTGTTTGGAATTGCAACAGAATTAGTGTCGAGTTTGTGTCTAACTATGTGACGCAAAAGGTTTATTTTTTAGCGTTAGTATAGGTTCGGCGCAAAATTGGCGAAAATCTAATGCAAATTACCTAATTTACTCATCATATGAGCCAAAATTTTTTTTTTTTTCTTTTCACGTTTTCCCGTCCTCCCTTCTGTTTGAACCTTCGCTTTCCTTTTTCACCCTTCCCTTTTCTCTCCCTCACAGTTTCGGCTGAAACCCTTACTCTCCCTCAAGGTTTCCCTCTCCTCTTTCCTTGCCTTCCCTAAAGACCCTTCACGATGTAGTCCCATTAGTGCTAGCTGGGAAGGTTAACAAAGACTAGTGAAAAGTCGCATATTTCTCATCCTTTCGCTCCGCTCCAATCAGAAAACATTGAGAAAGGTAATTCTTTTTGCACCAACCTTTTTCATTTCATTTTTTGGCAAGTGAAATGGGACTTATAGCATAAGTAATGTGTTGGGTATGTACAAATTGAAGTTTAGGTGTTAGGTTTGTATCTACATAAGAGTTAAATTGTATCCATGCAAATATTTCAATTTAGGCATTTGGTTTGTACATACATACGATTTAAGTTATATATATGAATTCAAGTGAGTGAGAGATCTAAAACTTTGTTGGAGGTTATGGCTCATCAATCTTCATAGGAAATGCATTCGATCAGAAAAGTTAACTTTTAGGCAAAATAAGGTTGAGGATTATCTATTGCATTTTTACATAAGCAAGTTTCATTAATTGTTGGAGTTGAAGTTATCAGAAGTCTGGTAAATGTCTACAAATTATCGAATTGAAAGATCAATTTTTAAAAATTTCAAAATGTGGAATGATCTTATAAACCCTCTAAAAAATTCTTTATCATCCTTATTAACTTCTTTAGACAAAATCTTGATTTTTTTTTTCGACATAACTCTCCCTTTCATCATGGCAATCTATTGCCTACTATCCTCCAAACTCACCAAACATTAGAGTATGTCTTAAATTATATATGGGCGACACAAAAATCTTTGTAGCGGAAATAAACAAAGAACAAGAAAATAAAAGAGAGAAAGAAAAAACATACAGAAAAGCTTTAGGGTTTTGATTAAAATGTTGAGATGTACAAGACGAATGAGAAAGAATATCCGTGTCAGGCACTTCCTCTGACCTTTTATGTATTTGTTAGGAAATCCTCATTTAATAATGAAAATCATAACATGCTAATAAAATTATCTTTTTCAATGTTCAAACACTAAGAGTCTCATAAAATAAAGACAAGCTAGATGTTTAAATTTGAGTTAAGTAACGAAAAATTGACTTTTTCATTACTTAAAGTAAGAATTAAGTAATAAGAATTGAACGATAATGTATAAATTAAAAGCATAGGTTTTCATTTTTGTTTTAGACATAGATATTTTTCCTCTTTAGATTTTGCATATTTCTCCTTTTACTTGTGTACATTGCTCTTGCTTGTTTTTGCGATTAGTCATGCTACATATGGCCACAAGTCATACTAGTGATCAGCCAAATCTGCAACCGCATGTACTTCACACTACAGCGAATACTTACAAGACCAGGAAGACGAGCATGTCTTCTTCTGCCTCTATTTGCTATCAGCCCATCTGTTGTTGATGTTGCCACACCTTTCTCCCGCACACATTCGACAACCGGCCCGACAGGTGAATGTAAATAAAAAAAAATTATTTTTCCACATTTATTTTCACCCTTAGTGTTTAAAATGATGATTAATAATTAACTTTTATTATGTAGAAGGAGTACGAGAAACTTCGGGATAAGCAATTGGTCTCCCAGACCTCGAGCACTGCTAGCACTAGTGACTGCACAGTCTAAGTTCGAGTTATTGACGCAGGTAGCGGGGAAGAAGAATGTTAAGATCTCTCGTGCTTCTTTGGGTGGCATGAGCTCGTCACACTCGAATACTGTAGATCTTGCCAAGCAGGTCGTTACTATGAGTGAGGAGGTTCACAAAATATGTAAACTCCAACAGAGAATTGAGTGGAGTATAACACACCTGACATAGATTATGAAAGATTGTCGGAGCAAGCCAACGGTTACTGCTATAGTCTCAGAAAAGGATGAGGGAGAGGAGGATTAGAAGGAGTTTTTATGTATTTTTAATTTTTAAATGTTTTGAACTTATATTGAGTATGTATATGCAAATTTTTTATAATTTAGATTTGTGACAGTATCTCCTTTTTTCGTTAATGATATTTTTAAAACATTTAATTTGTGATATGATTGGATATAATATTATTGTGATGTGGATTAAAAGTTGTGTGTAGGGTTTGGAAATGTAATTGATATTTTGAATTTTTTTATATGACCCACATGAAGTCCGACACCGCAATGACACAAAAAGTGAGGCTAATTATTTGTGTCAGAATACTTCGATGCAAAATTAACACAATTAACATTACCGACGCCCGTATTACCCACGGAAATATCGAACGTAAATCTGACTTAAATCCGATAACAATCCTCAAATATCCTCAACTACAACCTCAATGGCTAATTGAAGCTATTACAGTTTCCACTAGGCTTTCGTGACCAGCTAATGTTATTACAGTCATCAACTATATCCTATGAGACTTATTAACGCAGTTAAAAACTATGGCCTATGTGGCCAACTCCTACTATAGCTCTAACAACGACTTTTATGACCAACTGGCCCTATTGCAAACACTTACTATCACTCCTGTGGCAAACTATTATTGTTATATTATCCAAATACGACCTATGTGACCAACTACTGCTATTTCAACCACCAATCATGGTCTTTATGGCTAACTATTTCTATTATAGTAGAGAAATATATATATTGTATCTCAATTATGACTATTACAGTTGAACAAAAATTATATTCTTGAGATTATTAACTTTTTGTAATTTCTTCTTCTCTAATTTAGGTGAACAATATACCAATGTATTTACAATTACAAAGTTGATTACATTAACTAAATTAGGCCCCGTGATTTAATTTTTTACCTTTATAAAGTTTTTCCATGTAAAAGGTCATGATGTCTCTTCCTGTTATTTCTCAATTACCTATTTGTGTGTTGAATCTTCATACAACACTATGACATTAAATTATAAATCTACCGTCACGAATCTTTTGACATGCATCAATAATATAGTTGGTTAAAAAGAAAACATAATGTCATGCTAAACACACATCAAAATGGAGTCAAAGTAACTAAATAGTACTTAACATAAATAGTTTTCTAAATAATATTTAATGATGCTTATCTCCACTATCCATTTTCATTAATAACAAAGAGGTGCATTTTTAAAAAATAAAGAATTTTCCTTATGAAAATTATATATAATACAAACCTTATAATTCATTTGTAAAGTTTTTTTAAAAGTTTTGAAGGTAATTGAATAATATGTGAAATCCTACAAATATCTTTCACTATTAAAACATATATTACACCTTGGTGCCCTCCATGAAATTGATGCAAATGAAGCTCTCATTTGTATTCAATACTTGACCACCAAATCATTTTAATTCATCTCTCAAGGCTTACACTTCAACCATTTGGAAAGGATCTTCTTTGCAACACACATATCCCACAATAACTATATTGTATTATGTCCCTGTGGACTTCTCACACAACAATCTTTGGCAAGATGTGTGCCATAGCCTTCTCCTTTAAAACATGTGTTACTCTTATGTTTTCTACTTACATTTACATCTACTTGTAGGTATGTGCATCACCATTCTAAATTATAAATGATGTTTTCTTGCGTTCTCTAATATTGCATTGCAGTATATTGACAGCATAGTTATATGTAGAAGTGTGGTGAAAGCTCCTATTCACGCTTTAAACATGTCATAATGAGAATCTAAACCAACATATGAAAGTTAATGAATGAGAATAATCATCTCCTAACAACTAGAAAACTGCTAATTTTGAAGTTGCACAACGTCTTGATTCATTCAAGTATGAATCATGAATGTCGCCTACAACTGCTCAAAGTTTAATGTTGAACTTACCCACAAATTTAGGCTAGCAACCTAAAGGTACTCTTTAATTGTGCTAGCCCTTGCTTCAAAACTTGTCCAAATTTATTTTAAACTGTTATAAGTTATATGTTGCAGAAAATTTATCCAATCAAAAATGAATTTTGATATAATTATTTGAATTGACGTTCACTATCGTTTATTAAGTACAATTGTCACATTTTGCCAATCAATATATTTACCTATAAAACACTATTTTTATAGGAGATCAAAACTATAGTCTATATTTTATAATCTTGCCTATATGTACAATGACCTACTCTTACAATTTTTTACATTATATGCAAGACAATTGCAGCATATTTTATTGCACTGCCTGTGTGTCTGCAGATGATTTTAAAAGAATAAATTTGATTAATGGTCATTCGTCTAGCCCAATTTCCTCTGCAGAACTACATTAATTAGTTTAGACTAATTATTAAGTTTTAATTTAAACAAAACATTTTCCATGACTTAATAACTCATCATTGTTGTCTAGGACACGCCATCCATGCTGCTATCCCACCTAAAATCATAGAATACTGTCTGGAAATTTGAATTTCGTGCATACCTTACGTTTGAAAATTATTAGGTTTAAACTAAATGATTGAACCAGCTAATTAATCACTTTAATTAATTTAATGAACACTGCACGTATATATAAGAGCCCGTTCAACTATACTTACATATGGGTATATATAATGTATTTATTATTTTAAAATCACAGAAATTAATTAAAAATTATTATTAATTGATATAAAAAATTTAGTAAACATGTTTAAACTTATTAATCCAGATTTATTTAAAGGCCTTTTTATGATATTCTGAGATGGTATAATATAGATTTTGGGGATTTACATACATATAACTCAATGCAACTAATATTACCTATTTCACATCCAAACTTAAATATTTACCCTCTTAGCAACCAAAATATTCAAAAAAACCAAAATATAAAAATAGTAGAGAAGAAAATGCGCGGCACCGCACACGAAAAGAAAACACACAGACAACAAAAAAAGAGACACATGTATGTCATGGAGTTCACGTTGATATGTCAAATTGTTTGAGAGTATGACGATCTTGCTCGAAGTCTTTTGGCATGGTCGACCAAAGAGGTCGATTTGTGAGGTAATTGTTGGATCCCGATGCGGGGTTGGTTGGTATAATGTAATCAGTCGGCTTTTTCCATAATGAGTCGTGTCTCATTTTTTGTTTGGCTCGAGTCTTACGGGGTCGTGTCTCGCTTACCTAGTAGGTTAGTCTTCTCAGACAGATCTCTCAATTCTGCTAGGTCTTAAGTGAATCTTATTGCGCATCCAACAAGACCCAATGTCAGGATGATCCACATCTCGTTTTCGACGGGTATTGCAGCTACCACGCGGGGAACCATCTCTAGAGCTTGAATATATCCCAGATCTGGATAAGCGGCTTCATTCTCAGCCTTGGATCGTCGGTTAATTGAGTACCTCGAAAGGAGGCCCTTTTCTCTTTTGTCGCTTGTTCTCCTTGAAATTCGTGCTAATATGTTTTATATATACGAGTACTTTTGAGTGTTATATATACATATATCAAAATATTTTAATCGATTTAGGTCAGTTTTTTATCAAAAAAATATTTCAAAATCAAAATTTCTTATATGCAAGATTTCCAAAATATATTTATTAGTAAGCCCTTGTATGCAAGATTTCCAAATGCAGCCCCCAAAAGTCCTCGCGCTCCCCCGGAAAAAGCTCTCATGACGTTTCCGACCGTTTCGTAAACTGTACGGTGCCGTCTAAGAAAAAAACTCAACATTTCCCACGTGATTTCTCTCCATACCGACGAAAGCGAAACTAACCACCTTTTTCTTTAAATTTTTATTTTTTTCAAATATGTTCGGATTCAATTTATTAATATCCGCGTGCCGTTCTCGCGGACCAGAGGAGAAGTTCCAGGAAACACACCTCGTGTTTTCCATCACCCACCATTTTCAACAAAAATTTTATTATTTTCTTTCAAATTAAATAACTTTTCTCATCTTCACGTGCTTTAAATCCGCGCCATTCTCGCCTCACGCGATTCCACTTTATAAAGTCGCGGCCTTGTTTGGATTGAAGCGGAAACGAAAACCTAAAGCTAAGAAGAATACTGTACCGAGCTGTAAAAAAAAAAAAAGGTTGTTGCAGAGATTGAGCGATTCGCCGGAGAAGATAGTGGAGATGGCGAGCTATTCGGAGCTGGGAAGGCGGCCGGAGAAGTCGAGCTTCTCGCTCACTTGCAGTCTTTTGAGTCAGTATATCAAGGAGAAGGGTTGCCCCGCAGATCTTGGACTTGGGCGTCCTATTCGCTCAATTGATCCCTCTGTTTTAGGTATTTTTACTAGCTAATCACTATAATTTCTTATGCTCCCTTTCATTTTGGTTGTTTCGCCCTTTTCTACCGACTTTGATCTCTTTATTTTTAGATTCTTCTCTTAAATTTTCGATTTATGCTAATTTTTAGGTAAACAGGAGGCGTACCGTCCTCCGACCACTATGTGTTTGCTTCCGGGCGTTGATGTTTCCGGCAACGATGTCGCCGGCGCGAAGGATGACGATACGAAATCCATTGAGCTGTTTCCTCTTCAGCCCGATAAGTATGTTCGATTTGTCCACTATAATTTTTTTTTCTTAACTATTCTTTAGATAAATCAATCATGCAAATTTTGCAACATTAATTCACTCTTCGTTTTATAAATCTTAGTTTTGTTTTGTATACGGCGGTTGGTTTTCAGGCAGCCGGAGATGGCTCAGCTGACAATATTCTACGGCGGAAAGGTGCTTGTTTTTGACAATTTTCCGGCCGAGAAGGCTCGGGATTTGATGCAGCTCGCGAGCAAAGGGTCCGGTCCAGGTGTTCAAAATTTCTCTCTTGCGCCTCCAAGCGCCGCCGCCGATCTCCCGAGTTGCCCTGCTCCGCCCAATCCTCCGGCGAGCTTCCCGCCCCGGCCGCAACCCAGCTTTTCTGGTAAGCCATCGTTTTTTTTTTCTTCTGGTCTACTTGGTTGATTAAGCAATTATTATTGAGTGATTTCTTTTTAAGCAAGTTCACCTGAATCTCAGAGTGGTCGGTCGATCAGGACTCCATGATCTTCAGGGACTGTCTCTCCACAAGTAGCAAAATCTAATTTTTAGGAACTTTGAGATCAATTCTTAGTAAAATTTTAATCAAAATGTCTTCATCTATTTTTTTCTCTTAAAACTTAAAACTCTTTTGCAGAACAACTGCTAAACTTCACTGTGAAATTATTTGACCATTCATTCAATTAGAGATTCTTCTATTAATCGAATCCTATAAACAGTGGAATTTAACGCATTCTAGATCTAGCTAAATTTTTCCTAAATTTTCCCTATAATCGGATAACAAACTGAGCTTTAAAGATAATCTATTAATCAACTGCTTCTACAGTCTTGGTCAACCAAAATTATTGATATGCAAGTTTTTTACTAGATTTTTGGTGTGTTATTCTTAATTTTGTCAATTATTGACCACAGTGAAGATTTAGCTATTGATGGCTCGGAGTGGTTGGCTTTATTAGTATAGCTAGTTGTTCAAATAATTATTTTTAATTTATTTTGGTGGAAACAGATCTCCCAATCGCAAGGAAGGCATCACTCCACCGCTTTCTGGAGAAGAGAAAGGAAAGGTGAGGTCTTTTTATAATTTTCATTTCTAACTTTATTATTCTATAAGCAATTAATTAAGTATTTTACTGAGCCATATTTGACTAATGATGGTGTTTATGGTTTAATTATCAGGATCATTGCTAAGGCACCGTATCAACTGAGCAGCAAAGAAGTCTCAAAAGATGCCGTTTCTGTAAAGCAGGAGGACATCTGCCAGCCATGGCTGGGTTTGGGGCCGCAGATCTCAAATTCCAGCAGATAGTTTTAGTTACTATAATTTTTTTGTTTTGGTTAATTAAACTCTGCTGAGGTTGTTGTTTTCTAATTGAGATGTTTACCGCGATATATAACTTCATATATAATAGGATGTGCTCTCTGACTTGCACACATGTATGGTTTGGGTGAAGATGTGATCTATTTTGTTTTTTGCAGATTCTGGATGAGGAATCTGTTTTAAAAATAGCATCATTTAATCCCTTCAATTGTTTTTTCTTTGAATGTTAATGCATAGTCTTGTTTGTTTTGTGGCCTTTAGTCTCTAAGACCGTCTTTATGGGCACTAGTCACAAATGATATAAATGCTTCTATCTGAATCTTGGCTATTTTGAAATTGACAAACAGCATCATCGTCGCAATGGCTTCTATTTGGCTGTACGAAATATTTGGGAAGTAGGGGTTGTAGGCTTGTTATGTTAATTGTGTTCTTTTAGCAAGACCCGTGAATGGTTGGGTACTCTGAGATGACTTGTTGAATTTCTTGGCAAATGAGACATTCTAAGAGTTTTAAGGGTACCAAGGGCTAAATAAAATTGACTAATGGAAGTCGACAATATTCATTTGTAGGTGTACTATAGTTTGGAATAATCTAATTTACTTCAGCAGTTCAAATTTATTCTTGATCTGTTACGTGATTAGACAAAATTGAGTGGATAGGATTTGATCTCTTACGTTCAATCTTAACATTTCGTTCATTATTGGCATACTTCAGCTTTGGAAAGAGATAAATAGTATAGCGAAGAATTCTGAGGCGTTATCTCCCAGCACCAAAGAGAAGAAGTGAAAACTGATATTTCTTACAATTTGAAGATAAACGGGTTTGGTTATAGTCCCTATCAAATTAGGGAAATATTTGCGTATATAAGATGTACGCAGCGCTGCGTACGTCTAGGGGTTATTTAGCGGGTACAGGGGGGGTTATATCGGGGTTATACCCCACTGTAATCCTCTTGTAACCTCTTTGTGAACTATCTGTAACATAAAAATGAGTTTCGCGCTTCTGTAATTTCATGGGTACAAATAAGTTACACAGAGGTTACAAGGGAGGTACATGAAGGTTACAGGGGGTATAACTCGGATATAACTCCCATGTACTCCCTAAATAGCCCCTGACGTACGCAGCGTTGCGTACAGTCTTATGTATACAAATATTTCCTGTCAAATTACCATCTTTAATCTTTTATTTATTTATTTATTATGTCTTGTTTCTTATATGCCCGGAGAAGATGAAGGAGAAGATACATAATAGTTTTGAATTACTTCTTAAACTGAAGACATATTAATTTTTAGTTCTCATTGGTTTATAATTTAAAATATTAAGAGTATATAATTAAAAAATATTTAATTGAGATTTAAGTTGCGTGATGCAAGTAACTTTGATGAGATCTCAAGAGTTTTCTGAAAAATTAGTTGATGTGATAGAAAATTAACGGAATAATGAATTTCTAAGTTTAGAATTTTAGCTTTAAATTTTTGAGTAGTTTTAAATCGAAACTATTGGAAACCAGCGAACTTTGAAGATTTCGTAGGAAGAACGTGCTATGGAATACACGGGTTGGGAACGTGGGTTTGATGGCCTTTTTTAATCATTAAAAATCAGTAACTTGTAAAAGCAGCATGCATTGTCTGGCCTCGGTGACGTGAGGCGCAAGTGGACGGCGCCCACATGCGGCATGTTCATTAAAATTTCCAACAAAAAATTTAATTTTTTTTATTATTTTCTTATACTTTGGATTTAGTATTTTAGTATTAAATTGACAATTTTATGCATGAACCATAATATATGTCGAGTGGAGGTGTAAATGAGCGGAACACGAGTTATTCATCTAGTTAAAAATTATCATAGGTCGGCTCGTTTATATTATGAACAAAAAAAAATTGTCTGTGTTCGGTTCGATTGTTTTCACCACTTGTCACCTCCCTAAAGAGCTCTTATGGGTGGTGGGTAGCCCAGGACTTAAATACTGTTTTTCGACCATACACTTAGTCAATGTGAGACTATTTGTCCGTGACATTCTCCTCCACCTAATCACGTGACGTCTTCTTCACGGATCGGCTCCATCGAGGGTCCCATTGGACCAGGGAGAGTCCACACACCTGTCAGACAGTAATTTGCTCTGATACCTCTTGTCACCTCCCAAAAGAGCTCTTGTAGGTGTTGGGTAGCCCATGAATTAAATACTGTTTTTTGGTCCTACAGCTAGCCGATGCGAGACTATTTGTCTGTGACAAAGCCGAACAAGAGTTGTTCTCGAACAAAAAGTCATTTTGACAACCTCAGTCACACAACTGTAGAATGTTAAGGGTGGGGGTAGTCTAATTTAATTATTTCAAGTCAAAATGAACCGAACACTAAAGAATAATTATTTGCTCGTGTTTGCCTCATTTATATATCGAACGTAAGAAAATTATTCATGCCCGGTTCGTGAATTTAACAAATTGAACACGAGCTTCTTAACAAGCCGAACGCGGACTATTCTCAAACAACAAGCCGTTTTGACCGCCCTAACATCAAGTTGATAGATCCACCCGTGAACTGAATTAAAAAAAAAATTATAATGAAAAAAATTTTGAATAATTTTAAAATTGTTAAACTTATATGTTATATTAGTGAGCAACAATAAAATATATTGTTATAAAATAAATTCAATAAAAATAAAATATAATAATAAGAATTTTAGTCACATAACCTGATTTTTTTTAAAATTTAATATATTGATTAGCGCAGATGCCCGATTATTATATCTAAACCATTGCTGTTTGCTAATTATAATTTAGTTAAGACTCTTAAATCTCATTTTCTCCATTTAATAAGAAGAACAAATTTTTATAACTTCAAATAAAAAATGATTCTAATTAATTCACACTGCTGATCTTTATACAAACATTAATATATTATTATCATCATGAATTTACAGACACCTAATAATTACATTTAAATTATATTAAAATTGCAATTAATTTTTTTTTAATACATTGAGAATATAAAACTAAAATTTAAAAAAATTGAAAAAAAAAAGGAAAAAAAGAAAAGGGAACAGCGATTATTGTTGAAAATTCCCTCACGAGAACCGTGTGATTGACCAAGAGGAAATAATGCCATCCTACATGATAAACAGACTTGCACGTTATTCCTTTAGCGGAGATAATTTGATGTTTGGTAAGGAAGCACCATTAATCTCCTTTAGCCTTCAAGATCGTTGGATGCACTCCCCCTCACACTAATCTTGATGATGTGTAAAGGCTGTTGAGGTTTCTCTTCAATTTTATTTTTAAAAAAAATATATTTCAATTTGTTAAATAGTTTTTTAAAAAATTTATTATTTGTTTTTAAAGTAAAAAATTAGAAGAAATAAAATTATATTAAATAAATATATTTTTAAATAAAAATAAAAATTGATCAAATAAGTCCTAGAAATCTGCCTCTCCGAAACGTATTTATGATAACCAACGGCAAAATTATTCAATTGGAGCCCACAGCCCCAGTTCCAAAACATAGCAGGCCCACATGTCTGGCCCATATCATTTAACACAAACAAGGGCGGCCATATTTTAATACGATAAAATAAAAGCTGATTAAAAAAATACAATTATGAATTAAATTTCAGCTTAAATGCAGTATGCCAGAAATGATTAACTGTGACGCACCATTATTATGCCGACATGACTTTCATGAGCGAGTCTTCGCAGGTAGCAGATCATTGTTGAATTTCTGCACATATATTCAATTAAATTAAATTTAGGGCCCAATTAACTCTTTATTTGAATGATTTGAAATTAGTTCACAAATTAATTTATGTATTTTTAGAAAATTAATCTGATAAAGCCTTCTTAAGTTCACATATATTGTTGTTGAATTCAAAATTGTTATGTGGATCAGACTCAAAATATGGAGCGATGGACGAATGAAAGAAACGAAAAAACAAAATATGCAGTAACACAAGTTATGAGAAAGTAAACTTTGTAGTTCTTTCTTTAATAAATGACACCCAATTTATAGATTATAGGGATATCGAGTGAAGTTATAAGTTTATCCCAATCTTAATAGGGACATTAGAAGTCATTATTACACCGTTTCATTTTTTAAGCATAAAAGACTCCATTTTATTTAAACAAAGGGCAAATTACAAAAGTAGGGAAAGGAACCTACCTGAACCCTATACAACCCACGTAACAAAAAATAAAAAAGGTTATTGTCCGCACAAAAATAAGAAAAAACAACTCACACTACACCCATACCCCCACAATACAGCTCTAATCAGATAAATCTTTAATAGCCAAAGCTAACAACTCATCAGGAAAATTAAAGAAAACCTGAGCTCTTGAACAATTATAACCAAACTTGGCAGTCCAATGAGCCATGAAGCTGCCTTCTCTACGAACATGCGCCGGATTCGCATTCAGATTTACTTTTAAAGAGCGAATTTTCCTCATCTGAAGAAGTTACTCCAATGCGCCTCCCTATTATACCTGCAAAAATTCAAAAGAATTAGAGAATCCACTTCAACAATGATATTGACCAGTCCAAGCTTCGTAGCCACCATCAGACCAAACACAACAGCATCAGCTTCAGCTGTTAAAGGAGAATTAGGAACAGTTAAAACAACAAACCAAAAAACAATAGAACCAGCAAAATCAAGACAATCACCACCTGCACTAGCCATATTGGGCTTCCAACAATCATCAATATTTATCTTAAAATAAGGAGCAATATGTTTACACCAAATACCTCTGAAAGCCTGTATAACAGAATTCCTATTTAAAATCATCTGTTGAAGATATCCAGTCAACATATCCACACCTTTACCTTTAAATTGAACATGATTTAAACATTTGCATAAGTAGCCAAAAATAAGAACTGATGTAGTGCAGACCTTGGGAACCTCATCAGCAAAGATGACATTATTACGAGCTAAACATGTAAACCATAAGATCACACAATGAACATTATTAAAAAACACCTTACCCAAATTCCTCCACCAACTAAAAAACTCATTAATAGAATGGAAAAAATTCTCTATTCTAAAATTAAGCAGTCTTTCATTAAGCATGTCCCAAATAGTTGTAATAAAGCTACAATTTCTAAATAAATGGTTAATTGATTCCTCTTTTTCCTTACAAAGAATACATCGAGATGAAAGCCTTAAACCTTTCATTTTAAGAATATCGTCAGTAGGCAACAAATTATGTAATACACGCCATTTAACGAACAATATAGATAGTTTTAACCATGGATTCCACACCCATCCCATATTAAAACCATCAGAAAACATAATAGCAGAAGCAAAGCTCCTAGAAATAGAATCAGACAACTTCTTCTTGAGAATCAAACTATCATTCTGATATCTACAAATAGGAATAAAAGTAATGAAGTTGGCATCATTTATATTAACAGACTGCATCAATTTATCCTTCATCCAATTATCCTGAGACCAAAAATTATTAACCTTAAGGTTAATATCAAAGGGCCCTCCATACTGATCAGCAAGGTTCCCATTACACATCCAATCATCAAACAAAAAAGAACACTGACCATTCCCCGAATCCCACCAGAAAAATGTTTTAGTTTCCATGGAAAACCTTCGAAATTTCTTTCAAAATCTAAGAATCTTTATTCTTATGTGTGATGGATATAGGATGTTCCTCAGCACAATATTTAGTCTTCATTAATGAGGCCCATAAAGAATTGTTCATATGAAAACAATGTTATAATTTCATATAATTGATTTTAATAGAGTCCTGCAGACTCCTAAAACCCAAACCAACATTTCTACAGGGTTTATAAAGCTTATGCCAACTTCTTCAGTGAATAGAGGTCTTGCCTAAACCATCCCATAGGAACTTATTAAATAATATTTCTAACTTTTAATGATCCCTTTAGGTATATTCATCACTTGTAAAGACTAAAGTGGCAATGAACACAATATACTCTTCAAAATCGTAATTCTTCCTCCGTAAAAGAGAAACTTATTTCCCAAGACAAAATTTTCTGCTTCACTTTATCAACCAACTGCATACAATGCTTCATACGCTTCTACCCTCTATCTAACATGAAACCTAGATAATGAATAAGAAGCACAACTTTAGTACAATCAGTTCTATCAGATATCCAATTCTTCTTAGAAACAGGACGTATTTAGAACAATAATAAGAGCACTTGGAAGTGTTAAAGCATAGCCCAGATGCTAACTGAAAATGTTGATGAGCATCCTATACCTTCTTAATAGATCTTTATGAGCATTGGTAAAGATAATTAAATCATCTGCAAAAAAGAGATGTGATATACTCACCCTTCCCTTGTGCACATAGTTTAAAGAAGGAAACTTTTCAAACAAAGTATTCAAACTTCTAGACAAATAGTCAAAAGCAAAACTAAACAAATAAGGTGATAAAGGATCCTCTTGTTTGATGCCTTAAGATGCTTTAAAGAAGTCATTTTTCTTCCCATGTATAATCAATGAATAGAAATTATTGTCTAGAATTTTAAGAATCAGAGAAAAAAATTTTGTAGGAAATCCAATAGCTTTTAGAACATCCAGGATAAACTCCCATCGAATATTGTCGAAGGCTTTCTTAATGTCAAGCTTAAAGATCTCATTACCACCCCTGCTTTTGTTATGAAAGTCCATAAGAAGCTCCTGGACAGTCAACACATTCTCACAAATATTCCTCCCTAACATGAATGTTGATTGACAATTGGAAATAATCTTCTGATGGAAATGATGTAGTACGTTAACCAAAATTTTCGAGATGATCTTGGAAACAACAATATTAAGACTTACAGGTCTAAACATCTCCCAAGAGGAAGAATTATTAGACTTAGGAATTAGAATAATAGCAGAAGACTTAAAGTATTTAGGTAATTCAACACCTCTGAAGAAGTCTTGAATGGATTTAACCAACTCAGAATTTATAATCTCCCAACCTTTTTTATAGAATTAAATAGTAAACCCATTAGGCCCAGCCGCTTTCCTATTTTCCATAAAATCAAAAGTATTCTTAATTTCTAAAGCACTAGGAATACTAGCAAGATGCACACCAAAAGTGTCAGGAATCGTGTCATATAAAGACTTATAATGAGCTCGTGTCAGAATTAGAGGTGGTAGAAAAATACTTAAGGTTGTCATTAATAATATCATGATGATTATATAAGATACTACCGTTACTATAACATATAGAAGTGATAAGATTACTCCTTTTTCTCTTTTTATGCATGCATGAAAATAAGCTGAATTTTTATCTCCCTAAAAAAACCAGTTTTATTGGCTTTTTTAGCCAAAAAACTTTCTTCCATAGCAATTGTCTTATGCAATTCTTGCTGACATTGAAAGAGAACATCTCATTCAATGCAATGATTAGCAAACTCCAATTCCAGAGAATTAACTCTGTCCTCAAGCTTCTCAATTACTCTGTTAATCTTACCAAAAACCTCACAATTCCAATTTCTGAGATTTTTGTCCAAATTCTTCTGCAACTTTCACAACCTAAGCCCTGAATCACCCACAACCGAAGTAACCCAACTCTCTTTAAGAAGCCTCTTGAAATCATCATGCATAAACCACATATTAAAGAAACGGAATTGATAAGAATTCCAAAAGAACAGGAGCATGATCAAAAATCGTAATAGATAAGTTCTTAATCTCATAACAAATAATCTGATTAGCCCAAGCAGCATTTGTCAGATATATATCCAACCTTTCATAAGCACTGCCTCTATGTCAAGTAAAAGGGATCCCATTGAATCACAAATAAAAAAGACCAACCTCTAAAATAACATTTTTGAAAAAAGAAACCCCTCCTTTCTTATCCAACACAGACAAGATCAAATTAAAATCCCCTCCTAAAAGTCAAGTTCAAACTAAGTATTATTATTCGAAATCAGATTCCAGAGCTCTAAACGAGACTGTTTAGAGAATCCAACATAAATAATCAAAAAATAGAAAGATTCATTGCCAAACTGAATACGAAGATGTAAAAGTTGCTCGTGATTGATAAGAATATCAATCTGAATGAAGTCCTTCCAAAACAGCCAAATTTTTTTATGACCCAAACCTTCTCATAAACTTCATATTGTTTTTAATATCCACCAGCGGCTCTAAGATACCAAAGAAATGAAAATTATAAAGACGAATTAATCTCTTTAGTCCAGCAGAGGCAATAGGCTTAGCTATGCCCCTTATGTTCCAGATTAAAGTATTAAACATCTTCTACAGATTTTCCTCTATTGCCTCTAAAGGAAGGAGGTATTACCATATCATCATTACTAGATCTACGAACTGTAAGAGCTTCAGGATAAAGATAACCAATTTCATGTGTGCCTTGTAAGTTCCTTTTTCTTGAAGATCTTTGTATTAACCAATCTTCTTCAAGTTCTTTCCTAGTTAAAAGCAAACTGTCATCCACTACCAAGTCTTTAATAGCTAAAGGATTGGTAATAGGAATTAGTTAATCATTTATAGGAACATAACCGAAGCATTTGCTCCTTATGCATAATCTTAACATTATCTTCATCATTCAAAACATGTTTGTTAAGGACCATATCTTGAGAATTTTGAAAAGTTTGAATAGGAATTATACAGTAACATTCTCTTGATCAGAAATAGAAACCTCATTAGACAACATGTGTCTATCATGATTAAAATTTATATGAGAAGCATTTTCTTGTTCTAGAATAGAAACCTCATTAGACAGCCTGTGTCTATTATTGAAATTTTCTTCATCGTTGATTTTAGTCTTATTAAGCACACCTTTTGTGTCCTCCAGACCCTTATTATGACTAGATGGTCTTAATTTTGGATGAGCTTTATAATAAGAAGAAATGATATGTCCAAACATCTTACATTTGGAACAATAAGGAGGAATAAATTCCATTTTTGCTTTATGTCAATAGCCCGTATTTCATCCCCAATCCATATAGAATCATGGAATAGAGCAGTAACATCCTTTTCAATTAAGATTCTAGCCATAGAGGTCTAGAACACTGTAAGGTAGCATTGTCCATCTTTAATGGATAACCATATATAGAACCAATTGAATATAATACTTGCAAATGAAATAAATACAGCTTAAGTCTTGGCAATTGAATCCAGATCGGTACAATAGGTGATTCCTTAGAAGGATTAAAACTTGGCGTCCATTTCAAAATTTTCATATAGCATTTATCAATAGTAAGAAATTTTCTTGCAAATAAGGAAGCATATTCCACTTCTTCTTGCAATTTGATCATAAGATTTTGACCTTCAATCATACCCAAACTCCATTTCCCAACAAGATTTAGATCAGCAAAGTATTTGCAAATAATTTCAAATTTTGGATATAACAGAGAAAATTTACCAATTAAGGTAAATTTTAAGGGTCCTATAAGAATTTTTGTTTCCCTTTCTTGAAAAAAAATGGCTGGCTTACCATTCTTCTTCGTAGATTTTTTAAAGAGATTATTGGGAGCATTCTCTTCCATCCGTTCTTTGAAAGAAATAGGGAACAAAACATTAGGTATTTCCGAAACATTACCAGAGACGGCCATCGTTTCATATTTGCAACCGACTAGGGGGCCCTTTAATATCCAAAACTAATGTTGGAACTGTTTCGTATTTGTAACTACTTGAAGAGGAGCAATTAATAGCCAGCCTTTGTAGCTTTTTGATTGCCTGATAATTGTTTAGTAGGCTAGAAGATCTTCTTCGTGTCTCTTCGAGAGAATCCTTGATAGAGGCCCTAATGTTGTTAGGGTGAACTTGGATATTCAGGTCGAGGATGTATCACCATAATCTGATTGGCAGATCTCCTTAGACAATGGGTCTTCTCTGAAGACTTAAAAGATATTTAAGAACATGTCCTATGACTATCTTTGTTAAAAATTCCAAAATAAGTCGAAGAAACAAGCTGTAGCTAACTGTCTCTCGGATCATGTGCCTCCTGTTCTTTCATTTGGCTGCAATTTCATTCGATCGGAACTATACCCGATCCAAGGAAACGACGCTTAGAGTCTCCAGTTTTCAGCTATCCCGATGCATTCCTTTGGAGTCCATTTAGATAGATTCGTTGAATTTCCTAGAGAATAGTGCCATCATATTTTTTAGGTATAATTACTTTATTAAAATTTAGTTAAGCCAATCTAGGGGTTTAAGTGTGTCAAGCCGGCTTGTGAGCTTGCTTGGGCTCGACTCACTAAGTGGCCAGAGAATTGAGCTCAATTACCCAACAAGACAAGCTCATGCCATCCCCGACTCACTCGACCTGTTAGCAAAATCTTCAAATGGGCTTGATGCAATATTTTCACTTATGTATTTTCATGTAGTAATTTGTTGCAATCTTTTTCTGTTGTATGAGTAGAAGAAACTTAATTTGCCTAATTTATTAAATTGTTTATGTAATGCTTAATTGGTGTCAATTATTTCTTTCTAATTTCATTTTTTTTGAATTAACTATTCAGTTAGACTTACAAATTTTATTGTTAATGTAACAAGCTAAGTATTCATTCTTTTTTTATGAGCTTATTTAGCCCTTTTATGTATGTTATTAATCAATTTTGAAAAATCAACTGCATGCTAAGCTTAAAAATAAAACTTAAATAAGTCGATTATATATACACACATATGCATATTAAATTGATTTATTCAACATATAAGTTTGAATCAAATTTTGTAAACTATTGATGATTAATTAGATGTTGGTATTCATCATATTCGATATCACACAAAACTCTAAATCATCTATCAGATCAAAATGATCAATTCATTACAATATTCTAAATTTGATTCAACAAGTCACAACTCATCAATTATGCTCGCCAGATTAAGATCAAAAAACTTGAAATCACCTAAAAATGGAACTCGCTGAAACTTGCTCACGAGTCATTTCTCGCTCATTCCTCAATACTTGTCAATTGGACTAGTCCAAAAGACGAACAAAGTCTCATATTTGTGAAGGATACTTGCTAAAGAAATTAGGAAGCTATAAAGTTTGACATGCTAGTCTCTTTATTCACATTCTTGTAATTTATTACATCATACATTATGGTCCCCATACATAAGTTCAGATCACTAAGAAAAATTTCTATCCCAAAATCTCTCTCATTTTCCCTTTATTCTTTAACCACTAATCCTTCATATGACACAAATCTTAATATCATCTATAGTTAACATTGCATCCAACATATATCTTAAAACCTAAATATACCTTGAATTTAACTGAATTGAACGTGCAAATTTAAATCTTCCATAATTCCCACATAAATGGGCATAAAATGGGCCTTACTTGGTCTAGACCAATTTGCTCTGGGCTTTTCTTGGAACTAATATTGTCTTATACTTGGCAAGAAAATTGGTTTTAATTGTTTAAAAGTTAAAATAAATGTATTTATTATTTAAGTTATAATTGATGATTCTTCTTGGATGATGAGATAAAATTTATAGTTTAAAAATTAAATGGAAAGATTTTATGTACAAATATATAATTAAACATAACTCATAGATGCTATGAAATATTTTTCGTGGCGAAAAATTTCAATTTAAATGCTATAATTTATCGGCATAAAGTTCATAATTTCCACACTAAAAAAATGGGCTAAAAAGCTTAAATTCATGTTTTTTAGGGTAGAAATGAAAAAAAAAAAGGAATAATTATATACAATTTCAAGATGCATTTGAATGGGCAAATGCTAGATCTCACATTGACAAGTGTGATAGTTAAAAAAAAGGTGTTTAAGAAGTTGCTAGCAAAATTGGAGCACCTTTAGTGGTTGTCAAGTTCAATAAAAGTTAAATCAGAGTAAATTTTACAAGGGTTTGCTTTTTTATGAATCATACATCTCCGTTGCCTTATATTGTATCACTTAATAGCTACAATATTAAACATAAATTTTTTGTGTTCCATGATTGCCACACAAATTTGATGATGTCCTCCTTCCAATACTTTCGCTCACATTTTGTTGAATCTAAATTTGTCTGGTAGATCATGCCTAAGAGATAGAACATTGAGGACCGGGAAAGGGAGATTGAGCGAGAGCGAGAGAGAGAAAGACAGGGAGAGAGGGGAGGAGGAGAGAGAAATACTTGCCCCGTCAAAGCAAATGAAGTATTTCTGGCTCGTGGACCCATTTTATTTCATTAGAAATACCTCTTACAGTTGGGGGAACCCAAAGAAAATCCCTTTACATGAAAGTTCTCTTCTATTTATAGATGATAGGAGGATCAAAAGTAAATTACAATATTTCTCTTTCTTTAAAAGGGGTTAGTATAGGATATTTTAGTCTATTTAAAGCATAACCTTGCCTCTTGTTGATTTGTTTGGTTAAATGCTTATTTCTATGACAAATGTAATGTTTCTTAAGTTGTAAATGGACAAGGGTGGTGCATACTGATTATCTTTAGTTCTTGCAGGCCTATCACCACACATTTTTAACTCTTCATTCATTCATCTTTTGACCAAATGTACTTATATATATGTATATATATATATATATATATATATGTATGTATATATATATATATATATATATGTATGTATATATATATATGTATGTATGTATATATATATGTATATATATATAATGTAAAGAGAAAAACCAAGCTAGAAGAAAGAGGTAAAATCAACCTAAACAAATTTATAATTAAAAATTAAAATAAATTTATAATCAATTATGAATTCATTTTATCGAAATAAACAAATTGTCTATCGAATTAATATTTAAATCTATGTAAGCTATCATCTATATATAGTTATTTATTTAGTCTAAAAGTACTTACGTTGTTCCTTAACAAGTTAGTGGTTAGTATTTGAGTTTTTCATTTGAATTAAATACTGACTCTCCAACATCAAAATCTACCATATATTTTTCGAAAAACTTTGGAAGTCATGCCACATAGGCTCAATTTAGAGCGTGTTTGAGACAGTGGTGCGGTGTTTGGCAAAACAAAGTTTTGCATGCTTTTTCAAAAAATTATGGTGGGAAGTTTTTTTTTTTTATTTTTTTATTTTTTTTTGCAACTTGACATGACTAAGGGCCGGTTTGGGGCAGATTATAGGGAGCGGCGGCGTTTTCAAAACCCCGCCTCCCTGTTTGGATATCACGTTCGGGCAAAATTATTCGTGCCGCAACGTTTTTTTATCGTTGTTTTCTTCATAATTTTGCAAGTCGGCTCCCCACTGTGTCCTGCGTCAAATAGGAAAAAATCACTATGCTCTTCTTCGCTCGCTGCCTCGCCTCCTCCCAAGGAGAGAATCGCAGTTATGCACACCTTTCGCCCGTGTCGATCCTTCGCATCACTCGTGGCGATCCCTTCGCTCACTGCCTTTCTCCTCCTTCGCTTCACTTGACCTACAAACCTTAGCAATTCCCATCTTTCTCCAACTCCATACCGTCGCAGCTTCTACAGACCTATGCAACTCCCATATTTCTCCTGCTCCGCTCTGTCACGGCTTCAACGGACCTTTGAAATTCCCATATTTCCTTCCTCCGCTCCTACCCAAAAGCACCGAGGAAGGTAACAACTTGATCACGGATTCTATAGACCTTTGTTCCTACCTGAAAGCATTGAGGAAGATAACCTCATATTTCTCCTCCTCTTCTCCCCTCCGAAACTCCTCATATTTCTTCCCCCAAAATAAAAAATTGTGAGGTAGAGTGCCTTCGACTTACAAGTTGTTACCGAAGAAGAGAGGCAACAACAGTTCTTGGAAAATGGTGAACAATATATATGTATTTCTTCTTATTTTATTTCTATATTGAACTAATTAATTTTTTTACTGTTAATTGTAATTGTATTTCTTTTGACACTCACAAAAAGATGAGCAATATATTTTAATTTTTGTAATTGAACTGTAATAGTTTGAGACACTTATATTCTATCAATTATTTTCCTCATTCAGTTCTGTTGCGAACAACTTAACCAAACAGGGGTAGAATGATCATTTATCCAACAACAGCTCCCAATAAACTGTTCTGAATAAGTTGTCTCAAACAACAAGCCAACTTATTCTGATAATCTGCAGTTTATCAGAACAATCTGCTTATCAACAGCTGCTCCAAACAGATTCTAAGTATTATGAGAAGAGCTGCAACATGATATTTTAAAAATAAAAACAAAATTTGTAATAGCTTCAATAATTTTTTGAACAATAATTTTTTAAACTGCAGCTTCATAGTTCTTTCATCAAATAGCTATAAATATCTCAAACAGGTCGTTAGCTTCTTTCTTCTCCTTCTTTTTTTTTTTTTTTGTACATTAAATTTCAATGTCACTAATTCTCATTTTTGCCAAAATTCTTATTGGCCAGTGGTTTTGGCAGCCAGTGGTTTGAAATGAAACTCACTATAAATTTAGTCCATCGCTTGTATTAAAAAAATTAACTACACATTATTGTGTTAATCATGTTTCCATCTATGAAATCATGATTAAGTAAAATAAAGATGTAGTTGGCTAATCATAATCATAGTTTAATTTCAAGAACCTTAATTTTGATTATTATTCTGTTTTTTTTTTTAATATATGAGATAAATGTTTAGACATATTTTTAATAGGATTATTATTCTCTTGGTTTTCCCCAATCTATTTCTCAATCAAATTTAAGACCATGGCTAACATATTGAGAAATACATAAATGCATAAGAATTTTATAATACGTAAATGCCTCTAAAAAATTTTAATAAAGACTTCTTTTTCTTTTATTTTTGCACGTGTCTCTCAAGCTATTTTAGTTGAAAAATAAAAATCTCAAGCACTAGGGCAAAGGTGGCTTGCATATGTGGTCTTAAGGTTGTGAATTTAGATCAAAGATTCTTAACCACCAGAAGATAGATTTGAATTTAAGCTCGGATCGAGATCAGATCAAAGTAAGCGAGCTTAGCCACAAGCCAAATTTTGGATTGATTTTTTTTCAAGCCGACCCCATCTCTGCTCAAAGTCGGGTCGTTAATAGCGCATGACTGTAAATTTAGCAAATTTAGCTTGGAGAACATTAATCGCTAAAATTTTGATTTGAGTTTTACTCAGACCGATATAAACGAGCCGAGCTACAAGATAAGATTTTGGATTGAATTTTTTTTAGTCGATATTGAGCCGACCTCAGCTCAAAATCGGATGTTAACAGCCCAACGCAATCTTAGCTTGAAATGGGGTAGAATTCAAGTTCTATACCAAGGAGAAATTATATTTTATTTATTTTCGAATAAGTTTGGGTTAAAAATTGGACAAATTGCACGGCATTGAAAAATAATGTAGAGGATTTGAAAATTGTTTCTTTTTTTTAAATTCAGGACCACTTGGAGAAATGGGTATTTTGTTTATTCGGAGCGTCGGGCCCGATACACAACCCATGGACTGTGACTACAAGCTCAATGGATTACAGGAACTTGTTGGGTTACAATGACAGGTTTAGGTGGGCCCATATGTTTGACTTTATGGGCCCGAAATGACGTCTAACAATACTACAAATGCAGGAGGGCCGTTATCACGTGGTTTGAGAAAACGTGAACTAGCCGTAGCATTGCACGTGAGTGGGACGTGAGTATGTATGCGCAATAAAAAAACAGAGAATTTATATACACTTATCATAAGAATTGGATATGATTATATTTGTGAACATGTCTCGAGAGTTAGAGTCTAGTGAATTAGAGAATAGTTAACTAAAACTTAATGAGGGGGTCCAAATGATTTGCCTTTTTTTGGTCATATTTTTATCTCTTATTTATAAAAATATATTTTGTATAATTACATGAAGAAGGAACAGTTGTGGAAATCGTTCTTAATGTAATTAATGCTATTATTTATTGTATATATTTCATTTCATATTTGTAATACAATTTGAATTTTGATATTATAGTAATTTGTCAATCGCTTTGCTAGAGTGCGGCCGACTGAGACACTTGACTTTACCAGTTGTTATAACTATAGTTGAAAGAGCATTTTCTGCAATGAAAGCTGTAAAAAATAGAAGCGTAGTCGAATGAGTGATGACTGGCTTAATGACTGTCTCGTAACGTACATTGAAAAAGAATGTTTGATTTGGTTTTGAATGGAGCTGTTATGCAATGTTATCAATATATACAAAATAGATTGAAAAGTTTGTAATATATTTTAATTTATGATTGATGATAGAATACAAGATTTTATTTTTTTGAATTGTGTTATTCATTTTATTTATTAGTATTTTTTTAATATATATAAGAATTGAATGGTATGTTTGTAAATCTTCCTTTTTTTTTTTAAAAAAATGGAACCGAAAAATGGGGTTTGGAAGAAGAAAAGAAGAAAAAAGGGGGCCGACAAAAAAATAAAAGCTGAACTTTAAAAAAAAAAAAATTGTAATAGCCACCACAGCTTTTTGAACCACAAGTTCTTCAACAATTGCTTCACAGTTGCTTGTTCGAACAATTATAGTTGTCCCTAATAAACCCTGAGAGAGCAATTTTTACAATAAAAGAATAATGAATAAATTATAATAAATGTTTTCTAAATATTTTAGAATATTTGATTTGTTAATTCAATTTAATAAAATTTCAATTATTGAATACCCTTTTAACATGTTCCAAGCAATATGAATATAATAAGGCGTGATTTGTACCTGGTCAAAATATTGCATTTCGCATGCGAAAGCAAAGCTTGAGGCTTTTCTATGGTTATAACGTTATCAGGTTGTACGTCCATTGAAACTTCATTTCTTTCAAAGAATAATCGTTCTGGGATTTGAAACACAATTCAAATATGAGTATTTGGCGCATATTGGGGATGTTGTCACAATGTCAAACACATAATAACATGACTTGTTAATGACGGTGATAATATTACTAGTTATTAAGTTTATTTATGCGTAAACTCCTTGTTGCCTACTAAAGTATTGTGTTAATGTGGTGGGGACATTGTCGTGGTCTTCTTCTTTGAGAAAGTTATCAAAAGCAAAGTTCAAGGCTGTTTTATGGTTATAAAGTTATCAGATTGTACGTTCATTGAAACTTCATTTCCTTCAGGGAATAATCATTGTGGGATTCGAAACAAGATCCACCTATGAGTCTTTCGCGCACATTGGGGATGTTGTTACAAAGTCAAGGGCATAATAACATGATTTGTTAAGGGAAGTAATAATATTAGTAATTATTAAGTCTATTCTTGTGTAAACTCCTTGTTACCTATTAAAATATTGTGTTGATTCGGTGAGGTACATCGTCGCGATCCTCTTCTTTCATAAAGTTATCATCTGCTCGTTTCTTGTTTGGACCACCTTTTCCTCTTCATTCCTCCTTGACAGATGATATCACATTCCAAAAATTGAAGGTATCAAAGAAAGAATGAAAGCAACTCTTTATGGAAAGAGGAGACGAGAAGCACGTTCTAAAGGAGATCAATATTTGAAGAAGAGAAGCTCAATGATAGTATATAAATGGGTTATTAAGGAAAGAGCCCATTCACATTATATTGTGAAAGATACTCCCATCCTGGATCCTTTTATGGGCGGCATGGAAAAAGTCACTTGTAGTATTGTGGCGACAACACCTCTGTTTAATTCTTTCGTGTCGAGACTCAATGTCATTGTTCTGACCGGCCACTCTGTGGCTCATCTCTTTGACCTGATGAACGGGTTGAAGGGTTCGAGCCTTGTAAAGCTCTCCCAGCTCAGTACGGGTAGCAAGAACGTTGTCCCACATCATTGTAAATCTAGTTCAATTTATGCTTTGAAGTTAATGGCTCATATCTGATTGTTCTTATTATTTTTATGCAGACGCATTTGTGGATTAGCAATTCGTTCTTAAGGTGGCTTCGAATGATCTCATTGTGGTCGTGGGAGAAAGTATTGAGAAACAGGCACAAGAAAAGAAGGCTCAGCTGAAACTATATGAGATTGATCTGTCTTTTGATGGTAAAACAGCGTCTTTCAATAGATATATTTCATCTTTTCTTATCGAATATGATCTTTGGCTTCTTGCATAGATTCATATTGAGGTGGGTGCTCATTACTACAAGTGAGGCACTGTAAAGCTCTCCCAGCTCAGTACGAGCGAGGCTATGTCAATTTTGCATTGTTTCGACGTTGGCAGTTACATCCCTTGCGATCTGGCAGATGTTGTCAATCTTTGTTGACATGTCACATATTAGCTTCATAACTAAAGGCTCAACCAATTGGGCAAGTTGTTGGAAGCTAGGACAACTATCAACTTACCTCCACTCGATGACCATTGAGGCACTGCAAATGCCTATGTCACAATAGCCACATAATTGATTTAGCCTTGCTAGCTTGAGATAATGAATACCCTCCTCAACATGAATCTCTGTAAGCAGCAAAAGATTATACTCATGTTGTGATAACCGTCATAATTTTTCAATATTTTGGGCATGTTAACGAAGATAATCTCGTTCACAAAGATACCCAATAACATAATTCAAGTCTAGTCAAGTTCATAGTTGTTCAACAAGTATGTCCTTTGGATATTCCTTCTCTAGATTATCATGATAAGCTCACCTAGGCAATGAATGGGGGGAGTAAAACTTGGAATCTACAGAATTATCAATTTAATATGTATAATTTGTTTCAATTTCATAAATTTATGAGTTTTTGAATTTAAATTAAATTAATTGACTTACATATTAATACAAATCTAATTTATTTCAACTCAAATTGAGCAGAACCAAATCTATTAGATTTTTTTAAAAAATTTGTACTATTTTCCTAACCATATTCAATCCTAAACATTTATGATTTTAAACCTAATTATTCTTTTTTATTCTTTATAAGCATATAATTAAACTCACAAAACATGGATTAAAAGTTTTTGGTGTTTATTAATAGGATTCCATTAAACACATAAGACCCAAAATGTCTTATTCATTTTCGTCTCATAATTTTCGCTATATTGGCCGAGAGGTGCCCATCCTTACGAAAAATTATTTCATACGGACGCTGCATTCAGAGATATGCATGCGGTGTCCGATCCATCATCGTTCACCGTAAAAATGTATTTCGTTGAGCCCCACGTTTACTTTTTTTAATTTTTTTTTAAATTGATCGCGGTGATTGACAGTGGAGATCTGACCGCATGCATCTCCGCATGCGGTGTCCGTACGAAATAATTTCTCTCATCCTTAGGTACAAAACTCAGTTTTTTTTTTCTTTTCAGCAGGCATTTTTTCATTAAAATATTTCTAATTTACATTTTGAAAACAGAAACTTGATTTTTTTTTTAATTTTTTTTATCTTGTTGGTAAATAGCCATTTACTAACTTAATTTACAAAATAATTAACAGTCGATTTTATTTTTGCAAATCTCAAGTGCTGGCACAAAAAGGTTATAAATATAAATACCAAGTTTTGGATGTTAATATAAATTGTGTGGCGGTGATAAAACTGTTACATCGCTGTCACGCAGTTCTTCGCGAACGTTAGGTTACGGTCCCGGCCATGCACGTATTCATCCGACACGTCTCAGTCGTACATCTGCAGGCGGCATTTCATATCATGATGTGTATCACGGTTTGCAACCGAGACCCTGCACCCCTCAAAACCTCTGCTACTCCTACGGCCATTCTCCATTTTTTTTAAATTTTTTTTATACTTTATTTAGCCAAGGAAAAAACAGATTCTTATCGATATATCTTTTTTTTAATTTTACATATAGAATTGTACATAACAAATATATAAGAGTTGATCATATGGTCCCAAAAGAAAAGAGTAAGATAAAGAAATGTCCATCCACAAAGGACTAAAAGGCCCACTTATTCAATTGGGTGCAACATTCGCTTCAAAGCAAGCAAAGCTAAACCCGACAATTCAAGAAGATGATTAAATGACCTGAATACAAGTTGCTTGATCGGAAATGAGACAATGTCATCAAAGCCGACTGACATAAAGGAGCCAAACCGAGGAAAGATCTACTCCATTAACATCTCCAATGATGTCGAGGGTGTCCAGAAGCTCCTCCCATCTGTTTGTTATCAGGGGTCAATAATTGGACTAACTTAGTTGAAAGAGTTAATCCTGCCGACCTGAAATCAATCAATCTCAATCCACCAATACGGTTGAGTTGAAGCAATACGAGTTCAGCCGAACGAGCTAAGTAGCAGCTAAGCGATAGGCTTATACTTGTGAAATACCTATAATACCATGTACAACTCTTAATTAGTGCAGGTGCAAAAAAATAAAAACACTATATTCTACTTTCCTATATAAATAAGAAGATTATTTCATATATAAATGGAGTACAAATATGTGGGATTGTAGGGAAAGGTCAACATATTATATACGGTGTGTTACCGTCCACTTATTTCTCTCTCCCTCGCACTTGATTTACGTTCTATTCATTGAAGTGTGATTCAGTGACAGATCATGATTCAACAATAGCACACAGTTCTTATGAATCTATATATTTTATATTTAAAGTTTGATGTTCATTTTTAAAACATTATTGTATAAAAATTTATACGAAGATATATTTTTTGTAAAAAAATAATCATTTTGATTTATAAAAATTGAAGTGTCATGTATATAATAAGTAAATTTAGGGGTTACATATGTGAATAAATAAAAATTATATGATATATATGTCAATGTCCCAATTTTTTAATCACAATAATTTTCAAAATTATTAAATTAAATTTTAAATTACTATAATATAGTTCGAACTAAATTTAAATCCCATTAATTTAACTAGATGTTTTATTGACATAATGAGAACCGATTAACGTTTACATAATTTGCAAAGTACTATTTATTTATTTATTTATCGGCACTTCAAATTAATGCACGACTCAAAAATCGTTTCACGATTTAATTAAATTTGGTAACGTCCAATCATAAAATAATTTTTCTTTATCATACTAAAAAAATTACACATATAAAATATATTTCTAAGAATTTATGGGACAGTGAAGAAATGAAAACGCCCCATGATAATAAAGTTACGAAGTATTCTTTCTAATAATTTGGCTGTGAAATAATTTGACATTTTACCCCCTTTAAAAAATCAAATCTGCCTTTTTTTTTGAAATACCAATTTGACATTCATTTTTTCATATCCTCCCACATTAGATGATATAAGGGGTCAATTTATTGAACTCTGCACCTGAGCAGGGAGAAATATTTGCATACGGACAACACACACGCAGAATTGTGTGTGTAATAACTTTCGCTTAGCAGTTATTAGAGGTTATTGAGAGGTTAATATCAATAGCATATAACCCCAATAACCTTTCAATAACCTTCGAGTGTTCTGTTTCGATGTTATTCATAGTTTATTATGAGGGTATTGCAGGGTTAATGAAGTACGTACACATAGCTACGTGTGTATTCCACATGCAAATATTTTCACTGAGCAGGAGTTCAAGTAGCTCTCATGGGCTTTTAAAATCATCCAAAGAGAACCCATTTTTCCGCCCTGTTAGAACATTGCCACTGTCTTCTCCGAAACTCCGGCGATGCTGGCCCGGCGGCCATACCGAGATCTACCCATCCTGGCTGCCGGCTCTTCTTCATGCCGCCGGCCAACAAGCCCATTGGAACGCAACCCGCAGCCATCCAAGGGATGGAAGAAGAGAGAATCCGACGGTGTGGGGCTTGGCATCCTCGCGCAGCTGAGCAAGGCTCAAAGCCATGGAGATAATGCAACTGCAGAGTTAGACAACCTATCCACCACCGGAGAAGGTTTTCCGGTAGCTGATTTCCTCAGCTGCTGTTACTTGTGCAGGAAAAGGCTCCATGGCAGAGATATATATATGTACAGGTGATAATCTAATAACTTAATAACTAGTAATTACTTTTCTTGTTCAATTAATGGTTTGATTATTTAACTGTAAATTTTTAGTTTTGCATTCATATTTTGGCTTTAGTTAACTATAATTACTTCGTAGAGCAGCATGCAGTTCAACGAACTGTATATGTAATGTGATTTTTATTAATAAGCTCAAAAGCCACAAAAAAAATAATAAGTATATAATTTTTTGTGATAAACTAATGGGGAAATGGTGCATGGTGATTTGGTTGCAGAGGGGAGAAGGCTTTTTGCAGCATGGACTGCAGATATCAGCAAATTGTGAGCGAGGAGTACATGGAATATTAAAGGTCTGATGGCATCAAACTGCCTGCCAGATCTGTAATTAATTCTAATGATGGAGAAGTGATGAGGGGAGGGTGATTGATGCAAAGAATCAGAAAAATGGTTAACTGATCAGTGAGTTTTAAAGTAAATATTTTTTGCGAAATAATCCCTCTTTCGAAACTTTATGATCTGTAATGATCGTATATATTTTATGTTTTCACTTCTTAATGCAAATTAATGCAGTGAGATGAGATTATGAGATTATTTTCTCAAATTGATTTTGAAGATAAAAGGAATGAAATATATCAAGTAAGCAATCAAG
>NEWO01000003.1:1602701-1621249 GCA_003013225.1 Phalaenopsis aphrodite | reverse complement strand
GAGTACTGTAGTAAATACGCATCCCACCTACCATCGGCGGCCGGCGGGACCATCCTTGACCTTTTCTGGATTTGTAGCTTCGAAGTTACGGGACGCCGGTGCTTACCTTACGCCGGGTGTCCCGATGTGCCCAACAACTTCCTCCCATGAGAAGAAGAGGAAGAGGAGGAAGAAGAAGAAGAAGAAGAAGAAGTGGTCTTAAACATATTTCCCCCTCCACCCTTCAAAGGTAATGCTTCGCCATTATTAAGTTTCTTCTTCCTGTCTTCTGTGTTCATATGTTCACTTCTGAATGAAAATGTTCTTTTTCATTCAAGTTGAAATTTTAATTCGTATGACTCCAATGCCTTTGAAAGTTCAAATTTATAGCTCTTTTATGTATTGTCTTCTTGTAACTAACGATTTCTCACCCCTTCTAGGTTTACCTCAACCATAAGCCATTTTGTTGTCTTTTAGCTTTTGTTTTAAGTTCTTCCACTACTTTCTAGGTCAGGCAATATGAATTGGTTTGTTCATTTCTCATTGCTTTTGTTTCTTACCCTCTGCTTTTGGAAAAATTATTGTATACATACACCGCTTTTGGCTTGGATTTTTAGAAATGGGAAGAAAGAGACATCTGTCTCCCCTATTTTAGGCATATTGGAAAATCTAGAGCCGAGTTCTTCACCTATATCTTTGGAATATTGATAATTTCAACTAGCTCTGTCTTCGTGTATATAATGGTCTCCTTAGCCAAAATAATGTGATTTATAGGTGATGGCTTTTAATTCATGACTTTGACTCTTATTAGTTATCTTATGCATCAGTAATAATCTTACAAAATGGGTTCAATACATTTGTTTTTATCTATCTTATTTAAATTCAGTTAGTATACCTACCGGAATTCTGTTCATTTTGCTTTAGTTGAGCAAAGGTAAACAAACGAAAAGGAGACAAAATGGCTTCTCTCACACCCGGAGTACTAATCAAACTACTTAAGCACATGAATTCTGATGTTAAGATATGTGGAGAACATAGATCAATTCTGCTGCAGGTAATCAGCATTGTGCCGGCCATCACTGGCTCGGAGTTATGGCCGGATCATGGCTTCTTCATCAAGGTTTCAGATTCTTCACATTCCACTTATGTTTCTTTGTCCAAGGATGACAATGAGCTTATCTTAACAAATAAATTGCAACTCGGCCAATTTGTTTATGTCAAAAAAGTGGAGTCTGGAACTCCGGTTCCTGTTTTAGTTGGGGTTAGACCGCTGCCGGGGAGGAATCCGTGCATAGGAAACCCTAAGGATCTGATGCAAATGACGGCGCCTTCTGATATTTCAAAGAGTTTATTATCAGCTCAAAAAGTGAATCTCAAGCTGACTGAGTTGGTTGAGCGGAATGATGAAAGCCAGAGGAAGAGAGTGGTTATTAAGGAGGAGAAAGCAGCGGTGGCTTCTAGGTACTTGCAAGGTGTTTTGGGAAGCAACGGGAAGAGTTCAGGAGCTAAAGGTCATGCTTCTGGTTGGAAAGTAAATGGAAATGAGAATGACATTGGTTCACCCAAGATAGTTGGTTACTCCAGAGGGAAATTGGAACCCAAAAACCATGTAAAGAAGGTATGACTAAGCTATTCAAATTAAAGCTTTTTAAATGTTATGGAATTTTTGTAATGTTTACTTTGCATTTCTTGAATTAATTTTTATGAAAAAGGGATCAAATTCTAGCATATGGCCTTGTTTTCTTCATTGCACAGTTTTTTAATTTGCGCTGTTTAATTTGAGGAATCAAACATCTTCTTTGTATCTTTTTTAGCAAAACTATATAATTCTAAAACCTTCAATTTAGGATAACAAGCATATGATGGAGATGGTTGGATGAATAATAAAGCATGCTGTCCCTACTTTATGCAATGTTGTTTTACCTAGGATAATTGTCATCTTTCTAGTCGATTGATAATCATGGTAATTATTTTGTCAGGGGGCATATGTAATGATGTATTAGAAATAATGATTACAAGGGCAGGTTCTGTTGATGGTAATAGTTGATGAAAACCTATTGAAAAAGCATATACCTTCCTTCTTTTTGATATTTCCCTTATCCACCATGTTCTTCTTTGTCAAAGCTCCCTTGCCTCCTCTTTTCCCCACTACTTCGCATCTAAGGATTATCGATGGTACTCGAGTAGTTAAAATGGGTGGATGCATCACCATCATAGAAAATAGCTTTGGGAACTAGCCAGGATGATCTCACCCATGCGTCATTTCATATGGATGGACTTGTAAAAAAGGGTTTGAATCATTGTTCATTTAAAACACTAGCTTCGAGGGACACTTTCATCAAAGCTACTTTTAGCCCTGTTGAAAGCCACTAATTTACAAAGAGGCCCCCTTCCATTGCCCCTCCTCCCTTGATCAAACTATTGAGCTTGCTAAACTTGTTTATGATAAAATCCATGAATAGAAACCCCTTCTCACCTCAACACATACACTTGCAATCCAACCATTATCACTAGAAACTTTTAGGTCTTCTTCCCACACCAAAAATGACCAATGTTAATGCTTTACTCCCTTTGAAGAAATTGATGCCAAGTGATATAGTGGAGAAATGTGAAAAGGATTATGTTATAATTGTGGCAAACAGTTTTTCTGTAACTGCATTTGCAATGGTAAACTATTTGCCCTACTAATCCACAATGATTTGGACCCCATGAAAGCTTTCCTAGACCATGCTACCTATGCCAAGGCTAGGAATTGGCATGATTTTTACTCAAAATGGCAAGCCAATCACATTCCACTTTCAGAAAATTTCTCCACACGCAGCTAAGATTAGACCACATTTGGGAACCTTTTGCGATTAACTGACACCATTGCTGATTTGAGGCAATATTTGTTAGGCGTGCGTGGTCCTCACAATCAGATAGATCAACTTAGCATTCGGGAACTCGTGATTCAAGTGGTTCAAGCGGTAGAGCAACAACATTTTTTACTAAGTTGCTCGACTACGTATATAAAATTAAATTCAAACTTGGAGGCAACAACTACTGATGCATTATCCCATATTCCTTAATCTCAAACTATTGTCTAGGTCATGTTGATTATTTCAGCACCAGTCTCCATTTTGTTCATTAACTTTTCAAAGAGACAACCTATAATAATAAGCTCTAGCAAATTATCAAAAACTTTTAGGTCAAAAAAGATCTATATCCCACTTATGTCTATGGAGAGAATCTACTCCTAAAAATGGGAAAAAATTGGTGGCTACACATTTGCCTTCAAAACTCTCTTTGGTCAACAATACCAAAACAAAGTCATTGGAGACTATAGGGGCATAAAAATGATGCTTTATTGACTCCTGGGGAACCTCTATTAGGCCAAAATGAAACATGATGCCCTTTATTTCATCTGAAGCAGCCCAATACGAATGGCTATGAACAATTCAATTTCAAACAGGGCTAGGGTTGGCTCAAAATTAGCTCAAAATTTTTGAATGACGCTCAAAATTTTCATGTGGCTTGTTGTATTTAATTTCAAGCCAACTCACCCTAAAATTGAATTAAGTTCAATATGGCTTGAAATTGAAATGAATTTTCCTGAATGAAGCTGTTTGAATCTGTTCTAACTTAAAAATTAAAGTGAGTTGACTTGTTTCAAAGGAGCCAACTTAAAATTAATGAATAAAAATAAATTTTTAAGAAAACTCTCCCATATGTGTTTTCTAATTTTTTTTTTTGTTTTATTTTATATATTTTTTTATGTGTATAAAAATCTTATATATTATGAGAAGTTTTTCAGGTTGTTTTGTTGCCGTTTGGGTCATGCTGTGATTGACTCGAAATTAACTTGAAAAAATTGATTCATGGTTTTAGCTCATTCATTTTGCTCCGAGTAAAAACTCTAATAGAATTTCTAGCGATTAGCGACCTTCAATCTAAATTATAGCCTTACAAGTACATCAAGCTACCAAATATCAGCTGCCTTCCTTGATTGCACGTATCCAACCTCTACCTATATTGAGATCTAATGAAAATACTACAATGGACTTTATTGTTTGTCCACCACCAGTGAATAGGAAGTTGTCAATCTTGGTGGTTGTCAACCACCTTATCAATACATCGTTTTTCCAACCAACCAACTCACTTCACAATCACATACATAGCCTTGGAATTTATTTTCGATATTTACCAACTTCACAACATTCATGACATTCCAAAAACTATTGTATCTAATCAACATCCCCTCTTCATGAGTAATTTTTGGAGTGCTTTATCCAAGAGCTCGACATCGAACTTCAGTTTAACTTAACTCATGACCACAAACCTAACCGTCAATTTGACTGACAAACAAAGGCAACAACAACAACAACAACAAAATACCTTTATCATACTAAGTGGGAGTGGTTACATGATTCCTTTTTCTCTATTGTGTCATATTGAGTGTCGTGTTTTCATTTAATTCTAATTAATTATGATTATTTTTTCTACAACATGCACGTCTTTCTAGGTATACCTTTGCTTTTTTTAACATAAGTCGATAAACGGAGGCCTTTAACAATATTTGTGTCATTACATCATATATAATGTTTATTCTGTTTTAAGAGATGGAACTGGAGTCGAGATAGGGAGAACACGGAGATGTTAGTTTTTTCTCACTTTTAACAAATATTTATACTTCAAGAGAAAAATAGGTGATATAAATCTTTCTCATAATATTCTTGATAATTTTAAACTTCTTTCATAAAATTTTGATAGTATAATGTAATTAAATAAAAGAACACATTTACTCTTCAAATTTCCATTAATATACATGATTATTTCATTTTAAATTCCTATAAATAATCTTTCATATTGAAATTCTTATGAAAGTACATGAGTTTATCACGTGCCCTCTCCCATACATGATCAGTGAAATATGACTTTACATTGCCCGATATAAAAATCCAAAGCTTTTGTAGCAATCCTCGCACAACGGACAATAGCGCCTGAGCGCCCTTACATGCTCACGCCTGTGTGCATTTGCACGGTAGCTTGCGTGCGCCTGTTAGCCTTGCTAGGCGAGTTCACGCACTCAACTGTATGCGTGCACGCATAGTGCATACCTGCCGACAATAATAACGATAGCCCATCCTAGCTTAAGCTGCAACTTATCTATTTCACCATTTTTTAACATTTTGAACTCAATTTTAACAATTAGAAAATTTAATAGAATATCTAAAACTAATGTGAGCACCCAAAAGAATTTAATAATTTTTGTTCCTATCAAGAAGCTGATTTCAAAATTGGCTAAAATTATGATTGAAGAGGTTTTCAAGAGGTTTATGATTTAAAAAATATAATAAAAATACATTAAATTATATTGAAATGATATTATAATATAAATAATAAGATTTAAATCCCGCCTCAACCCTTAAAATCATACGGTTGAGTGACTAGGGTTGTCAAAACAACTCTTTGTTCACGAATAGCTCGCGTTCGGCTTGTTAAACAAACAAGCCTAACATAAACATATTTTTTATTTAAAATATAAATGAGTCTAACATGAACAATGATATTTTTTTAATGAGCCGAATACTGGCTGAGCTGTGGCTTGCTCATGTTAGACTTGTTTGCACCGTCTTAAATTTTTTGGCACAACAACACTTCTTAAAAGCTCAAAGAAAAAAAAATATTATAGTAATATTAACTGCAATTAGAAATTCCATCCCGAAATGACATTGCATATTTTTTTGACAAGCTTGAAGCTTTCGCATCACGTTATAATTCTTGAGTTACATTATTTTCGTTGCTTCCAATTTTCTCAGTCCTCTATATAAATTAAAAGAACCAAAGAACACCTTATCTGATGTAAAGGGATCAGCCATAAAGTATCCGTGCCTCAAACATTTGAATTAACAATCTTTCTATTGTAATTTAGAATAATGCAGAATACTTCGGAATCACTTAATTTCATTGATATGAACGAGATTATAAATAACCCTTACAAGAATTTTATAATAGGAAACATAATAAAAAAAGAAAAGATATATCACCTGATATCTTTAATAATTAATTCATATTAATTATTAGGAGATAATAGGAAATAATATAAAATAGGAAAACAAATAATTCCTAATATATGAAAAAAAATATCTTCTTATATTAAGGAAATAATTTATTTCTTATAACTTTTTCTAAGAATAAATTATTTCTTATTATAAGTCTTAACAGGAAAGACAATAAGTCATGTAATTTAAATTAGATATTTCAACACTCTCCCTCAAGTTAAACATGGTTGAAAATCATATTCAACTTGAATTTGAAAACATCAGCTGCGGTATGCTTACTGGACATGTAACATCAATTTGTCAAAAAATTCTAAAAATCCTCATATCGTAAGTGCCAAAGCCGAGAATTTCGAAGCCTATGAGTGCCGAAGCCTGAGAGCGTTGAAGCCTGAGAGCGCCGAAGCCTGAGAGCGTTGAAGCCTGAGAGCGCCGAAGCCTGAGAGCTCCGAAGCCGAGAATGCCGAAGCTTGAGAGTGTCGAAGCCTGAGAGTGGCCTGGATGAGGGCTAAGCTTAATTTCAAGACATTGATGAATTTGTAAGTCACTAGTTGACTGATAATTGCATGAAAGCTGCAAGAAGGCTGCAGGGAGGTTGCGGGAAAGCTGCAATTAGGTTGCAGGGAGGCCAACGACGATTTCTTGGCAGTTTTCCTGTGTCATAAAATCAAAATCATAGACGGTATATCGACAATCATTTTCAGGGAGGCTTGCCAAGAAATCGTCGTAGCTCTCAGCAGCACCTCCAGTCTTCTCCACAACCATCTCCTTTCGCTTCTCGTCAATTTTGAAAATCACATGTCGATTTGTTATCTTTCTTTGTAGTCTAAGAATGTGTTGACAGTGATCAACAACTCCCATCCCAGAGGAAGCATTAGAATATGATCGGAGGAGAGCCATCCCGAAACGTATATGAGGGACGGTGGATTTTCTTCAGTGTAATTTGGAGAGGAAGATGTAGAATACTGTTGCAGCTCTGCGTACAACAAAGAGAAGCCGATTCACATCCTTATGCCATCAGTTTTGTGATCGGAACGAGGAGACGTTGGAGAGCCAGAAAATCTGCTTGAAGCTTGGAGGAGGCAATTCCCTTTCCTCTACGAGGCGGCTGAAGTTTTTGAAGGTAGCTGCTAGAGGCGAACCGAAGAAAGGGAAGGAGGCGGTAATCGGTAGGGAATCTTGATTTCTACTATAGGAATATTCCCTGGATTTCCTCTTGCTGCTGCGGAGATTGGAACGCGCTTTCCATTCCTGACGTACGGAATTAGGAAGGAACCCGATGCGAAAAAAGGTAGGAACCTACGGAATCGGAAAACTAGAGGAATCTGCAAGCGACGAGTGGCGATGGGAGCATTGTTGCTGGAGAAGAAGATCTCGACCGATCCGATGGCCCATCGGAGTACTTGGTGGAGGCGATCGATAAGTTTGTTCGGAGCACACGGAGTCGTAGATCCATCTCACCAGATCTCCCCACTCCGTTTTATCTTCATACCAGCAAGAAATGACGGAGATAGTCTCGTAGCCGGATAGAGCGGTGTACGGGGAACAATAAGTGCGCTCAGAGGTCTTCTGTACTTGACGACCGGATGATCGGCAAGCGGCCGCCCCTGAAACTCCGAAATAGGAATGGATTCCGCGAGTGCAACAGAGTTTTTGAATCGCTTGGGAAGAAGATTAGGATCGAGATCATCATCGAAATCAACTGTACGAGCGGAGATTCCGTTATGAGTGAATTTGATGCGCTCGTAGCAAGTCTCGGCGAAACCGACGTAGAGTAGCGTTGAAGGGGTCTGGAGAAAAAATCGTTATTCCCCTCCTTTCCTGCACAGAGGATGGCAGGAAGGGAGTCCGACAATTCTCAAAGGAGGGTCGGTGGCTAGAGTACAAAATTAGACTCTGATACCATATTGTAATTTAGAATAATACGGAATACTTAGGAATCACTTAATTTGATTGATATAAACGGGGTTTATAAATAACCTTTACAAGAATCCTATAATAGGAAAAATAATAAAAAAATAAAAGATATATCNTACAAGTACATCAAGCTACCAAATATCAGCCGCCTTCCTTGATTGCACGTATCCAACCTCTACCTATATTGAGCTTTAATGAAAATACTACAATGGACTTTATTGTTTGTCCACCACCAGTGAATAGGAAGTTGTCAATCTTGGTGGTTGTCAACCACCTTATCAATACATCGTTTTTCCAACCAACCAACTCACTTCACAATCACATACATAGCCTTGGAATTTATTTTCGATATTTACCAACTTCACAACATTCATGACATTCCAAAAACTATTGTATCTAATCAACATCCCCTCTTCATGAGTAATTTTTGGAGTGCTTTATCCAAGAGCTCGACATCGAACTTCAGTTTAACTTAACTCATGACCACAAACCTAACCGTCAATTTGACTGACAAACAAAGGCAACAACAACAACAACAACAAAATACCTTTATCATACTAAGTGGGAGTGGTTACATGATTCCTTTTTCTCTATTGTGTCATACTGAGTGTCGTGTTTTCATTTAATTCTAATAAATTATGATCATTTTTTCTACAACATGCACATGTCTTTCTAGGTATATCTTTGCTCTTTTTAACATAAGTCGATAAACGGAGGCCTTTAACAATATTTGTGTCATTACATCATATATAATGTTTATTCTGTTTTAAGAGATGGAACTGGAGTCGAGATAGGGAGAACACGGAGATGTTAGTTTTTTCTCACTTTTAACAAATATTTATACTTCAAGAGAAAAATAGGAGATATAAATCTTTCATCATATTCTTGATAATTTTAAACTTCATTCATAAAATTTTGATAGTATAATGTAATTAAATAAAAGAACACATTTACTCTTCAAATTTCCATTAATATACATGATTATTTCATTTTAAATTCCTATAAATAATCTTTCATATTGAAATTCTTATGAAAGTACATGAGTTTATCACGTGCCCTCTCCCATACATGATCAGTGAAATATGACTTTACATTGCCCGATATAAAAATCCAAAGCTTTTGTAGCAATCCTCGCACAACGGACAATAGCGCCTGAGCGCCCTTACATGCTCACGCCTGTGTGCATTTGCACGGTAGCTTGCGTGCGCCTGTTAGCCTTGCTAGGCGAGTTCACGCACTCAACTGTATGCGTGCACGCATAGTGCATACCTGCCGACAATAATAACGATAGCCCATCCTAGCTTAAGCTGCAACTTATCTATTTCACCATTTTTTAACATTTTGAACTCAATTTTAACAATTACAAAATTTAATAGAATATCTAAAACTAATGTGAGCACCCAAAAGAATTTAATAATTTTTGTTCCTATCAAGAAGCTGATTTCAAAATTGGCTAAAATTATGATTGAAGAGGTTTTCAAGAGGTTTATGATTTAAAAAATAGAATAAAAATACATTAAATTAAATTATATTGAAATGATGTTATAATATAAATAATAAGATTTAAATCCAGCCTCAACCCTTAAAATCATACGGTTGAGTGACTAGGGCTGTCAAAACAACTTTTTGTTCACGAATAGCTCACGTTCGGCTTGTTAAACAAACAAGCCTAACATAAACATATTTTTTATTTAAAATATAAATGAGTTTATCATGAACAATGATATTTTTTTAATGAGCCGAATACTGGCTGAGCTGTGGCTTGCTCATGTTAGACTTGTTTGCACCGTCTTAAATTTTTTGGCACAACAACACTTCTTAAAAGCTCAAAGAAAAAAAAATATTATAGTAATATTAACTGCAATTAGAAATTCCATCCCGAAATGACATTGCATATTTTTTTGACAAGCTTGAAGCTTTCGCATCACGTTATAATTCTTGAGTTACATTATTTTCGTTGCTTCCAATTTTCTCAGTCCTCTATATAAATTAAAAGAACCAAAGAACACCTTATCTGATGTAAAGGGATCAGCCATAAAGTATCCGTGCCTCAAACATTTGAATTAACAATCTTTCTATTGTAATTTAGAATAATGCAGAATACTTCGGAATCACTTAATTTCATTGATATGAACGAGATTATAAATAACCCTTACAAGAATTTTATAATAGGAAACATAATAAAAAAAGAAAAGATATATCACCTGATATCTTTAATAATTAATTCATATTAATTATTAGGAGATAATAGGAAATAATATAAAATAGGAAAACAAATAATTCCTAATATATGAAAAAAAATATCTTCTTATATTAAGGAAATAATTTATTTCTTATAACTTTTTCTAAGAATAAATTATTTCTTATTATAAGTCTTAACAGGAAAGACAATAAGTCATGTAATTTAAATTAGATATTTCAACACTCTCCCTCAAGTTAAACATGGTTGAAAATCATATTCAACTTGAATTTGAAAACATCAGCTGCGGTATGCTTACTGGACATGTAACATCAATTTGTCAAAAAATTCTAAAAATCCTCATATCGTAAGTGCCAAAGCCGAGAATTTCGAAGCCTATGAGTGCCGAAGCCTGAGAGCGTTGAAGCCTGAGAGCGCCGAAGCCTGAGAGCGTTGAAGCCTGAGAGCGCCGAAGCCTGAGAGCTCCGAAGCCGAGAATGCCGAAGCTTGAGAGTGTCGAAGCCTGAGAGTGGCCTGGATGAGGGCTAAGCTTAATTTCAAGACATTGATGAATTTGTAAGTCACTAGTTGACTGATAATTGCATGAAAGCTGCAAGAAGGCTGCAGGGAGGTTGCGGGAAAGCTGCAATTAGGTTGCAGGGAGGCCAACGACGATTTCTTGGCAGTTTTCCTGTGTCATAAAATCAAAATCATAGACGGTATATCGACAATCATTTTCAGGTAGGCTTGCCAAGAAATCATCGTAGCTCTCAGCAGCACCTCCAGTCTTCTCCACAACCATCTCCTTTTGCTTCTCGTCAATTTTGAAAATCACATGTCGTTTTGTTATCTTTCTTTGTAGTCTAAGAATGTGTCGACAGTGATCAACAACTCCCATCCCAGAGGAAGCATTAGAATATGATCGGAGGAGAGCCATCCCGAAACGTATATGAGGGACGGTGGATTTTCTTCAGTGTAATTTGGAGAGGAAGACATAGAATACTGTTGCAGTTCTGTCTACAACAATGAGAAGCCGATTCACATCCTCATGCCATCAGTTTTGTGATTGGAACGAGGAGACATTGGAGATCCAGAAAAGCTGCTTGAAGCTTGGAGGAGGAGGCAATTCCCTTTCCTCTACGAGGCGGCCAAAATTTCTGAAGGCAGCTGCTGGAGGCGAACCGAAGTAAGGGAAGGAGGCGGTAATCGGCCGGGAATTTTGATTTATACTATAGAAATATTCCCTAGATTTCCTCTTGCTGCTGCGGAGATTGGAACGCGCTTTCCATTTCTGGCCTACGGAAATAGGAAGGAACCCGATGCGAAAAAAGGAAGGAACCTACGGAATCGGAAAGCTAGAGGAATCTGCAGGCTACGAGTGGCGATGGGAGCATTGTTGCTGGAGAAGAAGATCTAGACCGATCCGATGGCCCATCGGAGTACTTGGTGGAGGCGATCGATAAGTTTGATCGGAGCACACAGATTCGTAGATCCATCTCACCAGATCTCCCCACTCTGTTTTATCTTCATACCAGCAAGAAATGACGGAGATAGTCTCGTAGCCGGATAGAGCGGTGTACGGAGAACAATAAGTGCGCCCGGAGGTCTTCCGTACTTGACGGCCGGATGATCGACAAGCGGCCACCCCTGAAACTCCGAAATAGGGATGGATTCAGCGAGCGCAACAGAGTTTCCGAATCGCTTGGGAAGAAGATTATGATCGAGGTCATCATCGAAATCAGCTGTACGAGCGGAGATTCCGTTATGAGTGAAGTTGATGCGCTCGCAGCAAGTCTCAGCGAAACTGACGTAGAGCAGAGTTGAAGGGGTCTGGAGAAAAAATCGTTATTCCCCTCCCTTCCTGCACAGAGGATGGCAGGACGGGAGTCCGACAATTCTCAAAGGAGGGTCGGTGGCTAGAGTACAAAATTAGACTCTGATACCATATTGTAATTTAGAATAATACGGAATACTTAGGAATCACTTAATTTGATTGATATAAACGGGGTTTATAAATAACCTTTACAAGAATCCTATAATAGGAAAAATAATAAAAAAATAAAAGATATATCACATGATATCTCCAATAATTAATTCATATTAATTAATAGGAGATACTAGGAAATAATATAAAATAGGAAAACAAATAATTCTAAATATATGAAAAGAAAATATCTCCTTGTATTAAAGAAAGAATTTATTCCGCATAACTTTTTTTAGAGATAAATTATTTTCTATTGTAAGTCTTAACAAGAAAGACAATAAATCATGTAATTTAAATTATATATTTCAACACTTTCTAACTTGACCAAAACGTCGTAAAGAGCTATTCTTGATGATCATGCTTGGTGCTAGAATTACAGGCCGGATCTTCTACTTCCTTTAGCAGCAAGGATGAGGCTAGAAAAGAGCAGGAAATTTCAGGAGGAAGTGTGGAAGATGCACTGCTTTCTGTAAAAAGTTTGTCCCCAAAAACCGCTCTTCCTGTTAAGAAGTTGTCTCGCTCCGACTCTCAGCATTCTTCTGGCGTTGATGTTAAAAGGAGGATTGTTAATGCAAACCCTTTGGATTTCCTTCCGGCCAGCCTCATCAAACCTGCAAAGGTATTCAAGCTGTATTTTGTTCTGAATTTTCAAAGTTAAATTGTTAATGTTTGATCAGCACTTTCAGCAAGCATTCATATTGCTAGTCATAGTACCTTTGCTTAGGCATGGAAGAAATTTCTAATTTTTGAAGTAATTCTTGAAATAACCTATAAGGCTGCATGGTCTGCACAGATATTGCTTTTCTTAGTTTGAAGCTACAGTGGAGAGAGCTCATTGGTTTTGAGAACTATCAGAAAACAGGAAGAGAGAGAAGAATTTATAGAATTTGTTAAGAAATTGATGAGATGAACGATAAAAGAAGCGAAGAGAATAACATACAGATTTATATAGAAAATTCTAGATGAGAAATAATGTGTGAAAAAATAAATAGATAAATAATAATATAGGTCCATACCGTGAGACCTACTGCCCTTGCAATTCTACAGGATCAATGTTGGGCTCCGATATCAAAAGGATAGCCTGGTTTTGCCACACCACCATAAATCCCCCTAAAATTTTTGTTGCCTTTTTTATTTAGCTGGTTAGTTAGTTGCGTTCGTTGCATATCAAATTCTTAGATCCAACTAAAACTTAATTTGGATTACATATTCTAACAGATTTCGTGGCATACTCGATATTGTTATTGTGAATATGATAATGATTATATTTTTTAAACAATTTAGCTTCTGAAATATTATTTTCTTAGGCCATATTTTTAAATCAGACAGTTTAATTTGGGGTTTTACATGATTTTGTGCACCTTTTGCATGTCAGCTGAAGGTTGGATTGCTTCCCGGATAGTTTGGCATGATTTGAAGTTCGTTAAAGATAGTGCTAAGAATTTTTGTGGTCTCAAACTGGTCCCATTAGTTCATCAAAGAGTTAGTTAGATCAGCTCGAATATAATTTTTCCTACTCGAGGTCAACTCAAGGAGTAGATTTGGCTTGAAATTAGCTTAAATTTTTACATCTTTTGAACTTTATATGCATGTATACAGAACACATGTTGTTTTTCCATGTGCATCATGATTTTTACATTTATTCATGGTAGAAATATAAAACTTGTTCGCATCTCTAGCATAATCCAAGCTAAAAATCCTTCAAATTTTAGGAGTTCTTTAATTTTGATCTTGAAATTCTTTCCTTATCAAACTGTTTTTACTTTTTAACAGGGAATGATAAAGAGGAAAAATCTGGCTTTTCTGATAGCTGCTGAGGCTCAAAGAGAAGCAGCTGCAGCTGCTGATCTTGTCAAGGGTCTCAGGTCAGTCTTATATTCTCCAAAGCTTTATTGTTTACCATGTGAACCAACTTGCTAACAAAATTAAGTTAGCTGATGAGTTAATTTAACTAAGTTTTTGAATTTCCTTTTAACACGAAAAGTTCTTGTTTTAATATATTCAATAGAACAATTTGTAGTGCTTGTTTTTAGGCTGTACTTCTTTGTGATTTGTTTCTCTTCCATTTTCCAGCATTTTTGCTGATCTTCGCAAGGCTTCTCCGCGCGAAAATCACCATGTTTCTCTAAATAAGTTCTTCTCGTTATACCAGCTCATTAGTACGCCAAAAACAACTATCCAAATTGATCATATCCCCTCTCAGATCACCAAAGCGACAATTCCAGGTCAAGATAATCCAAACAAAAAGTTTTCACCATCTGAAACATCAAATACACTAACTCCTTCCAATCTCTCCGAAGAACCTTACGAAAATGAAAAGCTAGAATGGGCAAGAGTTGATGGCTTAAAGGAGATCCAGACTGTGAGGGCCACTCTCCTAAAAGAGTCAAAGTCATGGTTTCTCAGGTTCTTAGATGTTTCCCTCGAAGCTGGTTATCGTTCCGGTTCTCGTCCGAAGAAAGCTACGAAGGAACGAGTTTCTGGGATTAGCAAGGAATCTGAGGACAAGATTGCAGTAACTTTATCACAGCTAAAACAAGTGAATGATTGGCTTGATGAGCTACTTAGTGAGGATGGGATTGAGGATGATGAAGTACTGTCAACGATTGAAAGGTTGAAGCTGAAGTTGTATTCTTGCTTGCTTGGACAAGTAGAATCAGCTGCTTGTGCACTCGAGAGCAGAACTAGTTCTGGCTGAAGCTTTATTTTTAATTTCTAGTTCTGGTTGATAACTGTTATCATTTCGAGCAACTTTTATGATGGTTTGGTGTAAATTTTTCATTTCATTTGTATAGTTATTATATGGTTGATGGTTCAGGTCTTGCTTTCTACTTCTATTTTAATTGTGCGATTGTGTTAAATGCAAATCAAATTCCAAAAAATACATGCATAGCACACAATTCTTATGTGGTTTTATATCTAATACCTAAAATTTGATATTTTCATTCATAACACTTTGGTGTATAAACCTTTACATGACAAAATATATTTCACTTTTAAAAGTTAGTAGTTTTAAATGTTAGTAATAATGGTATTTTTGAAGTGATAATAAAAATTTTAGTAGCATATATGTAAATATCAAAGTTTAGGTGTTAGATATGTAAATATATAAGAATTGTGTGGAATTTATGTAAATGAGGATTTTCTTTACCCTCATCATTGATTTGGGCTAAGAGGGCTCCAAGAGAGTCATCTAAAGCCGAGGTATAAAGTATCAACGGTTTCCCTGGGATAGAGGTTGCAAAAATAGAAGGTGTCATTAAATATGGTTTAACGTCCTCAAAGGCTTTAATAAAAAAGTTATTTCAAAAAGTCATATAATGTATAAAATATACATTATATTTTAACTCCAAAATTAACGTCCTCTAAGGCTTTAACTCCAAAATTACACGAGTCATATAATGTATAAAATATATGAATATGATTAGCGTAATATTGCTTTTAATTACCCAAAAGAAATCATCCAAAAGTTATTTCAAAAAGAGAAATATAATAAAACATTAAAAAAAGAAGCAAATTCTTATTTATTTATATATCTCCACCTTAACTTTCATATTTACATGCATAGCACTCAAATTTTTAGTATCACATAAAAAAAAGCACTATTGTAATTGTTTTTGCACTTTTTCATGCATAACTTTTACCATGTAAATATTAAGAAAAAGAAAAAGTTTAATATGTAAATATGAAAGTTTAGATGCTATATATATGTAAATACATAAGAATTGTGTGCTACTAGGGGTGTAAATGAGCCGAACTCGTGTTCGGCTCATTTATATTTTGAGCTCAAAAAGTGTGTTTGTGTTCGACTCGCTAAGCTAGCGAGCCGAACACGAGCCGTTCACGAACAAAGAATCGTTTTAACAACACTAATCACATAGCCATAAGATGTTAAGGATTGGGACAATTTAAAACATCATTTGAATCTAATTTAATAGTTTTTATTTTATTTTCTGCATTAATACTTTTAATTAATTATAAATCTTTGTAGCCTTGTAGTCAATTTAATTTTTTAAAGATACTACTCATCAAAGAGATATATAATTGATTAGTAGTATTTCAAGCCAAAACGGCCGAACACGAACGGACAAATATTTGTTGGTGTTGTTTCATGTACGGCTCGTTAAGTTAGCAAACGAGCCGAACACGAACTTCTTAACGAGTCAAACACAAACTGTTCGCGAACAACGAGCCATTTTGACAGCCCTATATGCTACTCATGTAAACTTACATTTTTTCTAAATTAAATATAACCATTAATCTTTTTCATCTTTTACATCAAAGTAGCACGTGCCCGCAATATCTTGGCGTTCAATAAAGAAGCGCACACCAGATGAAAATATAATATAAATTCCTAAAACACCCCTCTTTGTTTCTTTTGATAAGTCTTCATATCTCATCAAAATACTTTTTATTTTTGCTTTTAAAAAATAAACTTTTAATGAATATTTTAGCTTTTTATATATTAAAAAATTGAAGAACTTTTTAATATGAATACATGGGAGCGAATCAAAAAATCATCACGTTGATTATCACAGACAAAAAAGTCTTAATCCTAAGTGATTAATAAAATCATATTTGTGCATAGTTTCTTGACACAATTGATATTATTTGAATATATCATGGAAACGCAGCATAACAAATGATTTAAAATGTTAGTTTAGATATATAAAATTCATTCCTTTCAATTATAGAAGTTAGAANATGTAAACTTACATTTTTTCTAAATTAAATATAACCATTAATCTTTTTCATCTTTTACATCAAAGGAGCACGTGCCCGCAATATCTTGGCGTTCAATAAAGAAGCGCACACCAGATGAAAATATAATATAAATTCCTAAAACACCCCTCTTTGTTTCTTTTGATAAGTCTTCATATCTCATCAAAATACTTTTTATTTTTGCTTTTAAAAAATAAACTTTTAATGAATATTTTAGCTTTTTATATATTAAAAAATTGAAGAACTTTTTAATATGAATACATGGGAGCGAATCAAAAAATCATCACGTTGATTATCACAGACAAAAAAGTCTTAATCCTAAGTGATTAATAAAATCATATTTGTGCATAGTTTCTTGACACAATTGATATTATTTGAATATATCATGGAAACGCAGCATAACAAATGATTTAAAATGTTAGTTTAGATATATAAAATTCATTCCTTTCAATTATAGAAGTTAGAATATTTTATCATAAATTATTTTTTTTTTAAGGATTTACATCCATACCACTTAATTATTATGTATTTACAAACCAATCAGCTAAACTTCAATTTTCACATGCACTAAAAAAATATTATAACCAGAGTTGTGACAAAAAATTGCATCAGAACTCTAATCACAATGACTCAAGTGTACGGCCTGATTCCTTCGTGCATTAAATTATGTAGTTTTTTTGGTAGTTAATGAAGCCAGATTAAACACGGAACGTATTGTGATTGAAGTTGTGATGCAGTTTTGCACGAGAATTATTTGTAAATATATAAATGCGTAAGAGTTAGCTGGGTATATACGTAAATCCCCAAACATTTTTTGAAAACTTTTTTAAGGAAAAAAAAAAAAACTATAAATAATTGTGGACTGCACTTATCCCAAGTAAAATCTACCATAGCTGTGGGCTTCTTTCCCTTCTTTCCTCTCAGTCCTGCTCAGTCGTAACCGTGGGTATGATTCGCTTCACGCAATCTTTTTTTCCTGCTACATTCTCTCTTCAGATGAGCATTTCTTTGTGTTCTCGTTTTGTTATTGTTTTCTTTTCTTGGGATTTCTTTATAAGAAAACTCAGTGCACGCATAGCTTCAGAGCCTCAACACAGTGGCCATGGAACCCAGCTTATTATTATTATTAATAGATTAGAATTTAAGTTTTGAAACTAGTGGTTTTGATGTAAATTGGCAGTTCAATTTCAGAAGCAGTGGTTTTGATCAGTGTTAGGTTTTGATGTAAACCGGAGGATTTATTTCAGAAGTACTGGTTTTGGTCAATGTTGAAGTCAGCCCTTTTCTTGAAAACCCGAAACGAAGCTATTTTTTTTAACTTTCACTGTTAGGGATGCTTGAAAGCCAATTCTTGAGCCATATTTGATTGTAGTTTGGTAAGGATCGTGTTGGTTTTTAGAGGAAAATCGCATTTCCAGGCTTAGGTGTATCTGCTTTATTAGCTGGAGATTGAGATTATTCTTAGTTTGGGGATATCAGATCTGAAGGAATTTTAGCTGCTTGAGGGAATTTAGTTTATGGTTATTGCGGTGCTAATCAAAGATGGTGGGCTTAATTAGCAAGTTGGTACCATGTATTTAGGGTTAATTGGATTAATCAAATTCAATAAATCCAATCGTTGTGTTGACGGAGACATTACCGTCTCTCAATCAGATTCATTACATCTAGATTTACGTTGCAAAAGAGATGGACCACGAAATTTTGAGACGGAATGCGAAAAATTTTCATT
>NEWO01000003.1:1556774-1594161 GCA_003013225.1 Phalaenopsis aphrodite | reverse complement strand
CACTAAGGAAAAGAAATAGAGAATACATAGCTTATACATAGAGATGAGCCCTCATCTTTCTTCTATGGCCTCCCTCTCAAGCGACACCTTGATACAAGGCCTCAAGATGCTCTCCTCCTCTCTAACTCTCTAGCTATTCTCTCCTCCTTTGTGGTAGCTTAAGATCTCTTCCCTTGCTCTTGTAGTCCTCACACCCTCTCTATTTATAGAAGCAAGAGGGTAGTAGGTGGGAGGTAGGTGGGAGGTAGGTGGGTGGTAGGTGAGCGGTAGGTGAGATGTGGTAGGTGGCGGTGCCACATTACAAAATTGCTCTTTTACCTTAATTCATTAATTATGGGTAAAAAAATAACAAAAAGTAAGGGCTTTAACAGGATTAGTAAATCTAATAAATCCAGATTTCTCTGTCAACAATATAACTTAGTAAATTCGGAATTTAAGGCAAAACTAAGAAGAAATTGAAAAGGAACTAGATTTACTAATAAAATTTTAAGTTAAATGCTACTTAAATCCGTTGCCATACTGCTTCTGGATTACCAGTAATCAAATTTATGGATTAACCAAGGATTTTGAGCTAATCAAAGCTTACTGCTATCAACTTGTTAATTTTTGTTTAGTGTTTTTGTTTCTTTTTTTCTCTGTTTCAGATTTCTTCAATTGTAGTCAGCCCCATCATAATTTTTATGTACTAGCTTGAAACATCACTTGCTAGTTTGTGCAGGAAATATGGAAAACAATCTCACAAATGTTAAGGAATTTGAAGAACTTGCTAGACAAGCCTTGCCAAAAATGAACTATGATTACTTTCGGGGAGGAGCCGAGGATGAATTCACATTGAGAGAGAATGTTGAAGCATTTCAAAGAATTAGGTAAAGCTATATTCTACTATCACTCCACATTTATTTTTGCAAAAAAAAAATTGTTTCAATTTCTTGTAATTGTCCTCAGGTTAAATCCAAGGGTTCTCATAGATGTGAGTAGTATAAATATGTCAACATCTTTGCTCGGATTCAAGTTATCTGCTCCCATACTTGTTGCCCCCACCGGAGGACAAAAGCTCGCACACCCAGAAGGTTTTGTTCTACGACTTACATGAAAATAACATACAATTTGTGTTTTCTTGCTGCAATTCTTTTCTTTTCAAAATCAGGAGAGGTGGCAACGGCTAGAGCCGCTGCAGCATGCAATACAATAATGGCAAGTTCCATGTTTTTAAGATATTGGTCTCAACCCTCAACCTCAAATGCAGAAGATGATTTTTTTTTTTCTTTTTTTTCTTGGTTTAGTTGCTATCATTTTCATTTAATTGCGCCATTGTTCAGGTTTTGTCATTTGCATCTAGCTGCACTATCGAAGAGGTTGCTTCCAGCTGCAATGCTGTCCGTTTTCTTCAGCTATATGTATGCAGTATTTCATGGCACCTTTCTGGTTATGTGCATTATTAATTTTTCAATGCTTTAGTTTTCCTCATTAGTTTGTTTGCCTTTTGTTTTCGTTATTAATAGGTATATAAGCAGAGATATGTTTCAGCAAAGGTTGTGCAAAGAGCCGAGAGCTGCGGATTCAAGGCCATTCTTTTGACTGTGGATACTCCGAGACTAGGACGAAGAGAAGCAGACATTAAAAATAAGTGAGTAGCTCTTCATTTGTGATTTCAAATTTTTAATGGGATAATTGTATATAGAGCACAAGAAACATTTTTATTTATAAATCAAGTGCTTAGGTGATTTTTTGAACTATAAAATCGATGCATTTATTCGTGTCATGATCAAATCATTGTGAATTTGATAAAAATGATTAGGGTTAGAACCTGAGTTTTGTTGAGTAGATAGTTGCCGTCCTGTTAAAAGGTTTGTTGTATTTTCTCCATGATAAAAGAGGTGGTGACAATAGGTTGAGGAAACTTCAATTCAATTAAGACTTACTAGTTAACTTTTTATTTAAATAAAATTGATGTTAGAATATCTTTTGCGCAATATTTTATGGTTCACTAAGACAATATTCTAATGCATATCTTATTAATAACTAATAGAAATAATTGATCTTTGTAGATTAGCGAAATATGTGGAAAACCTTAACATAATTTAAAGAACCAGATCCTCATGCTACTACAAACCACCCTTTGTATTTCAAGAGACTTGTAGCAGAATCTACTGCCAAGAGAACTGCAGGACAGGAAAAAGGAGAAAATAAAAACTTCAAAGAAAATGAAAACAAGAACATCGAAAATTTACGTGCTTCATTCCATAAGACCTACATCCATGGGAGAGAATCAAGAAACAATTCAGTAAAACAATCTTGAAGATTACACCACACAATTTCAAGCACGAACCAATCTCCTCTAATTCCCTATCGATCTTGATCTCGATATAAGTTTTCTTGGTTCCTCATCTTGCTCTCAAAATTTTTCTCCCTCTTAACGCTTTCAACTCATATACATATTTACATATATATAGATAATGACTCATAAAAGATAATCGGTTAGACACTTGTTATAGTCAAATGACTATTGTACCCATTAGCTATAGAAAACCTCCTTATAACTGCAACGTCTTCTTAGTTCACATAATTGAGAGTCATCATAACAATTCTCCACATTGACTTTCAATTACAAATCTCCATAAAAGGAGATTCTTCCACAAGCCAAAATCATTCTTTCCAGTGAATTTCTCGATGTCGAACTTAGTAGATTTCATTTTTGTTTTTAGTTTTCTCAGATGTGGCGACTTTTGATCTGTTGTGTCTAGAGCCGCGTGTGACTACAACTGTGGAATGTGAACTGTGCAGAGAATGTGCACACGAGCACACAAAAATTTTGTGTTTTTTTTTTTATCCCCGCGAGAGAGTCTCGAGAAAATTTTCTCTGAGACTCTCTCAGATTTTACTGTGCACTTTTTCGGGGGTGCCCCTCTCTTCTCTTTTTTTATCTCTCTTTTTCTCTCTATACGCTTTTTTTTTTTTTCTCCTTTTTCTCTGAGTTTTTTTCTCTCTTTTTCTTCTCTCCTCTTATATATCTTTTTATATATATATAGACAATGACTCATTCAGGATGAACGGTTAAACGCTTGTATATCTAAATGACTGTTCTCTTCTTTAGCTATTTAAACCTTCTTATAAACTGCGGCTTCATCTTAGTTCGTGTAATTTAGAGTTATCATAACAAGATTAATGCTGACCTTGTAGATTAGGCCTTGATGTTGTTTTATATGTGATTTTGAAATAAACTTTAGTGTGGCCTTCGGAGTCCCCCTTGATGGAATTAATTTGTGGCCTTGGGTACTTGAATTAGTTGCCCAAATGAGCATGTTTGATGAAACGTAACCTAACTTGGATGTGCTAATAAATATTTAATTTATTATTAAAATAAAAAATTTATTGAGATACATATTCATTCTTTTTTGTAAATAGATGAAAATTTAAGGATTTATTCGTCAATGTTATAAAGAGGTTTTTTGAGCGGCGTATGCGTGCAGAGACGCGAATCTCCAATCTGCTGCGGTGGATCGCGACAAACAAAGACGGGAAGATCGCAACATGAAGCTCTCGCGATCGCCCATAAGTGTGACGGGGACGATGGGCGTGGAAGAGTCACGATACAGTCGCACCTACAGTTGACTGGGACGACAAGGCGATCAGAGCTAACTGGGACGGCAACGACTCGTGATACAGTTGCGATCGGAGCTACGCAGGGAGGTCACGACGGTATCGCGGTGATACAGTCGCACGATTGGAGTTCTCTGTGTGTCGCATTCCGGCGCTTGCTGCGAAGCCAGAGGAGCGGGCTTTGACTTCGGGAGTAAGGGAGTCTTCTGTAGCTGGATTTGCGAGACGAGAAAGTACAGACATCGGGGGCAAAAGTCTTTGGCGGGCTGATTTGCGCTCTAGGGAGGAAGTAACAGGCTAAGCTTCAATTTTTAGGTTCGGAGGAATGTCGGGATACTTTTGTGATTGAAAATGTCGGGAGATGGAGATAGCGCAGGGTAAAGGGATTTAAACTTATCCGATGGAAGCATGGATGGATTCCAAAGTTTTGAATGTCTTGGTCGAGCTGATATAGGGAGCCAACATCTCGACAAGAGCTACTATCTCAACACATGCTCCGACGCAGGTGAATTTAGATCTCCCTCATATGGATTTGAAACTGATGGACTAGCCACGTATTTGACAGGTTGCGCTTGATTGAGGGTGCTTAAGTAAGGAAGAAACTAGCATGATATCTGACGGGGTTGAGCCAAATAGTGACAATGGTGAGAGGGATGAGTGGAGGATCACACATGCTTGGGTTACACTTGGCTTCTCAATTCGATGGTTTCATCGACTGCCTCATTAGTGGATGACATTCGGAAGGTGAGCGACATTTGGGCAAAGTTGAAGAAATTATATGTTGGAGCTAAGAATCAAATGAGGGTGTTCCAGATTCAGCGTGAGATATAGATAGTGGTTTAGTGTGATAGATCAATTTAGGAGTACTCTATAGACCTAGAGCGTTGTGGCAAGATCTTGATCATTTATCATCTATGTCTAGCTGTGGTGATCTGGGGTGCAAGAAGGGAGAGATCTTTGCACACATGAGGACTATGCAGTTTCTGGCTCATCTAAACTTGACCTTTGATCAGAGGAAATCGGTCTCCTAGCTTAGGTGACTATCCTTACACTAGATGAGGCTATTGTTACAAGAGGAGGTTCGCATGAAGCTACACTTTGAGTCGAGTGATTTTTCGGGTGCACGATCAACATTAACTGCTATGAGCTCAGGTAGGCTATGTGTCCAGGGGGAGACTCACAAGTTCTACTACTATGGTGAAGTTGGCCACCTGAGCAAGGCTATCATAATCCACATAAGGAGAGATAGACAAGTGTACTTGGATAAGGTGGAGGTCATGGTCATGGTTGTGGGGGCTGGAAATGTGGAAGAGGGGGCTATCAGACAAATCTGATGATAGCAGAGGATGAGGGAGGGTCATGTGTGATCTTTACTAGTGAGGATCATTAGTTTCTGGAGCTGTTGAAGAGAAAGTAGAAAGTAGCAGGAGATGGAGCTAAAGATCTTTTGAACTCATCAACATGAAGAGGTAACATTGACACTTATGCTTGCTTCAGCAAAGGTACTTGTGACACACTTGCTTTTGTTTCTATTTTTACCACAAAATCATCAGAATGGATCATAGATTGTGGTGTTTCTCGTCACGTGACATGTACTGTTGGAGAGTTCCCTTCATATACTCATATAGTAGTACTAAAGAGTATATAAACTGCTGATGGTACAACGTAGTCTATAGTTGGTAAGAGTACAAAAAGATATACCAATCATATGATTTTATCCAATGTTTTGCATGCTCATTTTTTATTAAACCTCTTATTCATTAGTGTCATTTATCTTCAGTTAAAATGCATTGTTTCTTTTGATATTTCTCAAGTGATCTTCAATATAAAGAGACAGGTCATACACTTGGGGCTGGAACTTGGCATAACTGACTCTAGTACTTGAATTGAAAGGAGATGTACTCAACTCTAGCATCCATGGTGGAAAGTGCTGCAGTAGGAGAATCTAGGAGGAACTCTCGAGGATGTGTTACTGCTACATCTCAGACGTATGAGACATTCTAGTCTTAGTTTACTAAATCGGTTGTATCCATCTATATATGAAAAGACAAATAAGAAGACACTGGTGTGTGATGCTTTTGATTTTGGCAAGCTTACTAGGAGCTCTTATGTCAGTTCTGGAAATATGAGCTCTTGTCAGTTTTATTTGATACATTTTGATGTATGAAGGCTTTTTTTTTCTTATTTTTTTGATTGTTTTTGGTTTTTTTTTTCGTTTTTTTGTTTTTTTTTTTTTTGTTCTCGGGTTTTTTTTGTTGAACCGGAGAGTGCGATGGTTGCTTTAAATATTTTCACGAGATAATCCATACCCAATATAATGTTGTTGTGAAGACACTGCGTTCTGATAATGAGACAAAATATATCAACAAAGCATTTGGGGACTACCTGTCAGCTCAAGAGATACAACACCAAACAACATGCCCATCACACCAGCACAGAATGGAATAGCAGAGAGGAAGAATTGACATTTTTTATAAGTAGCTCAGAGCATGATGTTACACACTAGTACATAATGAAATACAGAGAGGAAGAATTGACATCTTCTATAGGTAGCTCGGAGCATGTTGTTGATATTGAATATCTCACAACATTTATGAGGGAAAACAGTGTTAACAGTTGCTCAATTGATTAACAGGATATCCTCAAAAGTGCTGGAGTGGAAATCTCTTTGTCAGATGTTGAAAGGAGACATTAGTGGGATTCTTCCATTGAATGTCTTTGGATGTGCATGCTTTGTGAAAGATAATTGGCAATTTTTAGGGAAGTTAGATCCCAGAGCTGTGAAATGTGTGTTCTTAGATTATTCTACTACTTAGAAGATTTCTTTCTGTTGGAGGCAATTGAACCATATTACACTCTGGAGATAACAGACACTAGAGATATGAGGCAAGAGAAATGAATAGTAGTGGTGATAGAGTTGTGCAAGTGAGAGTAATCTCATGTCTTCTGATGTGGGATAAATCAATTGAAGAGATCAAAATCAAGGAGATTGACCCTAGAGGTGTTGGGATTCAGGTTGAAGGTGAGTTAAGGGTATATTCATGGAGAAAGAAGCAAACCGAGAGAACATAGTTCACAGTGTCAACAAATCTCTTATCTCTGTTTTCCCCAACTCTTGAGACTTCTACACCATTCACCTTTGATTCAAAACTCTCTGGTGATATTAATCCTCCTGCATCCACTCTTACCCCCAATATTAAGGAAGACCTCTCGCAGCAATACAAGATATCCTCCTAATCGTTTTAGGGGGGAACTTGATATTGCGAGCTTTATTTGTTATTGCAACATCTCACCTTTGAATGGAGCATTCATTGCATCATTGGACTCTATCTCTATATCCAAGTGTTGGCAGGTTGGTAAAGAGGATCTCAAGTGAAAATCAACGATGCATGAAAAGCTTGGTGCTAGCAGGGAAGAAGAGAGTTGGATTCAAGTGAATTTTCAAGGTGAAATAAACTTCATAAGGGAAGACAAAGAAGTATAAAGCCCGACTACTGGAAATAGAGTACAACCAGAAGTATAGCGTTAACTACCATGGAACCTTCACACCGGTTACAAAGATTAGCTCGATGAGGACACTGACTTCTCGAGCAATGAATGGTGGATAGAGACTCCATCAACTGGATATGAAGAATTTTTTTCCTCATGGGGAGCTACTGGAGGAGGCATATATGGAGATACCACCAGGATTCAGTACATTCCAGACAATGGGTAAGGTGTGTAGGCTCAGGAAGTCACTGCATGACTTTAATTAGTCTCCTTGAGCTTGTACGCGGCATAGCAGACTCTGGTATTGGGATCGAGAGGACTAAACTTTGACAACTTGGTGAAAAGTGCTCGAGTAGGAGAACCTAGGAGGAACGCTGAGGATGTGTTACTACTACATCACAAATGTATGAAATATTCTAATCTAAGTTTACTAATTTGTTGTTATCATTTATGTATGAAAAGGCAAATAAGGAGAAGTTGGTGTGTGATACTTGTTAGTTTGGCAAGCTCACTAGTAGCTCTTATGTCAGTTATGTGATTGAAAGCTCTGATGTGTTTTGTTTGATACATTCTGATGTATGAGCACATTATCCTACTAGTTCTATGAATGATTATCAGTATTTTGGTACATTTTTTTATTGCTTTTTTCATGTTACCAGGATATACCTGATGAAACAAAAGTGCGAGGTTGTTGCTTGCTTTAAAAATTTTCACAAAATAATCCAGCCCCACTTTGATGTAATTGTGAAATTATTGTAATCTGATAATGAGACAGAATATATCAACAAAACATTTGGGGATTGCTTGTCAGTTTAAGGGATACAATTCCAAACCATATGACCATATACACCAACACAGATTGGAGTAAATGAGAGGAAGAATCGATATCTTCTAGAGGTAGCTCTGAGCATGATGATGACAATAAATGTCCCACGACACTTATGGGGGTAAGCAGTGTTGACAGTCACTCAACTCATTAACAGGATCCCTCAAGAGTGTTGGAATGGAAGCCTCCTTATCAAATGTTGCAAGGAGACAATAATGGGATCATTCGATTGAAGGTATTTGGATGTTTATGCTTTGTGAAAGACAACAAACCATCTGTAGGGAAGTTGGATCCCAAAGCTGTGAAATTTGTGTTTGTATATTATTTTGTTACTCAAAAGGGTTATGTCTGATGGAGCTTGATTGAGAAAAGACTTTTTGTGATCATGAATGCGTCTTTCAGAGAGCTTGAACCATACTACACTTTGGAGATGAATCATCTTTTGGTGACTAAACAAACACTAGAAATATAAGTCAAGAGAGAGTAAGCAGTAGTAGTAATGGAGTGATGTAAGTGGAAACAATTTCATGTCCTGTGATGTGGGATGAATCAACCGAGGAGACGAGAATCGAGGTGATTGGCCCTAGAGGTGATGAGATTTAGGCTGAAGATGAGTTAAGGGTGTATATATGGAGGAAGAAGTATACTGAGGGAGCAGGTCTGCAATGTCTACCAGTCCCTTACCCCCATAGGTAGTTAGGACTTTGAGGATTTTAATTTAATTAATTTATTTATTCTCTTTTTCTTAACTCAATTTTTAATAGTTAACAGGTGACAACTTGGTTTAGTGGAAGAGCAAGAAATAGTTAGTTATAATAAGGTCAACAGCGGAGGCAAAATACATGTTCGTTTCATTAGGTGTTGGTAAGATGATGTTGATGCAGGCCTTATTGGTTGAACTCAAAGTGCACCAGAGAACTCAAATGAAGTTGTGGTGTGACAACAAGTCGACAATCAACATTGCTAACAACCAGGGGCAACATGATAGGGCCCAACATGTGGAGATTTATAGGTTCTTCATCAAGGAAAAGCTGAATAATGGAATACTGGAGCTATGTGATGTTGCCACTCGAGACCGAGCGACGGACTGCCTCACCAAATGACTTAGCTCATTAGCTTTGTCTAGGCTATGTGACAAGATTGACTTAGTGAATATCTTTTGCCCATCTTGAGGGGGAGTGTTGAGATTTGTATTTAATCTAGGATCCTATTTGTAAATAGATGAAGTTTAGTGATTTATTTGTAAATGGTGCAACTTGTATGGCTTTATATAAGTCTGTCATCAATGAAATGAAGGAGGTTTTTTTGAGAAATAATTTCTATTGAACTAATTTAAATCCCCTAAACTTAAGAATAGCTCTATCCTTAATCCATGGCTAGCCACCATTTATTTTTTAATAGAGTATTACTGAGTAGCAAGCCTCCTCTTCTTAAACTTAATTATGTAAATATTCATAATATTGAGCCCAAACAGCTGGGATGAGATGATGAGGATGATGATGATCATTGTTTGGACCTCAGCTTTCTGAAAAACTTGGAGCATACCATTCACATTATTTAGTTAAATGGGGAATGACAAAGTTATCAGTGCCTTGAACTATATTCTATTCTAATTTCTGTAACCTAAGGGTTCCTTGTATAATTCCTCAAATTTTTTTTCTCTCTTTGTAACCTTTATAAAGAACTTGTAAACTACTGCAAATCCCCTCTTCTAGTTTCTACTCTCATGTATTTTTACCTAAATATGCGTAGATTCTTGCTGTTTGTGCCATATCTTGTAATATCATGCTAAGAGACCTGGAATAAATATAACATTTCTCCTTTACTTGAACACTGTCACAATGACTCTCATACAAAAGGTTCCTCATTTTTTTTTTCTTAATTTTTGGTTTGCTGTAACAATAGAATCTCTTAATTGCGAAGCTTATTCTTACTCTATGCAGGATGGTTGCAATAAAGTTAGGAAACCTTGAGGACTTGCTGTCAGTTGATGTTAATGATGTGAGTGCTATAACATCTGTTTCAATTTACATGAAAAGCTCTGATTTGGCAAATGACAGTTAATGCATATTACTTCGTTCATGGTCCACCAACAAGTAATATTACTTCATTAACTGTTATGCTACATGTCAGTGATTGACTTATACCTGAGGAAATGTCTGATCAAAGTTTATTTCTGAAAGAAAAAGCTTATAATTTGAGTTGTATTGCTTAGCAGTCTTTGAGTAGTACTTGACTAGACATATGTGTTTAATTGTAGACCATTATCTGCATCATTCAAAATTCCTCTGTTTGGTTTTTCCTTGATGCAGCTTCATTTTATTATAGATTCTTATCCGCATCATTTAATTCTCTTATGTTTGGTTTTTCCTTGAATACAGGAAGGTGGTTCTAACCTCCAAGCATTTGCGAATGGAACTCTTGATCCTTCTCTGAGTTGGAAGGTATGAATTATGAAACTCTCTTTTATTATTACACCAGACATGAGAATATTTAAAGTTTGGTAATGATTTCAACTTCATAATGCATTATTTGGACTATTCATTTGAGTTTTTTTTTTTTTTTTGACCTTTTAAGGATGTATTATGATAAATTTCAAAAGAACTAAGTGAAGATGTAGATGATACCATTTTTCTAGTTAAAGCTAAGTGGCTAAGATGAAGACCTAACTTAGAAGTACTTTGCATAAAATAATATCATGAAGGCTAAATAGAAGTTTAATAAAATTGCTTTTTACGTCTATCATGTCGTATGGATTAGAGTCTTGGGTAGTTAAGAAGCTGTTGATAGAAAAGTTGAGCAGAGTTGAAAATAAGAATCAAGTTGGATGTGCAACAATGTGAAAGAATGATAGATTGCTAGATCATTATGATTGATATATGTTAGGAACATCATATGATCAAGAAAAAGCTGTAAAATAAAAACCTGGATTGTTGGGACATGTACATCATGGGCAAAAAAATTCACCAAGAAGATGGGCATACAAAATTAATAATAAAATATCTGTAAGGAAAAGTGGTAGATTAAAATTACAATGGATAGAGATGCAAAATGATTTGCAGAAATAGATTTGTTATCTCATGCATCACTAAGTAAGAAAATTGTAGACCGGTGATTAATAAAACTGACCAAAAATAATGGGAATTCATAAAGCCAACCAGAAGTTATGATAATACTTCTTATAAGGATAGCGAGGATTTCGATAAATTTGTTCTTAAATTTGTTGCTTATTTTGGGTTTGTCAGGAGTTTATGGCTTTAGCTGTCATTTAATATATCTTATGATCATTCTTATTTATATTTAACTTGATTATTAGTAATTTAAATGTCATTCTTTGGGAATAAGTCCTGTAATTCTTTTAGTGCTGAATATTAAATAATGGATTTCCTTTAGCCTCTCCTTAATAATTCTCTTTTTCATTTCTCTCTACCCAATGCCTCCATTTTGAGAGATTCATTCCTCAAATCTCTGCCCCTATCTCTTTCTCTCTCTATGTCTCTTTTTATTTTTTCTAATTTGAAATAATTTACCATAGTACTACTTTATGCTGACAGGACATTGCATGGCTCAAATCTATCACAAAATTGCCAATCCTGATTAAGGGTATCCTTACAGCAGAAGATGGTAAAATTTGTTTGTACCTGGTTCTTTTCTTCTTCTTTTTTCCTCATAAACATAATGAAAAAAATTTTGTTCATATAATAAAGTTAATGTAAACAGCTAGGAAGGCTGTAGAAGTTGGAGTCTCAGGGATAGTTGTGTCAAATCATGGTGGCCGGCAGCTTGACTATGTACCAGCCACAATATCTGTCCTTGAAGAGGTAATAATTCACTTTCTTGTGTCTAAAATATTTTCTATTGAAATTTACATACATACCACACAATCTTATGTATTTATATATCTAACACCCAAAGTTTGATATTTACACTTAAAATGCATTGGTGTCATAAACCTATACACAAAAACGATGTATTTCACTTTAAAAAGTACTATGATGGTGGTATTTTTGATGTGATGTTAAAGATTTTAGTGGTTTGCATGTAAATATGAATTTTTACATGTTAGATGTGTAAATGCATAAGAAATGTGTGGTATGTATTTAAATGTCCCCATTTTTTTTTTCAGGACATAGAAACTCTCTCGCTCTCTTTCTCTCCCCCCCTCCTTTGTTGTTGGCTAATGGCTATCGAAGTTCATATAGTGAATAGCATGGCTTTGTTATCCTGTATTAATGCTAATATTATGCTTAACTATCATAATCTTTTCACTTATTTAAAAAGTTCAGCAGTAGCATTCCTTATTTTGAATCATGGATCACTTCTCATCCCCCCTCTGATCCATAGGTGGTTCAAGCTGTTTCTGGTGCAGTTCCTGTCCTAGTTGATGGAGGTGTCCGACATGGAACTGATATTTTCAAAGCCATAGCCCTCGGAGCGAAAGCTGTAATGGTATTGCTTCATTTTTTTTAATCAGCATATTTAGATGCTGGGTAAATTTAATTATCATTAGATAATAGTGCGTTTGATTTATTAAAACAAAGTATAAATGATGACATAAATTATGCAGCTATAGCTGATGCGTAAACATAGAATTGTCTCAGGTGCTTCATCTGACAATAGAATTATTTAAAAACTGAACCTGATGGAAATAAAATGGTAGAAATAACAGCTTTTCTGATTTGGGTTTGCACAACGGAGTAAAAGGTTACATTTGCTATAAATTATATAAAGTGTGTGAACTTTAGAGTAAATGTAGCACCTAAAAGAGAAAAAAGGATTAGAAGGGATTAATAAAGCTAACTCTAAATTGTTAAGGCTAATGATGATGATGATTTGCTAGCAGATTATCTACTAGGAGCATACATTGATCAAATCATTGTCAATTTTTTCTTTTCTTTTCTTATTTATTTATTTATTTATTTTGAAAGATTTACATAGATACCACAATTTTTATGCATTTCCATATCTAACATCTAAACGTCGGTTTTTACATTTATAGCACTTCACCTATACTTGAAAAGTTGCATTTCTGTTTGTAGAGGTTAGTAAGTGGTCTTTTTTAAGTGATATAAAAATTTGAAGTGTTATAAATGTAAAAAATGAAAGGTTAAGTACTGTTAGATATGTAAATATATAGGAATTATGTGGCATTTATATAAATGCAATGCCACCATTTTTTTCCAGAAGAACAAATTGTTAAGCTGCTATGTGCTCTGAGTAACTTCTACAATTTTTTTTAAACAGGTTGGCAGACCAATTGTCTATGGATTGGCTGCAAAGGGAGAGTTGGGGGTGAGAAATGTAATTGGGATACTAAAGAATGAGCTGGAGCAAACAATGGCTCTTGCAGGTTGTCCCAATGTGGAAGATATCTCCAGAATGCATGTCCAAACCCCAGCTGATAGGTTAAGATCTTCGATTTAATGGCCTATCTGTAACCCTATTATGAAACGTTTGTATTTGGCTACAGGAAGGATTAGACGATAGTAGGATTTAGTAAATCCGGACCTTAAATCCAAATTTCGTACGTCTATAGAACTTGTGCTTTTTTTATGTTTGACGATAAATCATGTTAACACGACGCTACCAAACACCCCATAGAAGAGAAAAAATAAACGTATGCGCACGAGTTTAGGATGTATGTGATCCCAATTATAATGTTAATATTGAAGAGCACAATGCAAGCACAAATCAAGAAAAATGTAACTTTACATGAAAAAAATTTGAGATGGAAAAATCACAATGACTAGCTTGTTTAATGACTTGCTTAAAGTTATAAAGAGGTATGAGAGGAAGAGGACGTCACGGTGTTTCCATAAAATTTTGCGGTTTTTTTGGAGTTGGACCTCAAATTTTTTTTTTTGTAAATTGATTAGTGTCTTGTGCAATTTAAAAATTGATTAATTAATTAATTAAATATTACTTCTTTTCAAAATATTATCTGAGCGGCTTGGGGGATACATCCTGGTATTTTATTAATTTTCTTAATTTTTATTTATTTATTTATTTATTTAATCCATTAATTTATCAAATTAATTGATAAAGTGTTAATTAATAGTTTATTTATATGCTTTGTTATATATATATATCCCTTTTTTATTCTACTGACCTTAGAGTCCCACTCCTAAAAATCAGATGATATATTTATCATTTTTTATATATTTATTATTTATAAATATTATATAACTCTTTTATCTAGTTATGAGCTATGGGGGTTAATTAGGTATACCCAAAGAGTATTCTAAATTTTGGAAGTAAATTTTTTCAAGGACAGTGAAGACCAAAGGTTTAATTTTATGATTTTTCAATGTTTCTTTAATTAAGTTCAAAATACCAATAATAAATTGGAGTTTTTATGTTTTCTTGACATTGCTTTGTTAGTCGAGTGTTTTGATTATTTGTTTATATTTTTTTTACTTTTTTTGTATGATTTATACTGAATTTTAAAATTTTATGAGTCTAAAATATTTTTAAACCCTATTTATTTATTTATCCATGTAGTGTCGTGTTAGCAGTTGATGTGGCATGCGGTTGATTAGCATGTTTTAACCATTAGACATAGTTGCATTGTTCTCTAGAATGACTCAATTTTGGACCATCCATCTAAGCAGCAATAAGAGAGGACTTTAATTTCATTTCCTCCCTCTAGCTAGGAAGCACAAGTCGCCTATGCTCCACACTATGATCCAAGTTATCTAAAGGGCCAAGCTTGGAACCATTGTATCCAAAAGGATTCAGAGGTTCTCCTAAAAGTTCTAACTTATGATGGTTTGGTCCTTAACCTAATCACCTTCACCAAGTTGTAGATCAAGAGAAAGGAAGGGATTGATGTTATGAATACTTGGATACAAGTCAGGTTAGCTCAATTCCTCCACTGGAATGAGTTGTCACGAGCTCATGAGCAAGTTTCCTTCTTATTGCAACCTCTGTGAAAGGTGTGGGTGAGTGGCTCAATCAACATGCTATAATATGCCTGTAGGAGTTGGTCTGGAGTTAGTGTGGGACACTTAGAGAAGGAATTAGAGAGGAATGGAGGTCTGTGGAGTTTCATTTTGGATCGAGTCTTTAAATGTCCCAATTTGAATCGAGAATGCTCTTTTTAGCCTAAGTGGAAGCTAAAACTCACTAACCATTGCTGCTTGTGTAGGGTATAGGGTGTAGATGACACTCGTACTCATTAGAGCTCACAATTGAGCAGTTAGGGCTCATTGGAGCTGCCCTCAAATGGCTGGAGATATTGGGTGCACATGTGGAGTGGCTGGACTTCCAGGAGGGCTAGTCACTTTTGAGTCGAGCTAGGAGAGCAACTCAAACTTTGGGTCATGGTCAGTCCATGTTAGGTCTTCCTAGATGCTTGAGAAGAAGTTTGTTGCTACTAATTTGGCCAATGATCCCAATGTTTGACAAATTTTGAGAGGGCTGGTCTCAGTTTAGCCCAATTGGTAAGCTTGGGTGCATTTGGGTTAGCCTAGCGAGTTGGGAACTTGGGATGAGTGCAAGGCAGTTTATAGGATCCCTAATTAGGCTTAGGTTGAGACAGTTTAGCTTGTGCTCTACATATTGAATGAGATAAATAAAGGGGATCATTTTTGTTCAAATTTGGTCAAGCCTCAATTAAGCCTGACATTGGACTGAACACACCTCTTCACAAATGCTCAAAATGATTCAATTTGATTGGGCTTGGCTTTAAATTGAGCTAAAATGGCTAACGATCCTAATTGGGCCACCTTAGGTCCAAACCAATTTTGACAGAATTAGGGTTCAATTGATATTAGATCAAGTTTAATTGATTATAGAATTACCTAAGGAGATGACTGAGAAGCTTCATTATGATTGATTTGAGTTTAATATGATTTTGAGCTAGTTGTGCCCAGTTGGGTCCAATTGGGTTAATTGCTCAAACTGGTTCAATTTGGTGTCCAATAATATTTGATTGGACTTGATATGCTATGATTACATGCAAATGGTTATTTGAATTTTTACTTCACAAGAATAATCATTTTATCAGAGGGATGTGAAAAAATCATTTTTTCATATCAATCTTAAGAACGAAATCTACATGAATGTTCTCCTTGGGGTATATATCTTCTCTTTTACGAAAATTTGCAAACTAAACTATAACTTATATGATTTGACCTCAACTCATGCAAAATTCAATAAACTCCAGTCAATTTTGTTCTATTTGTCATATAAATAAGGCAAATATGTTTCATCATTATTTCTCTAAATGACATCCAACAGATTTGTCTGTCTTCTAATTTAAGTTGACAATATTATTATTGTTGATATATTCTCTTACTCTAATCAACCATCTTAACAACACCTTTAGACCACATTTCATATAAAGAATCTTTGGGTACTAACTTCTTAGATTTGAATGCACACATCAATTCCTCTAATACATTATATGCGGGCTCCTTTTACTTTGAAACATTGTTAAAATTCTCCCTTTTTTTACCATACTATAAGTAAGCACAAAGTATCACAAGGAGAAATGTGTTCCTCTCCATGATCCCACCACATATAGATGAATAGTTGGTAGTTTAAACTAGTCTGTTATTATTTGACCGGATATTTTCTTTGTTGTTTAACTGTCTAATGATTGCTGAGCCTTAGCCATCACTCTCTATAGTGCTGAAAAATTAACCAGAGATTAATCAATCAAAACAGATAACCATTCTGTTCTAATCTCCTCAAATTCACCTAACTACGCATATACCCTTCTACTAAGTATTTATTTCCATTCAAGTTACTCTCCATTTGCTTTACCTTCTAGGTGCACATTTCATGTACTTGTATATGTAAATTTGCGATATTAATTAGATGAATTTTTGCGTGCATAACTTCGGAATATGATTGAGATAGTAAATTAAAGTAAATATTAAGTTAATACGGTTATAATGATTTTTAATTTTTATTGTTACAAGTATTTCGAACAAGGCTAATTTTATGATAAATTACTCTCTCATTTGATCCATATTTTGTTGATTCATGGCATTAATCATTTTGACGAGTTGATGTTTTATTTGTTTTAATAAATTATATTATTGATGTCACTAAGAAATGCATATGATCAGGTATGCGGCTCGATGCTCATATCAAGCTCGATGCGTATTAGATAAGATTTGAGTTCTGATTTCACCAACTTTAAAATCTCATAGAACATCTCGATAATACGAATATAATAATACTATAAATGATTCAGCATGAGCCCAAATAGGCTCATTAAGACACTTACAATAATTTATGATCCAAAAAATCAACACAAATTGTTAGATGAAGTGTTATAAGATTTTTGACTAAATTTATGGAAGTACCCCTCACAAAATTCTATAAATAGGACTGACTTTTCAATATGAAAGAAAAATAGAGAAAAAACAAAAGCCCACATTCTTGAAAAAAGATTGAAGCTAACAACCATTAGCAATCACCACCGAATCTTCAAAACATGATTGTCAATGTTGTTACAAATCCGTGTCACTTGACAATCTCTATCATCGAATCACCATCGACGGACAACCAACACAATGTTGTTGTGTTGTATATGAAATTTATAATTTAAAACGATCGACGACGAAGCGAATAAAATAACACGAGAAAATTCACACCAAAAGAACACACAGATTTACGTGGTTCGGCAAATTGCCTACATCTACGGAGTTGCAGAGGATTTTACTAATTGAGGAATTTACACCGGTCTATCTTTTCAACAATTACAAGAGAAATCTCTGTCTCCTCTCTCCTTTCTCCACAGTAATACACACCAAAAAAAGGAAGAAAAAAATTTCAAAGAAAGCAAGTCTGCTGTCCTTTTTCTTTCTTCACACTTAAGCCAAATTTACCACAAGAAACGTGAAGCCTTAAGAACCACCTTCTTCTTCTTCTGGCCGAAAAAGAAGCCCTTGGAGAGCGATGCCTTCTTCCTCTTCAGCCCGATCACCCTTCACCGCGACTTCACATCTTGAAGATCTAAAGGAGAGCCTCTCTTTTATCACAAGCAGAAAAGGAAACGAAGGGAATTCTTCGCTTCGCAAAATAGAGGAGGCGGGAGCGGTTTCCAGCGAAGGGACGCGAAGCTTCACGCGCGAAACAGAGGAGGCGCAATTGTTCGCGTGCGCAGGAGACGGAAGCCGGAGACGGAATCGCGATCAGGAGCGGAGCGGGAGCAAGAAGCGCCAATTCGCGAATTAGAGGAGGCGGGAGGGGGAGAGGGCAAAATCGGTCTCCATCTTTAACAAAAGTTATCATCACTATCCCCAAACTGCTCTCACTGGACCTTTTCCATAATCATAAACCAATTTCGCCTGATTATCACCATCATTACTATGAGATCTTCATCACCTTTTCATCACTCTTTCGTTATTTTCAAAGAAAGCCAAATTAGTACGCGACACAGCTTGTAACACTGCATTCCCTTATTCAGCGGCCATATAGAGTTTTTATAACTCTCATCTAAGTAGTCGAAACGTTTCAACTTATTACCTCAAGGTTTTCATTCATCAAAATTTTCATATAAAAAATCTTTGAGTGATTCTTTTGTTTTTTATTCCATTTATGTGAATCTGAAATTTAGTGTAAGGTTAAGATGATAGACCCCCACACTTTTTCATCACAAATTTTCCATAGTATATAATCATAAATTTTGTATTTTATCGTTGATGCGTGCTAGAAAATTCACGGAGGTAGAGTAACAAATTATCGTCTTAGCATTGTACGAAAGTTTAACACACACATAGATGAAATGAAAAAAGCGGTGATGACTCCAGAAGTTTTTAAGTGGAAAACCCGCTAGGGAAAAATCACGGGGCTTGTCTCAATTTCGGAAATCCACTATTGATTGATGATTACAGAAATCTCTTGTCCCACAGACGAGAAATGACAACCATATTTCTCAGATTACAATATCGACTAACGACGTCTGGTTGCTGGTGGTCGATGACGGTCGGCGGTGGTCGACGACGGTAGGCGGTGGTCGTCTGAGGTCGGCGGTGATGTCGGTGATTGACGGCGGTCGACGACGGAGGTCGGCTGTGGTCAACGACGGTATGCGGTGATGTTGAGCTGCAGCTTCTCCTCAAGATCACAAGCTCTCTCTCTACTTCTTCCCCCCTTATGAGAGGGATGAGACTTTATTTATAGTGTTCTGGGTGCAATTAATGTAAGAATATAAACCATTTTGATCGGACGGTCAGAGAGTTTCCCTCGATCATAAAACATTTAATGGATATTTAAGTGTCTTAATGATGTTAGAATTGAGTGATCTTGAGCTCGTTAGATTCTTCTTGTTGAGCTGCTCGATTTGAGTATAAACTTGTCATATTTGACAGTCGTTTGACTTTCCAAATATATTCATAAATCTTCTAACTGTGGTTTAATGACTTGATCTGAGCTTGATTTGACTAGTTTTCATATCATTAGGTCCGTCACATCGAACCAGCCAATTTTACTATAAGTTTGCTGAAATCAGAGCTCTATATGACTTTTTATTAAGATTTGAATGTTTCTTATTTAAAATATCATCTCGAGATTCATGTCATGACTCAAGAATCATATTGGATGATGAAATTTTGTTGGTGGTGTATCAATCATATTTTTGTTTGGTTGTTTAAATTTAGACGCATTGCATTTAAGACCTAAATATAAAACTCTAATGTTACATTTTCTTAAGCTTTTTAGTCAAAATATAATAAATTATGTTGGTAGAAAGATAATTCTAGTCTCCCCACATTTAAATCATATCGTGGCATTAGAATTTTTAGAACTGATACATATCCGACTGATTAAAAGATATAAATCAAATGATTATGTCTTATTATTCCTTAGATTTTATTAGTTTTTTATGCAAGTTCAAGAATATTCGATATCACTACAATTCTGATTCCTTTTAAGCCTATTGGTGTTCCGATTTTTTTCTTACAAGTGACAGTGAATATTCCTGTTTCTTATAGCTCTATTACTTGTTCTTGGAATGGAAAAATTATTGTTGACATAAGCAACCTTTCAAATTTATGTTTTTCACTGTGCACTAATTGTGAATGGAGTAAGCTGATTTGGTTTGAGGGTTCTTGTATTAAATTTGATTTATATTCATGAAAGATTGTTCATGATGGATTGAAGATAAGAGATGTTCTATCTTCAAGAGGAATTGCGATTGATACGAATGGTCTGTTTGAGGAGGCGGTGCTACACCGCACCACAATTTTGTCTGTTCAGATAAATTGCATTTTGACAATTTTTTTTAAAAGTGTTGCTGAAATTTGCGTTTTCACACCAGTTCTGATTAGGTGCGGCGTCAGTTTTCTAGTTGCGGTCTGACTTTTTTTTTAAAAAAAATATGTAATAGCCACCATAGTCTTTTGACATCAATTATTCTTCAGCAGCTTCATAGCTGTTTTTTAATAAGGTGCTGCTGTCAAGTGTGCTTGAAATTAATATTTTTCACTTCATATAAAATAATTAGGCGGTATAAATGTAAAAAGTAAAATTAAAATATTAGATATTTAAATACATAAGAATTTGGTGGTATTTAAATACATAAGAATTTGGTGGTATACCCCCAAATTAAAATATTTAGTTATGTGTCGGCGCAGGACGGAACACGAGGGTTAGTTAAGCTCTAATGGTTAAGTTCTATCGGCGGCAACTCCATCAGACCGTGTTCTAACCGAGTCGTTTCAAAGCGTTCAAATTTGCCGCGTTTTTTAATCAACTTTGACAGCGGAGCGTAACAGTAAATATTTTGTTTACCAAAGTTCGCAGTTTGGCACTTATACTTCCAGATATTATGTACTAACAAAGATGTTGACCTGCTTGGAAGCTTTAGGAAATAGTAAACGTGCTGCAAAACAGGTTTGGGTTTGAAATGAAAATATCGAAAAAGAATAGGCAAATTTGCATTTTTAATCCCTGCTCCCATTCTAGCAATTTCGTGGATGGATAGAGATTCCGGATATCCGAGCTCATCCTTCGCTTACGGTCACCACATTCCTTCTTCAAATCCAAAAGCATTTCTTCTTTTTGATCCTTAGTTTTTTTTTTTGTCTTCTTTGGATTGGAGGACGAAAGTTCTCTTTCTGTTTTTCCCTCCACCTTCAAATCTCTCTGTCGAGTGAGCGGCCGGCTTTAAAGCGGTGGAAATGTTGTATCTGAAGCAGCCGAACATGGATCTAGGGTTTGAGTTGGTTGGTGGCGGCGTGATGCAAGACTGAGTTGACACACCCGAGCCGGAGTTTGGCTCGGGATTGAGATCTAATGGCGGCGGGAGGAGATGAGAGAGATTCAGCTGGGGTAGCTAGGGCCGGCGCTAAGAACTTCTATCTGCAGAAGTTTAAGCTTTATGAGACTCGATCGGTGAGTGGAGTTATCTTCTTATGCAATTTTTTGGTGACTGTTTCTGTTTGTTTTTTATGAATTCTGAAGAATATCTATGTCTTGATGTACTCGCTCCTTTCATTTAATCTAAGCGCAATAATTCTGATTTGTTTGTTTGCGCTTGTTTTGAGTTATTTTTATTTCTCATTAGTTCTAAAAGATTTCTTTTTTATCGTGTCTAGTTTATGCTTGATTGTGATTAGTTGATGACCCTTCAGCGGACGCTTCAGTCTAATTGTTATGATTGGTTTTCCTTGAACTTTCTTTGTAATTCATTTTTTTGCTTCATATTCGCTCTATTTTTAAATTGCTTTCTATTGCAAATATAAGCATTTGTCATTCTCTAAATTATTTTCTATTAATCTCCCTCCACTGAATGAGAATCACTCTTCAGCCATTCCTTCTTATGGATGTATAGCTGCAAAATGAGATTTTTAAAAGGTTGCTCCCTTTCTACTCTGTTTTGCGGTGTATATTCTTGTTATTAGAGGCAGGTTGTTACTTTCTCTGTTTCTTTTCATTTTTATGTATGTTCTTAGCGTCTCGTGCAATAAAAAAATTACAAAGTTTCTTCTTTTGGTTGTTTACTTCGTTAAATCTTCGTTTAATGGTTGAAGATGTTAAGAGTTTGTGACCTGAGTTTTGTGGTTTATTTTTCATTATGGTTATTTCATAGCAGTTGTTGACACTATCGTTAATTAAAGCTGTCGTTAGTCAAAGCTTCCATCATTATGCAGTTGGTCAATTTTTTCTCTTGCTTTTCAATCAGTTCTCTCTCAATTCCTTGGATTATAATGTGTAACAGAAATTTTATATGATTGGATGGGACAAGAGTGGAACAGTCTGGAGAGTGTTGTCACTCGACAGAGAAGAACCTTCAGAGCTCAGCATGCGAGAGGATCCTACAATCTACATGAAAAATGAGTGTGAAGACTTATTGAAGAGAATAGATGATGAGAACAGATCAAGTGGTGGGCTTAGGTTTGTCACGCACTGTTATGGAATCATTGGTAAGTTTCCTTCAAGTTTTTCTCAATTCATTATAATCATTATTTCTGTAAGTCGTTGTTTATGTGGTGTAGTATCCTTAACTTGTTACCAATGCAGGTTTTGTGAAGTTTTTGGGGCCTTCTTACATGTTGCTGATTACAAAAAGGGAAAAAATTGGCTCCATATGTGGCCACACTGTTTATGCCATCTCTAAGAGTGAAATGATTGCAATTCCAAATTCTACTGTGCGGCACCGTGTGCCATTTTCTAAGCATGAGGAGAGGTACTTTGTTAATTTTGTCTGTACATATATATTGGTTGTTTAATGATGGTGGTTTTTGAAAAAAAAAATGTCATTTATTTTGGACGATACCGAAAATGTATTTGATGTTCTGAGCACATTGTTATTCTCTTAATCAAGTAGTCTGATTTTGAGAAATTTTGCGAGTTTACTATTTCTCAACAGTGAGAGCTCCCTTGAAGTATCATTTTTTCCCAAACATCTCTTTTTATTCGTTTGCATATACATCTTATAATAATTCTTATTTAGTTATGTATTTCAATATAAATTTTAGTATTTATGTGATATCTTAATCCTTAAGGTCACATAAAAATGCTGCTAATATTTACATGTTAAGGTGAAGCATGCCTTTTCATGCATCTGTTTTAATGTGATTATGATACTATAGTGTTATATATGTAAATATAGATTTTAGAAATGTAATTACATAAGAATTGTGTGGTATGTATGTAAAGCACCCAATGTTTTAATTTTGTATTCTGTCTTTTATTAACATCTTGTCATAGTCTATCTTTAACCACTACAATCTTGTACAAATATGTTGTTCTTTTCCATAGAAAACATAAGTGTTTGTGTGTTTATATTCCTTTTAATTAGTAACATTTATATTGAATTGCAATTCCAGTTAACTTTATAATAAAATCATTGTGCCTTATGTTAGATTGGCTGCATTTCCCTAAGCTTGTTGAATTGTAATTCCAGTTAACTATATAATAAATTCATTGTGCCTTATGTTAGATTGGCTGCATTTCCCTAAGCTTGTTGGCATATGCTGTTAAAATATTCAGCTAATTCTATAAATTTATCATTTAACATATTTAAATTTTCTGACTAACCTTTAACTTTAGATTTTACTACAAGCATTCATCTCTTACTAACTTTCATTGAATGCATAGGTACAAGAAGCTTCTTTGCATGGTGGATCTTACAAAGGACTTCTTCTTTAGCTATTCATACAACATAATGCGCAGTCTGCAGAGGAACTTATGTGATATGGAGTCTGGGGGCATTCTTTATGAAACAATGTTTGTATGGAATGAGTTCCTTACACGCGGAATTCGCAGTCAACTAAAAAGTACAATATGGTCGGTTGCACTGGTGTATGGATTTTTTAAACAGGTGTGGGTTTTCTATGAGTATTGTTTTGTTATAAATTGAAAAACATTCAATTTATTAATTGTTTTCGTTGCAAATGTGCATTTGACAATGACATCTGATTGCAGGCTTCATGTTATATATTTATTTGTTTTATGTACCATCGAAATAACAAATTAATGATTGTCTTTATTCTGTGAATGTAATCGTAAGAACCAAGTATGTATATTTCTATCATGTGATGTTTTGCTTCAATGTTTTTCTTTGACCTCGTTTGACTCTTTCTTGTTCAACTTGAACAAACTCACATAATGAGCAGCCAAAAAAAATTGTTATAGCTAGTTATGAAGATTTGGATTTTATGTAATGATGTCATTCTGTCATATTTATTAGATTAATTGATTTTTTTTTTGAATTAACCTATGTGCTCATCAAATTTTGTTGCATGTCATAAAATTTGTGCTAGTAAAGTGAGAGATTTAATGTCTTAGCTTTGTACTAAGATTCAACATGCGCATAAATAGATGAAGAGTTTTATGGGAAACACTATAGTTTTTCACATGGAAAATTTGGAAAGGAAAAAGACTGTGGAGCCTAACCTAGCTGAAATAATCTATTATGTAAAGTTACCATAGTTTGCTCTTTCCCATAATTGAAGAAGATGGGATTACAAAGTTGAGAGCACTTGCTTGATCATATGATAATGATTGTGGAAGAAATAGTGGACGGTGATGATGGTAGTCAGAAGACTATGCCAAGAGACAACAGTTGGGAGATGATGGTTAGGAAACAATAGTCGGATGACGAAAGTTAGGCGATGATGGTTGAGTGTCAACTGTTGGATGACAATGATTGGATGAAGGTAGTGATGATTGGCGTCAATTTTCAGCAAGGCTCTTGAATTATTTAATTTCTTAAGCTCTATAATTTTTGTAGCTCATTTACAAATTTTTAATAAGAAATGTGTATTCATTCTTGCTAAATATTGCATGCAGGTTAAACTATCGCTGTCCGGAAAAGATTTTATGTTCACGTTGATTGCCAGGCGCTCTCGTCATTATGCTGGAACAAGGTTCTACTTTAACAAAGTTCAAATCTCTTATATACTGATAAACACAGTGACCTATATGTATTCTTAACACAATTAAGGTATGATTTTCAATATCTGAAGTTAAGTGCTCATTTTTTTATTAGGTACTTAAAGCGTGGCGTCAATGCGAAAGGCAGAGTTGCAAATGAAGTTGAAACTGAGCAGATTTTATTTGGTGTAAATGCCAGAGATGAGCCAACACAGATAAGTTCTGTTGTGCAGATTAGAGGATCCATTCCACTTTTTTGGTCACAAGATAGTTCATGGCTAAACATGAAGCCAGATATCATATGTAAGTTCTAAGATTTATAATTGATTACTATCCATTAACCGAACTAATAATTTCCTTTGTTGTTCTGTGACACATTCAACCTATTTTCAGTGCAGAAAGATCAAAAATATGAAGCAACACAACTTCATTTTGATAATCTTGTCAAGAGATATGGAAATCCTATTATTATTTTCAACCTAATCAAGGTGAATTTCTATAACTCATGATTGCACTGTAATTTTTCAGTGATCAGTGTCATACAGATGTATTTTGGGTTGTTCTATTGATGGAAATTAATTAAAATTGTATAATTATTTCCATACAGACATACGAAAAGCGGCCTCGGGAATTTATTCTCCGCTCAGAATTTGCAAAAGCTATTGATTTTATTAATAAAGACCTCCCTGTAGAAAAACATTTGAGGTTTTTGCATTGGGATCTTAGCGAACATTCTCAGAGGTGCTTAAATTTTGAAACTTTTTTCAAATGTTGCTCATTTTTCTAACTTTGCATTTAAAATAAATAAACTTCCACTTGTTGCAGAGCTGCGAATATTCTTGAGTTATTGGTGAAACTTGGATCTGATGCATTAAGTTTGACAGGCTTTTTCCATTGCCAACTTCCCTCTTCTTTAAAACTGTCTGATTCCATGAGCTCTTCTTTCCTCATGTTAGTCTTGTAAATGTTGTTACTTATATTTTAAGAATTTGTTTGGGATCACTTTTATTTTTATTTTTATTTTTATTTTTTCTTTTTTGTTTTTGTTATTGTTTTTATTTTAAAAACAAGTTTAGTGCATTTTTTTTGTTTTATTTTTATTTTTAAAAACAAATTTTGCTTGAGGTTTTAGGTGTTTTGAGTGTGTTTAAAAAACAATTGAACATGTTATATCATTTCAAACATGTTTTGTTTTAAATCAAAACATAAGCAAACTGAAATAAAAATAAAAAACAAAAAGTTCACACTTGTGTTTTTTATTTTCCAATTTTTTGTTTTTATTTTGATTTGCTTATGTTTTGATTTGAAAAAAATATGTTTGATTAAGATGTGGTTGTTTTTAAAACACTCAAAACATCTAAAAGTAGTTTTGAGTGCTTCCAAAAACATATTTTTTGCTTGTAGAAATAAAAAATAATAATATATTAAAAATAGATTAAGCAAACAAGTTCTTAAAAAGGAAAAAACAAAAATAAAAACTGAAAATAAGATTGATCCCAAACAAGCCCCAAGTAATGTGTTGATTAATGTTCTAATTAATCACCCACTGCAGGAGTGAACATGACAGCAATCTACTGATCAATAAAGATAACAAGGAGAAAACTACTTTCTCTAGGAAAGAGACAACTGAAAGCATTGTGGATCTAGCTTGCTCATTTGAAAGACAAACTATGTTTCAAAAGGGCGTTCTTCGGACAAATTGCATCGATTGTTTGGACCGAACGAATGTAGCTCAGTTTGCATATGGTTTTGCTGCCCTTTGTCAGCAGCTGCATCTCATGGGATTTATAGATGTTCCTGTTATTGGCATGGACTCTCATTTGTTTGACGATGTGATGGATTCATATGAGAAGATGGGCGACACACTTGCTTTACAATATGGTGGTTCTGCTGCTCATAACAAGGTATGTACCTGCAGAGGATTTTGCTAACAGATTTTTAAATCTAATATTCTGGATTTTTGCACTATGTACTTGTTCATTATAAGATGGCAAAAATCTGTTTGTAAATGGTGTTTTGCATTGTTTGCTTCACTGAAGATATTTCTTAATTATTTTTTTTTGTAAAATTGACTGTGTAATTGCAGATTTTTTGTGATAAAAGAGGTCAATGGAAGGCAGCTACACAGTCTCAGGAATTTTTTAGGACTGTTCAAAGATACTACAGCAACACGTATACCGATCCACTCAAACAAGATGCCATAAACGTGTAAGTTGGTTTCAGCTTCAGCTGATAATTTTTAATGGTTGGGACATATTTTTTATTTTTTGAAGCAGCACTCTGATGCTTTTGTTTCTTTTTTATGGCATCCAACCGAAGCTCTCCTTAAAGAGTTGAAGCTACAAGCTTGAATGTTAATGTGACTGGAGCTTTGTTTTCTTTAATTATAATTAATATATATTATTTACTTTTATTAGCAACATGTAAGTGGAGGACCCTTGATAATTTATTAAATGTGTGGGATTTTTTATTAATTTCATATTGTTCTCTTTTTTTATTTATGTTTCTTTCTTTTAGCAGCAACATGTATGTGAAAGCACTTGATAGTTTTTTAAAATGTGTGGTTTTTTTAATTAATTTCATGTCATTCCCTTTTTTTAGGAAGATTTACATGCATACCAGTCAATTCCTATGTATTTACCTATTTAACTACTAAGGTTCAAATTTTACTTATATGGCACCTTACCTATAAATGAAAAGGGTTGCACAAATTTGAAATCAAAACCACATCGCAGAATAGGATCACACAAATTTGAAAAACATGAAACAAAAAAATCAAACAAAAGCTCAACAAAATAAATTTAGAAAAATTACATCAAGATTTAACGTGGAAAAACTCGAGAATGGGAAAAATTACGGAGCCACACCATCAAGAAACTTACCTTGAAGAATCCAAGTTATATTAAAATGCTCACTCATATCTCCTCTTTATAATCAATGAAACTTACAGGATTTTCCTTCAAAGCCTTCTTCTCAATATCACTAGAAAAACTGCATGCCGAAACTCTCCTTGATCTCGATCTCCTAAGCATTCTCATCTCAAGAACAATTAATTTTATGCTTCTCTTTTTGTAGGCCAACATTTTGCACCATAAAGCATTGCAAATCTCACCATCATCTTATAAAATTTTCTTTTAAGCCTAAGCGGTACTTTTCTATCACACAATTGGCCTGATGCATTCCTCTACTTCAACCGTCCAACTTGAATTTTACTAATAGCATCCTCATTTATATTACCATCACTTTGAATAATAGACCAGAGATATCTAAAACATTCACTCCATTTAATGACTAGATCACCCATTGTTACAATAGCGCCACTAGATCTACTCCTAAAATTACAGTCAATGTATTCAGTTTTAGATTTACTCAAACAAAAGTTTTTAGACTCTAAAGTTGACCTCCATAATTCAAATTTTTTTTGAACTCTTTTTCTAGTCTTATCCATAACTAAAGCAAAAAGATATGGCTTTAAGGCCAACTCATCTAAACTTGTATATATCTTGTCAATCCTCCTTTTCGAACACAACTGTTGTAGTATACATATACATATACATATATATATATATATATGTTTTTATATTGTACTTTTGGAAAATATTTTACCATTTCATATTTAACATATTTTTATTTCATGTGAACTATATTTATTTAAGGACATGGACTTTTTAACAATACAGATTCTTAGGGTACTTCCAGCCACAAAAGGATAAAGCAGCACTATGGGAGCTTGATTCTGATCAGCATTACAGTATTAGGAGGCACGGCCCTTCCTTTGCTGATGAAAAAGCCAGGTATTGTACCTGAAGTTGCACTTCCCTTTATTTATGGATGTTGTTTACTTTAATTTATTAGTTTTTGTCTGCTTCCACCTGTTAAGAGATTTCACTGAAAGTTGGAGTTCTACAAAAACATTAATAATAAATGAAAATTTTAAATTTATAGAAAAGCTTTTGAGGAACAGTAAATCCTGTCTGTTCGGCATTTTTTTTTTATTATGGATGCTCTCTCATTTTAGAATTTTCATTATTCTCTATTACTTTTGGAAGATTTCACTGAGACAGTGATCCCAAAATGTTCATTTGAAAAAGAAACTTGTAATGTTTGAGAATGTAGTTTGATGATGCATGGTGGTCTATGTTTCCTATTGTAATTAGAATGATACAATGAAGGTATTTCGTGCAAAAGGGATTAGGATTCACAAATTAAAGACCAATTATTTTACAATTTTTTTCTTTCTCTGTGTGAAAGTGGAATATGTGAGAATTGAACACTAAGTGAATTTGTTACGCCCGGCTCACGACCAGTTCAGAAGCGATCGGTCTAAAGCCTCCCAATCGGCCCTCCCCCTCCATAGATGGGCCGACCCTCTTCACAGGAAACAACCAAGCGACCCCATGCAGCTTCAGAGGAAGCAAAGGAGCAGGTGGGGCCCACTAGGACCATAATCACATGCTCAAGTAGGAGAAATTGAGCGTAGGTTGGAAAGAAGTTTAGAAGGAAAGTTTTGAAATGTTGTATGAGGATTCTCTTGAGGGGGGAATCTAGGGTTTATTTTCTTTTATGCATGTTTTTGTTGGTTGTTTTCTTTATTTGTGTGGTGTTCTTAGCGACATCTAAGGTGTGAGAGAAGCGATTTACCTCTCAAAAAATACATCAACCTTGTATCTTGCCTCTTTTCCTTTGATTGTTGTAAGTGGCCTTGTTTGCATTTTTCCACCTATCTATTATCATTCCATTATGGTTTGTTCGTTGATTTTGGTTCCGAGACGTATCAGAATCCAAAATAAATCAATGAGAAATTCAAACCATAAAATAGCAAGCAATTAAAATTTAGCATCACATTTGAAATCTCAATGTGTCAACTTTGATAAAATCAATAACTCTAGCAAGTCTAATAACACAACATCATTGAATTGAGAAAATTCAATATTTTATGCAGGTACAAGGACAAGATTTTTCTTGGAGTTATCACAAGCATCAAAAGGGATAACATTAATTATCTTTAGAAATATGAGTATAGTGAATGAGTCTTAATATAATTCTCAAAACATACCTCAATTTGCAATGGTCTAGATAAAGCCACAGATAGTATTTTCAGTGAATTGTGGCCCAGTCTATTTGTAAAGGCAAATTATGTCTCAACAATATCCGTTAAAAATGCATAAAAAAAATGCTAGCATCATTTTGCTTACTACTCATGATTTGGTTATGCAATTGGTTCTTATATTCATCAAATAATATATATTACTTCTTAATTTTATGTTTTATGCTAACTCATGTTGAATTTGTTTTACTTGCAACACTTAAATAAATTAGTTGAGCATGCTCTACTAATTTTATTTTTAAAGAAGTCTTTCAAATCTTAAGATCGCCCCTATCAAAAGTAGGAATTTAATTTTGAAGCTCACATTAGCTATGTTATATTTGTCTAGAATATATATATAAATTGATTTATTTATTAATATTTTTTTAATATATCCTATTTTTAGTTGACATGATGATGCAATTACAAGCTTTGATTTCAATTCGATGTTGGATGCTTAATGATCTAGGGCTTCTGCTGCAGTTAGGAGGATAAAGTTAAAATAGGTAACACAAGAAAAATGGGAATCATAAAGTATAAACTACTAATTACCCAAAAACCTTCTTTCCTTCAATTAAAATTAGAAGATATGAAAATTTAAACCAAAATAATAATGCAATGATCAAATAGATCCAAAGAAATAAGAAATGAAGTCAAACCATACAAAATCAGCGAGCAATTGAATATTTTTACATAATGAAAATCACATTTGTATTAAATTTGAACAAGATCAACAACTCAAGCAAGCCAATAACAAATCCAACAACAACAAGCCTTGTTCCCACTAAGTGGGGTCAGCTACATGAATCCTTTTGTCTAACAAATATTTAGAAAAAATTGATGGAAGGATGAGATCAATAAGTTGAGAAAGATTCTAAGGGGGTGCTTGGTAGCATAGTTTTGATAGGATTTAGGCAGGAATTTAAGATAAATCCATCCAACATCGAAAAAATAAATAAATCCAACACTCTGTTAAATTAAAATTTATTGCATTCTGTCTTTGTTCCTCACGTTCTGTTTCTTTTATGATGTAAATCCGGATTTACTAATTATGATTATGGGTGGATTTAAGGGATGTATTCCGCTGTTACTTGCGAGCTCCATCTCCGTCACATGGGATTTGATAAATCCGAATTTACTGGATTTGATAAATCCTATTTAACGTAAAACCTGATTGCACCCAAGCACCGCCTAAGTCTGGCGCTTGTATAAGGAGGTGGTTTTCGTAGCAGCAGATTAGCTTTTCTTTATGTTGATTCCAAATGATTTCTTCAAATCATGTGGTATATTTCAAAGAAAATAAATAGCCTCTTCATGTTAAAATCTTTTTTTTTTTTTTTTTTTTTTTGATAATGCATTAACAAATAATTTACTTGGTTTTACATAGGTCGTTCAAAAGATCCCGGTCGGAGGGTAATTTATGTGAGAGCACAGATGATTCCAGCCCAATTTCAGGAAAGGGAAATTCTCAAAAGGTTCATTCCCCAGTAAATGCCAAGGAGAGTTTTTTTGGGTTCACGCCAGAGATTCCTACTTGTGCAAGGGATACATCATATTCCAGGTCAGTGTCTTGATTTTATGCATTTTTTAAGCTGGTTCAAGCCCACCAAATAAATTTAAATATGTTTTTAGAATGAACTTCAAAATTTAAGCATTTTTTAATATTAGATGTAAAAGCAAAAGAATTATATTAGCAATTATAACATACATATATGTGTAAAGTCCCAAAATAGTCCCCTGACTGTTTAATGAGGTTATTGTGGTTCTGAAGTCTATAAAAGTGTCAAATTAATCCACGGACTTTTTGAATTGGGGTTGAAATATCGCTCCTGAGAATTATTTTAACCCATATTAAAAGAGTAAGACGATTAAATTGTCACTTGTAAGGTCTCTAGGACCAAAATGACCGCACTATAAAGAGTCAGGGACTATTTTGAAACATTTTCATATATGAGTGTGTGTGTGTATAATCTATGATTTTATGATTGCTCTAGTTTTTTTTGTTTTTAACTTATTTTGGTCGTGTGCATGCCTGAAATATTTTTCAGGCCACAATTTGCCGACAGCGAACATGGTTGTTTTCATCAACTTAGATTCGATGAGTCGAGTTCTTCAAATTTCCTTGATCTTGACCGCATTTCATCTTCAGGAAATTCATGGGCAGAGGAATTCTATGAAAGGTGACAACCTGCTGTTCTGCTTGCTTATAATTATTTCAGTATAATAATATACATGTATGATCTGTTTGTTTGAAGGAATTGAATTTAAAGTAGTTCTCACTATAATTGTTTGGTTGAGAACCTTTTGTGTAAAAAATATTTTTTGTTTTTTTTTTGCTGTTGGGAAATTTAGTTTTTATTTCTTGTTAGTAGGAGGCATGTGAATCATAGTGATAAACCAATAATAATTTTTTTGCTTTTCATTAAATTTGTACGAGTAATTGTGAATAGGATGTACTCAGTGATCTTCGACTTCTTATTCAGCACATGCAGGTCATCAAGTGAAAATGTCATTACTGATACAATTGTTGAAACAACATCTAACTCTAACTGGGAAGGATCCAGTGATCTGGTTTGTCTCCTGAAGCCACATTTTTTCCTTTCTAAATTAGAAATATTGTGTGGGCATGCATTAAACATTTTAGTAATTTTTGGTATATTTTGTTTGATTCAGTCAGTGTAAATTTTGGTATTTTTACCACTCCTCTCCCAAATTACTGTGATTGGGTAATTCACTCTAATATTTATCAAAATTCAACATTAACCAACTGTAATCTGGATTATTAAGCCAGTAATTGTTAGTCCATTTTCATCGTTGTACTCCTGCTGACTCATTAGTGTTGATTTGATTAATGTTGTTATGATGCATTTTTACAGGGTGATGTGCAGAATTCTGATGTTAGTGAATTCTCTGAGAGATTTGTGCATTGGGTTGATCACGGTGGAGCTCTATGTTTTTGAAATAAATTTCTGATTGTCAAAATGCGGCCAGAAAAACAAATACATCAATATAACATTTCAGAAGTAGCTGAACAAAAATGTGGAAATTGTGTTGATTTTCTATTTGTATATATTCACAAATGGATTTTTTTATTTATTGTTATTATTTTTTTGCAGTTTTTGTACTATAAATTCTATTCTTTTAGTAGGTAGATGTCATAGATACATTCCATTTAAATAATGTATATATGTTTCACCTTTTTCTTGTCTTTTATTTCCTCTGCATCTGAAAGCCTAATTACATTCCTAGGGATTTAGAGTGGTTTCTTTATGTATTTATACGTTTAACTTCTAAATTATTTGAATGACGGGCAAAGTGACGACGGAGAAAGGCCATTGTTGCCTCCACTATTCTGCAATGGGTCTAATTTATAATAGTTTGACCCAATCTAGGCATGCATGCCAATTTCAAGAAAAAATATTAGGTGCAGATGACCGCATGTCCGAAAAACGGCCCGGATGAGGCCATGCTGCTAGTGCAGTTCATCCGGGCCGTTGTTCCGATATGCGGTCTCCACACCTAATATTTTGCCCTAAATTATTTGATTCTATAATTTGTGAATTTGTTATGATGCTATAGATCTAGTAATGAAATTTTTAGATCATTTAATATTTATTTATTTATTTTTTTTGAAGTAATATTTTGCACTAGTTTAGTCCATTTGAGTCAACTCTAGGATTAGCACTTGTTCAGATATGGATTTTTATGATCTTCATTTGAGGATGTCCCATATTTGTCGCATCAAAAAATTGATGCTAACAAAGGCTGCCACCTCTGACTATTTGGAAGTTGGGGGCACGGGCGACTCCCGCTTTGGGTCTGCGGCCCAACCTCCGGTCGTTCCCCTTGAAGAGCCAACCAACACTGCCAAGGGCCCGGTTCATTATTCTAGTTGCTCTATTACTCCAGGGGAATGTTGTCGCAGCTCTGTCGACTTCGGTTCAAAATTGGAAACAGGCAAGGGGCTGGGTGACTAGCACCCCTCCGAGGTAATGACCGGCTTCAACCCCACAAATTCAGCTTGCACGTCGGCCACCGTAGCCGAGGCAGACTCTGCAACATCCTTCGACGGTTCTCTGTTCAGACGATCTTTTGACCAGACTGATTTGTCTGCATTGAAATCATAAAAAAAGTCTTTTTTTTCCTAAACCATCAACAAATCAAAGGTCTTACTTACCCATAAATTTGTCCTTAGAAGAAGGTCCTAAAGGGCTTCTTTCCCTCTTGCGTCGAAATGCCCCTACCTCCGCGTAGTAGCGGTTGCGGAAGGACAAGGATCACGACATTGTCCTGCTTCCACTTGCCTCAACACCTTTAGCAAATAGAACTTGCTGGCCCCGTCCCAGTGCTTGCATCCATGCTAGGCTCAGGGACTGTGGCCTCCTTACGGGAGGACTTCCGGCATCCGCCCCTCAGGATCCCTAGACGAATCAACCCATTCTGACGGTGTAGATTCAAATCATAACCACCTCTCCCTCTTAATTTTTTTCTTCTTTGCAGTGTTTGGGACATGATAACCCTCTTTGGCTAAAATCTTGGGGTCCACGATGATCCAGCTTGAACTGTCAGTCATGACGCAACTCAGTTGTCTAGAAGAAAATGACGGCAACATGTCATACCAAGCCTATGACTCTATTTATAGAGCACGTTGGACACAAAATCCAACAAGAAGTTAATCATCAAATTAATTTTTCTTGACTTCAGCGCCATTATTAAAGTTTCCTTGTCGTTATCATAGCAGTCACTTTTAAGGAGCATGAAAATTTGGGGAACTAATACATATGCACCAAAATCGTCGACACGAATCTCAAAACAATCGAACGGCTCAAAATGATGGCTGAACAATCGGATCACCATACTACAAAAACATGATCTAAGTTGACCATCCAATGGTCGATAGCTCTGTCGAAGCCGTATGACACATTATGGTGAAAGGATTCAATCGACGGGCCGCACATACAGTCTTGAACCGAATAAACTCTTCACAAGGGTGGCTTACCCTCGTCCTCAACCGAATAAACTCTTCACAAGGGTGGCTTACCCTCCGACCGGTATTTTACTTCGACAGTCAAGATCGCCACTCGACTGGTCATCTCGGTCGATCAAATTGAAGCATACGGAACTGCTGGTTATCGTATATTCAAATTCGAATTATAATACATATTTGACATAAGATTAGTATAATTAATCATATTAAGAACAGTTTCCATAATTGTTCCCTCCTTTCTGTAATTGCACAAGCATCCCTCTATAAAGAGGAAGCGACAAGACGAATAAAGCGATCTCTCCTCATTTCTTTGGGTGACTTCCCAAACTACTTGGCTCTAACTCTCGATGCTTGTTTCCACAAAGAACAATTTAGCATTGAACATACCTCTAAAACCAATTATATATCACAGAAGCATAAATTCTCTGAATCATGAATCTGCTTATAATAACAGAGCTTTTAGGTGACCCGATAGTATAAAATTTGCTTAAATACCTCTGATGGGTTAGGCATTTAATTTTTTTCTATCAAAGGGAAACAAATTTCAAAGGAAACAAATTTCAAAGTATTAGTTTTGATCTTCACCATTCATATGCTTTAGCCACTTCATTCATAGTTATTCGTATTTTGGATTTTTATGTCTTCAATTATTCGTTGTTTGATTATTGAAGCTTCCTCAATCAATAGGATAGGTTAATCCCAACATAAAGTTTAATCTTTCAATGTTATGACCTTGATTTCTGCTTAGATCTCTCTTTTATATTTAATGATAACTTTTGATACTTTAAAGTGCATGATTTAAACATTCATATGAATTAGGCTCATATATATTTGGAATGTCCCTCCTATCAATGCCAAAATAGAGATTTCTAGGTTGAAGCCCTAACAAAAATGACATAAGTTGTAAGTTTAACATCTAAAATATAGTTGAGATCTCATATGAAAATTATCAAAAATAATCTTCAAGCAACCCTCCCTCATTCAGAAGCATCTTAGAAAGCCAAAAAGTCTACCCGATTATCTTCTAATTAGTGATGAATGAATCATTGAATGTACCAAACAATTCAATCAAAGTGTTGACAAAAGAAAGAATGACATCTACTATTGCTTTGAGCAAATTGATACATTGTCTGATTGAGCCAATCCCTAATGTTACTTATCCAAGCAATCTCAATTCAACATAGCTCTTCCACATAAATCCCAAAACCTTTTAAAGTCAGTTTCGTCCATATAGTTCAAATCATTATTGAGAAACAATTGAAATAAATTCAGCCATCCAATACAAATCATTATCAATATTATTTTAAGGTCACCACCAATCTATTCATCATTATTAAGAATGATGATCCAGGATAAAATTCAAAGTATGATAAGCCAATTCTCCACCACCCAACTAACAGATAGACCAAAATGCTTTTAGACTTGATAGGAATATATATATATATATATTGAAAACCTATAAATCCCGCATTTTGAAAATTTAGTTGTTTGATCAAAAGGAATTGGAATTCAATATAAAATTACATTGCATTTGAAATTCAATCTTTCGGTCTATCTTCTTTTAATTTGAAATTAATCAAATTTGATTGAATTTCAAAACAACAGCTTAATATAAATTATTGTTGGGCAATACCACCGTCAGCCATCCACAGTTATCGTTGCCCATGGTCACCATTACTCCCGGGAATCGCCACTGTCTTTGAGAACCACCGTTGAATACTACCGTTGTTGTCGGGAATCACCGCCAATTACCTTTTGTCGCCACAATCACCATCACCGCCGACCGCCGCCATTATCCGCCTTTGCAACCTCCTTCCGCCACCAGCAAACACATTATTTGAAATACATTATTTTAATTTTACTTTAAACTTATAAAAAAAATTAATTTTACTTCAAACCAAAAAGAAAACAACCTTTATTTATTTTACGATAACATAAACTAACTCCAAAATATTTCAATAATAATACATTGCTTCCGAATAACATTTATTCTAAACTGGATTATTTTTACGACTAATTAAACAATAATTATTTTTTATACTCAGGAAAGAGATCGCATAGCTTTATATATAGTTTCATTATGCTTTACTTTTCTGGAGCAAAGAATTTCGACATCATACCCTGCCACCATACCTAACCGAGTTTTCCACTTGCCTAACAATGACTATGGGGCATGGCTCACCAACCAAACCCGGCACTGAAAAGCCATATTTATGTGTATTTTAAATTTATTTAAATGCGATATAATTAGTGATAGTTCACTCTCAAACTATAGAAATAATGACAGCAATCATGATAAAGAAAAAAACAATAAAATACTCATATGGACTTCTGCTTCGCATGGTTTATTCAGCAGTACTTCCTAGATATAATATATCTAATGCATTTTCATTATTTTATAGCCCATATAACTCCAAAAAAATATTTAAAAGCTATTATTTTTCACTGTAAAACACTTTTAATATAAAAGTGGCTACATACCACACAATTTTTCTGTATTTACATATTTCACACCTAAACATACATATTTTTACTAGGGCTGTCAAAACGGCTCGTTGTTCGC
>NEWO01000003.1:1521647-1543286 GCA_003013225.1 Phalaenopsis aphrodite | reverse complement strand
GAACTCGTGATTTGAGAGGACTTATGACCTTCAGAGAGGTTGTTCTCCCAACAGACCGTGGTACGCACACATATATATACGCGTCATCAAAAAACCCATTTTCAGACATGAATCTTGAGGCATGACATTGATCTGGAGATAAACTTTTAAGCAAAAAAAATATTCTTACTTTAATCAAAAGTTATTTAGTGCTCAGATTTCAACAAATTTATAGTCAAATGACCGCTCGACGAGGCAGGCCCAATGGTAGCAAAATCAGTCAAATTAGAGTCAAATCAAGTTCAGATCAAGCTATTTAACTACTTTTGGAAGCTTTTCGATCATACTTGGAATGTCAAATGCATGTCAAATATGGAGAGCTTATAGTCGAATCGAGCGTTTTAACAAAACGAATCTAACAAACCCAAAATTGCTCTATTCGAACATCGTTAAGGCACTCAAATGTTCATCAAACGCTGTCTGATAAAAAAAGTTTCTTCAAACTGTCTGATCAAAGTAGTTTATATTCTTGTATTAATTGCACAATGAGCTCTACAAATAGAGTTTCATCCCTCTCATGAGGGGAGAGAAGAGCTTGAAATTTTAGAAAGATCTTGAAGTTTCGAGAAGGAGCTGAAGTCTAGCACCACCACCGTCGATTGTCATAGACCACCTTTGACCTCGGATGACCACCTCGACCACCGTCAACCCTGGTCAACCGCCATCGATCGTCGTCGATCACTGTTAATCTCTAGCGACTATCGTCGGCCTTCATCGATCACCTCCAATCTTCGTCGACCACAGTAAAATGACCGTCAACCACCGTCGACCACCATCGACTTGACGCTACAAATCGCTATCGATCGTTGTATGTTCTTAGTAACAAATTAATCTGCACGTTTACGTTATAACTTGGGAAATCTAGTAATCTTTCCTGCATGTAAATAAGTGGATGCAATTATAAACATCTTTCTATAGTAGAACTCTTCAGCTGAGCCAGAACTTGTGCCTTTTTTTCTTTCGGAGTTTTCCATATAAAAATGTATGATGTCATTATCAGCTGTTTTCTTTCATATGAGCATGTGAATTCTATGACAATAATTCACTACTCTACCGACTCTAATCTTCTAGCACAAATCATACATATAGGCTTGAGCAATAATAACATAAATATTATATGCAATTTATTTTGGGCAAGATTTATAAGGGCGAGTATATGATATGATGAAACTATATTTTTGTCTTAGCTTTAATGGAGGTTGTACATGATATTCCTGGTATTTTACAAATATTAGGCTATCTCTCGATTGTTGTAGCTTGGTCAGCTGAGCTCATTTGGTTTCAGTTCAGCAAGACCGCTCGGTATCGTTAGTCGGCTAAGCTTGTCGTGCTTAAGTCCGGTTGGACTGGCTTGTTGCTTGAATTTGTTTCGTTATCGACTCTTTAAGATAGATGGGGGAGCTTCACGACCTCCCCGACATGATTGAAGCTGTCAAGGGGCTAGTTTTTCCCTCGAGTCAACTTCATAACGGTTTGCTTGAATATCTTTTTTCTTGTTTTTGACTGAATGAGTCGAATTTGAATAATTCGGTCGTTTTTGTGACGCAATCGGCTTTGCTCTTGCATACTCTGGCTTGGATGGCTACATCTGATCGATCTGATTGGATAAGTGAATTGTTTGGTCTTTTGTCAGCAGGCTCTCATTTGTCACTCTCTTCTTTTTGGACTGTTAGATCTCTGAAGATCAGCGGTGACATATTTCAATGTAAAATACCACAATCAGCAGTTGTGGTGGTGGATAGTGGCAGATACACTTCAATTCAGCAAGCACAAAAGATGGCGATAGTGGTCGACAATGGTGAAGGAGGTCGCTGAATAAAAAAATAAAGAATTAAATTATCTGCATAATTATAGATCAAGGTACAGGAAACACAATTAGGAAAGATGAAATTGCTAATTGTAGAGAAAGAGAGACCTGTTATTGTTGAAGCAAACAAGATTCCAATCACATGGGAATTGGAATTCATTTACATTTAATCTCCCTTTTATAGGTATATTTCTTCCACATAAAATAAGCACCGGCTATCATTATTCCTAGACTTCTAGATATTTTTCTAGTTGTCTATGAATGGATCACAATTCATTGGTCATTATTCTCTTATCTCGAGATCATTTGTTTTAACATTCGCACTTTGCCTACTCATACTCTATCATTCGTGCTCGAGCACTCGTACTCTACCACTCGAACTCGATCAATGCATGTCAGAGTTGGTATTCTCATGTCATTCTCGCTCTAGGCTGGATTCTTTTATAGGCCTGATCAGGAATGAGACCCATTAGACATATTCTTGTTCCTATTGATTTGTATTAACTGGTTTTGGTTGTACATCAACAATTTTGTTCAATTTGTTAAAAATTTAATTTTGGAATTAAATATTGACTCAAAATTATTTAATCTAAAAATTAGCTTGATATATCTCGTTCCCAATAAGATATAAGTTAAATTTATTTGAATTCAATTCAAGCCAAATTTTATACAATGTTAACTAATTTATTTCCCTTCTAAAATAATCTTTTAGGTCCTTTTTTTTGTTTTATTTCTTCTCATGACCTAGCTACAAATGGGATTCTAGATGTGTGTGTGTGTGTGTCTCTCTCTCTCTCTCTCTCTCTCTCTCTATATATATATATATATATTATTTTTATAATTATTGACGTATCATACAATTTTTTTGTGCTCTAACACAAATCTCAATGTATTTTTATATAATGAAATTTCTAAATTCAAATGCATGATCATAAGGGCTTTAATTTCATCAAGTTTATGGTCAGACTGACTGTCTCGACAAAACTAGCCCAATTAAACTAAAATCGGTTCAACCTCGGTCCAATCAAGCCCATATTAAGTTATTGAAGTACGATTAGAGATTTTAAATTATCAATTGAATGGTTAAACGGGCTTCAAATTTGATATATTTTTATTCAAATAGAAAGGAATCCAACGATCCTAAGTTTGTTGGATTCTCAAGTTGTTAAGACATGTGGATTCTTAAAAACCACACTTATATAAAAAAAAGGATTAATATGCACCGTTTGATGAGATGATTGAGAAAGTTATAAATAAACCTCTCTATTTACTTGAGGGGGGAATGAGAAAAAGAAAAATTTGAAAGTCATTTTAGACTGAAGGCCTGGTAATAACTTTCAACCTCTATGGTCATAGACTACCATTGATCACCACCCATCGATCACTGTGAACTACCATTGGTCGTTGCTGGTTGACATTGTTGACCTCCTACGTTGACAGCCTCTCTTTGTAAACATGATATCTCAAATACGGTTGTAATTTGTTATACTCATATTGAAAACCCAGTGATAATTTTTGGTCTCTCTATTTGTCGACTACCGTCAACACATTCTACCACCATCCACCGGCAACCGACAACCACTACTTACGATCGTTATCGTAAGAATACAACAATTCTTCCTAACCCATATATTCTCATGTTCGTTGAATATTGTATAATAACAATTGTTGTATCTCATATAAAATAGTAATATCTTTCTCTCATTTATTAAAAAAGGGCGTACATTTATACTTACACACTTATTGCATATTACTTTAACTATATTAGGCCTCATGACTTTTCACTCTCCATGTTTTTTCATGTAAAAAATCTTGATGTCTCACCATCAATTTTTCAATTATTTATGTGTAAGATTTTCGTGCAACGTTAAGACATTAAATTCACCTCCACCCTGATTTTTCTGCACCCAATAATTATTAAATTATGTTTTTTTTCTTTTTAAAAAAGTTAAATTAAACATATTTATTTTTTAACAAATTTACTCTTTTCACAAATTATTAAAAAAAATGAGATCTAAATGAGCAAATAACTTAACATAATTTTTTATTAAATGAAACCATGTCATTTATTTTTGTACAGCATGTGCATCATATATTCAACCAACTAATTCTAAGTGATAGGTATTTATCACAACTGATGTTCTTGAAATTCCACATCAATACTTCATGTTTGCAACAATGGCTAAAACATATATCATATATTATATATTAAAAAAAAACAAATTAAAAAAACATTTGTGTTTCAAATGAGCCCAATACTTACAACGTGTAAATAAATAACTGTAGCAACTATAGTTAGGTATCAATGTGTTTGCATCACTTATTGAGTGAGCTCTACATGAACAATTCTTTATCCAATCATGCTAAGCTCGAAATAAAGAAATTATATATATATATATATATATATATATATATATATATATATATATATATATATATATATATATATATATATATATATATATATATATATATATCAATATTATATTCTATATTTATATTTAAATCACTACATCCCTTGTGACTATGTTGTTCTGAAGCTTTATACCATAGCAATGATATCAATTCAACACCCTATTGTTATTTTTCTAATTAATTTAAAGGAGTCAATTTCAAATCAAATATGGGTCAAACACGAACAGCAATATATAGATCAAGATATAATTTCAAATATGAGCTACTTTAAGCTCTTTACAGACAGAATTAATTTCGAACGAACTGACCTAAACCAAACACCCTTTACGGTAACAATAGCTTTTTACGCTACGTATATCGGCTTGCTGATATCACTGCAAGACGCCGTTTTACTATTAATATAGTTTGATTACAATAATTGACCAATAGCTTTGTTGATGGCAACAAGCAACCCCTAAATTCAGAGTACGCAGCAAACTTAACATCATAATGCAGGAACTTAATTGACATGTCCCGAATATTATAAAAAAAAGGGTAGAGGAATGTGGGCCCCATGTTGATCGACTGGTTCAAGGAAATGCACAAAATAATTGATACACGGTGGGCCCAATCAACAGAAACAAAAATTCGGAATAATTTCTTCGGAGGAAGCCAGCTCAGGATAAGGAAAGGAAATAATATCTTGCAACTTGCCGCAATTAAAATGATTTATTGAATGATTCTTGTAATCTTCAATCCTTGTGTTTCAGAAACTTTTATATGCCGCTTGTTTTAAGAGATGATGTGACGTTTGGATTGGATCGTCATTTTATTTTTAGATCTCATTTCTTAGAAAAATTATTCCATGCGGATCGGACAACGCACGCAGCTCGCGTGCGGTATCCGATCCGGACCGTAAATCACTTGATCTACGGTCCTGATATATTTCGGTGGGCCTCACCTAAATTTTTTTTTAAAAAAAAATGAAAATAATCCTGACCGTAGATCACAGTGATCTACGGTCAGGATCGGACACCGCATGCAGAGATGCATGCGGTGTCCGTATGTAATAATCTCTCCATTTTTTATGGCATGGTCTAGTATAGTTTTATTAGAAATTATATATTCCTAAAGATTGTCTTAAATGTACTTAGGGGCTGTCTTGCATAGAATGTTTGCCCCACATTTAATCTGTGTGTAGGCTAAATCTTTTCAAACGATAATTTTGGACAGAAAATAGACACGAATTTGATAAATCCAGATTTAGGTTGTAAATCCCAAATCCAAATCGAAGCTACTTCGATCCATAAGATGTAAAATATGAATGTCCTAAGCCAGAAATAATGCTTTATTGGACATAATTTATATCATTTACAAATAAAATATTTTAGTTGAATAAGAGATATTTGACGTAATATGAGAATTCCTTAAAATATGAAGCATTTCACTCAAGTAAGAATATTTACCCTAACATAAAGCTCTTGAATCAGACATAATGTTTTATTAGACACACAAAGTGTAAAGTCTGCTTTTCAATATTACAGTTCAACAAATAATGACGGTGTTCCTTAACAAAACCTTTAAATATGGAAAGAATTTGGTTTATAATATCCTATCAAAATTGAATTTGATGGGTTTTAAAACACTTGGATTTGATTTGATATGAATGCAATACAACAGTGATCGACAAATTATGTATCGCACCCATCTCAAAATATATTTATAAATCTTAAAGGGCACTTATGACTAATTGTTTATTAGAATATTCTAACTAAATATAATGCTTAAAGTATGGCACACAATATAAATATATATAATCAAGAATGACCGGAAGCTATTAGGCGTGTTAGGTATGGCTCATATACTAGGAAATTTGGAGTATCTTGAAATGGAGAGGTGTGTCTCTTGGAATGAAAATGAGTGTCTCTTGGTATGAAGATGTGTGTCTCTTGGATCAGTGGGTTGGGAGGAGCGAGAGCATGTTGGTAATTTATCTATGGGTTTTTATTACGCATATCTATATATATGTGTAACCCTATGGGTATGTAACTTAACTCCTCTGAAATAGTGAATTCGCCGCTCTGCTCTCGACGATGTAGGCATCTTTGCCAAACTTCGTTAAATCTCTTTGTGTTCTTCTTCTAGATTTGTGTTGTTTTGCCTTAAAATTCTGAAAAATTGGTATCAGAGATAGGTTCTAGGGCATGGAAGAAAACTATCGGCGTAAGGAAGAGGAAGAAGATTTGAGGAAGAAGTTCGGCTAAGACTTTAGAATTCGAGGATCTGCGGCAGTTCAGCGAAGAAATAGTTTTTCGGGGCGGTTTTGCCATAGGTCGAGGCAACAGACAAAGTTCAGGAAGAGGCTATGACAGTTCTGCGGACAAGTCGAGGCCTTGGATCGCGGAGAAGAATCGTGACAGTATCTTCCGCACATCTTTCGCAGGCGACAGGCGAGAGAAGGATCAGTGATGAGTTTCACACGATCAAGTCGCGAAGGAAGGAGTTCAGGGCTTGGATCGCGACAGAGAAGAATCGCTGCGTCTTCCGCGACAGGAGATGCGACGCAGAAGGCGGTTTGCTACTGTTCTAGTTTGGAGTTCTTTCGCGGAGGCACAGGAGCCGTTCGTGATCGGAGGCATTCTTCCTCCACAGGAGCAGTTCGCGACTTAGAAGGCTTCGCGCAGTGTGAGACAAGGCGAGACGCAGAGGAATTCGCGCGACACAAGCTTTTGGCGCGCGATAGGCAGATCGTGCGCGGCAGGTGCAAGATCTAAAGTTTGGTCTCTCTCGGAGGGAGGAGTTCCTGTGGTTCGCGCAAGTTCGCGCGAGTTTGCTCGAGGGCTGTAGCAACAGGAAGTTCACGCGAGGCAGTGGGGTGGTTTTGCGAACAACAATTTGCAGAAGAGTTTGGGGTGCCAGGTTCGAAGATCAAGATCGTGCGACAAAGAGTTCGGCCAGGCTACTGTAACTTTGGTTTCACAGAGGAGTTCATGAATCGAGAGTTGCGTGTGGAAAGGAGTTCCCGCGGGAGTTGGGCGAATTCAGTGGTTTGCGGCATCTAGAGGAAGGTTTTTGCAAATTTTGCGGATTGTTTGCAAGGCAGAGGGGCTCGTGGGAACGAATAGGTGCAAAGCAGTTCAGATAAAGGGCTGCGTCCGTTCGACGAGTTCTGCATCGGGAGATAGAAGTGGAGTCGCCGGTTCGCGCGATAGACAGAGGTAGCTATCGCGCTTCTGGTTCGCAGGAGAAATTGTGACAAGTGGAGTTCGAGGATTTTGGGTAGTTTGGGGTTCAGAGCAGGAACAAAGACGAGCGAATCACGGTATTCTCGAATTCAGCAACGAGTTCAGTTCAGCCCAAGCGAGCTGCAGAATGAATTCTGAATTGAGGCTTCAGGAGAAGAGGCAGTTGAGAGTTCGCCAGTTTCACAGAGGAGAGGAGTTCGGTGGTGTTCAGTCAATTGAGTTTGCAAATTTGTCGCGAGAGGAATTACGGTAGGAGGAGTTGCGACAAGTGGAGTTCGGCAGGGTGCAAACGAAGCGAGCAGGTTTGACTATTCGCGAATAGTGGTTTCGCAAAGGGTTTCGCTCGCGGGACAGCCGTGACAACAGTTTAGCCGAGGTGTTGACACGAACAGGAAAAATGCTTTGTGTGAAAATTTTGATTCACAAATCACAGGAAATTGTGGGAAAATTGCTGCAATTGATAGCTAAAATTTCAGGTTTCTTTAAATTTATTTGTGGTGTGTTTTGTTTCTATATAAGACAGGAAAAGTTCACTGCAGGATTAATTTCAAATGACAATTTCTGGTGCAAAATTTGAGATAATGAAGTTCGATGAAACAGAGAACTTCAGATTGTGACAAATAATGAAGACATTTGTTGACACAACAAGAAATTTTGAAGGCATTGCGAGCTATGAAACCTGATGGTAATATCTATAAATTGTTGCGGAGTACAGTTGTAGGTGGAGTTCAGTCTGTCGAATCATATAATGAAAATACAGCAGGAAAGTTGACCAAATCAGGTATTTTCAACAAGTTCTTGTGTTACTTGAACTTGTTGAATGTTTGCAGTTGCTAGTTGGCATGGTTGTCTAACCCACTTTGGCGTAAGAAACTCTATGATGTTTTTCTCCTAATGGGTTGGATATTTGCAAGGTGGAGATTTTCTCCTAAAGGGTTGGATATTCGCCAAGTTGAAGAATTGTTAGGTATGGCTCATATACCAGAAAATTTCGAGTATCTTAAAATGGAGAGGTGTGTCTCCCGGAATGAAAAGAAGTGTCTCTTGGAGTGAAGAGGTGTGTCTCTTGGATCAGTGGGTTGGAGGGAGCGAGGGCATGTTGGTAATTTATCTATGGGTTTTTATTATGTGTGTGTGTGTGTGTGTGTGCGTGTGTGTGTGTGTGTGTCTAAACCTTGGGATCTTTCACTGGTTAGGTATGCTCTAGGAAGGTCTTCTTTTGAAAATCTTCCAGTTGATTGGTAACATTTGGAAGCTGAAAGGTTTGGTTGATCTTCATTTCTCCATCTGAGGATTTTTTTCTTTTTAAGTTTACTTATCTTGAGGATTTTGAAATAGTTTTATATGATAATCCTTGCTTCACTAGTAGAAAGCCTTTTATTTTTTAAAAATAGACTGTTGATTTTAAGGTTATTAGGAATGATTTAAAAAAAATCCCTATTTGGGTTAAATTCCCTAATTTACCATTGTTTTGCTGAACTGAAAATGAGATTTCTAAATTTTTTTGTCAAATTGGCATTTACCTTGGATTTGATTCTCTAACGGCTAAATGTTCATGGCTTTCATTTACAAGGTTAATATTCAAATTAGCATAGAATCCCCTTTCCCTGAATCTATAACTATAGTTTTAAAAGATAGAAAATATGTTATTCTTGTGGTTTATGAATGGAAACCAGTTCCTTGTACTTTTTGCTCAACATTTTCTCATAATCCTTCTAATTGCTAGATATCTTCTTCTTTATCTATTACTGTGAATCCTAATCTAAGAGGAAGAAGTCGGTTAAGGCCAAATACGATGGAGAATTTAAGAAATCAAAGTAGATCTATAAATTTTGTTAAACCCTTTCAAGGGACTAATAGATTTCAGATTCTAAATTCAACGTCAAATTTTGATATTCATGATGTATTGACTTCTCTGTCACATCCTGATGTTAATATTTCTGTTGTTTTATCTGTTGATAATGTTGTTAATGAGGTTATTGTTGTTGCTATTAATGGGAATAATGTTGTTAACAATGTTGCTCATGTTGATGATTTAAATTCAGGCTCAATTTTAGTTTCTCTTTTAGACCCTCCTATTTTGGCTTTAGAGGGGATTTCTCGGGATAATTCTCTTGATGTTGCAAATGGGAATATTCATGCTTTGCATGCCCTTATTCATTCTAATAACATTTCTATTCAAAATAAAGTGGTTAATGCCCACTATGGTGTTGTTACTTTTCAAGACAGTGATATATTTGTGAGTAATCAGTCTAATTTTATTGTTTTTACTTCTAATATTATTAGAAATATTCCTATTGGCATTGCATAAGGATGAAAAAGTAGAACTACTAAAAAAAAGTACTTCAATAGTTTATCTTAATTCAATAAAATAAAGATTTATTTGCTTATTGAACACAAAGTGCGATTTCAAATTCATTAAGTACTTATATTTGCAATACTGGAATAACTGAACAAATATATAAACTCTTGAAGTATTTTCTTTGTATTGTGCAATTAAGACAAAGTCTTGCAATATTCTCTTCTCAGCTATCCTATTATTTCATCCTTACGAATGTGGATGAAAATCTCTCTTTCATTTTTATTCTTATTGAGCTCTAAAGCAATGTCATAAAACTCAATAAAATTGGTTAAATACGACATATTAGCCAACTCCTCCAGCGCATCACACATTGCAATAGAATTTTTTAAAGCATTTGATGTAATTATATCTTCACTAATACATGTGAAAGCATGAACTCAATTCTTAATTTGATTTTCGAGAAAATTTCTATTGCTCAACTTCTGCTTTTCTATATTTTCTCTTATTTGATTCAGTAGCCACTTAGTTCAGAACAGGAATAAACTCAATAGCCACTTAGTTCAGAACAGGACAAAATCATTCGAATCTTAATCATATTTAGATCGGATTCTAATAATTTAAACCTTTTATAGAAGATATAAACTCTTAGTATCAACTTAATTCAACCCTTAGATCCACTAGGCCCTCAAAGATGTCTTTCGCAATAATGATAAAGAAAATAGAATGATGTTTTAAATAATTATAATCAATTAAAAGTATTAATTAAGAAAATAGAATAAAAATATTTAAATTAGATTCAAATGATGTTTTAAATATGGCTACATGATTAGGGTTGGCCAAACGGCTCTTTGCTCGTGAACGGTTTGTGTTCGACTCGCTAAACAAACGAGCCGAACACGAATATATTTTTTGAGCTCAAAATATATACGAGCCGAACACGAGCAGAGGCTGGGCTAGCTTGTGTTCGACTCATTTACACCCTTGAGAAAGAACATGATTTTTAATGTACATCATATGGTTTAGCCAACATTCTAACTTTACAATAATCTACATAAGAAATTCATAAATTCCCGGCAAAATTAAATTTTCCTTAAAAATTTAAAAGGGTATTTTTGGGGCATTCCGAGAATTGAACTCGGGACCTCTCGCACCCTAAGCGAGAATCATACCACTAGACCAAATGCCCAAGACATTCTTAAAAATGACAATAAATTTATATATTAACAAATAATTTTAATATAAAAATTGTTAAATGAATAAAAATATTATATATTTGATTAAATAAACAATTTAAAATGGGAGAGTTGTGAACGTTGTTTGGCTAACTCAAATAATTAGATATTCTTGAGCGATTTGCATGCATTCCACATAATTTTTTATCTCTTAATATTTTCTTTTAAAATACTTTATACATTGAATCCCGGAAAAAATACCTTTAATTTTAAATTTTCAAAACTGAAATACATATTGTCCACCATATAATTGATTGGATTTAAATAATTATAGTAAAATTGATGTTAGGTATGTAAATATGTGAAACTTAAATGCTATGATTTTTATTTATTATTATAATTTTCATGTCAAATTATTTGTGTGCCATTGTCAATAATGAAGTGAAATATGTTTTCTGCCTGTGACTGGACTTGCGCTCGTGCGCGTGCCCGGATTCATATTTCCCATGTACCAACGCGTATTTGCTCTCCCTCGTAGCCGCGTCCCAAGGGTTTGCTTTTGTTTCCTCAACCAGTTGGCTTTATTTCTCTGGAAATTAAACTAACCTAGGAGTCTTTGAGGTGTATGCAGGCCTCTATGTCAAGGTAGGCTCAACAATTGCTCAACAACCACAACGTTATTATTTGACTGGATGAATGCTTGTGTTATATGCTTGTATGTAGCATTATGATTGAACTCATTGATTTTTTGTTTATTAAGAAAACTTTTATTGGGAGAAATAAATTATAGAAACTGATTTGAGAGATTCAATGCAAAATTTTGAATAAAATCGTACGAAGCAAGAAAACACAAAAAACATCAGATTTGACATGAAAAACTTGAGAATGAGAATAAACTAACAGAACCACAACACGCCAAGAAATCTACTATTAAGCAAAAATAAAGTGAAATGTACAAAATTAGTGTAGGCTCAAACTCCATCACACTTTGGACAAAATGATACTCATACTCCACTCCTTGCACAAGAGAATTTGAAGGTCCTAGCGAAAATCACAGAAAATAAGATCAAACGTCACAAATGACTCTCTGATTCTTCTTTTATCATCCTCCAAGTTCACCTGCAAAAAAAAAAAAAAACCATAAAAACCTGAAGGCAACTGCTCTTGATTGAGTTGTAGTGTTGTGGCACTGCGATGTAGCGGTGTGACGCTCTAATATGACGTTGTGGGGCCATGCTCTCGCGTTTTAGAACAATTTATTTCTTTGATGATAGCATTGCGGCGCTACAAAGACAATGTTGTGGTGCTACTCTGCGGCACAGATGTTGTAGCGCCACCGCTAAAGTTTCAAGGCATTGCAGGTACGACGTCGAACCCATACAAGGGGTGCTTGCCTCCTGTACCCCTCTGACAAACTCATTGCATAGCTTGATTCGTGAAATGAAAGGCTCAAAGTTAACAGTTGCTTTGACACAATCACATTCCACATAATAACACTTTTAGTTGATAGAATTTTCTTTAATTGTATTATTCGGAATGACCAGTTCTAACTTTTTTGTAGCATAAATATATCCCTTTTTTATTGAAATTAATGTGCACCTATTCATCAAAGAAGAAAAATCTTTCATTTTGATTGTTCTTTATGGCGTTAACTATATGAGAAGTCCTCTCCTTCACGATAAATTATTGCATACGGACAACACATACAGAGATACAGTTTTGTTGTGATCGACGGTCGAGATCAGACAACACATGCATCTCTGCACGCGATGTCCGTATGGAATAATTTTCCCTCCTTCACCGACTGCATTACAATTTACAATTGTCAATTTTTGTCATTAGTCGAGATTAATGACTATCACAATTAAAGGTGCTAATTAGGCTTTTTAAGTTATGTTATTGAAGGTTGTTATGACCCAACCCTTTCTAAATAGGTTTTTTAAATAATAGAGCATCCTATTGAAAATAATGGTTATGTGCCCCGCTGCATATGTAGCGCTCAAAATTTTATTATTTATAAAACTAGCACTCTCTTTTGCCTATTTTTCAAATTCTCACTCAAATATCAAAATTAATAATAAAATCCAACCCATAATTTTTTGTTTTATCAAAGTTTAAATAAATTGATTGTAGCGCGCATAACCACATTGGTTCAACAGTTAAAAAACAAGTTAAAATTTAATCAAGTTCTATTTGAAAATACTTAAACTAACTACAGACATAAAATACAAATTTATTATTTATTTATTTATTTATTTTTGTTCATCTTAATAGAAAACAAAAATTTAAAAATTTAAAATTCTATTTATAACAAAGTTCTGATAAAATTATTCGTTATTATTAAATATTTTTTAGCCGGGAAAAAAAATTAATTAGTTGTATTGTATAATATTTAAAGTAGTATTGCTTCGTTGCTCTTTTTATTATATCATAGGTGTTTGAGGTAGCTTATTTGGTGCGATGACGTTTTGAAAATGCATCTGGTCTGTTTGGGTAAACTGTGTTTTGACAACTTATGTTTTTTAAAAACGTTGAAAACTGTGTTTTCACACCGCACATATCTAGATGCGGTGACAGCTTTCTGGCATTTTCAAAAAAAAAATTGTAATAGCCACCACAACTAGCTTATCGAAAAATTATTTTTAATCAGTTTATCAGCAGATTATTAAATAAATTGCAGCCGCCCAAACAGTTCGGTACGACATCTTCTGCTACCATGCTGTGAGGATAATAAATGTAGAGTTTAAATTTTTTTTAAAAATATCCCTGGGTTATTGTTACAATAATAAATGCTTTTGAAAATTGATTTATTCATCGAATTCCTTCGATGTCGAACTAGAAGTTCTGTCATATGCTTCCCTTTCTTTTGATGGTGATTATATTTGTCCATTCAAACCAATAGGTTGGTGATAATGCGTCCGAGCAGGTTGGCGAATCCAACGGTAGAATAATAATTAACATTTTAATGTTATATCAAAATCAGCACACATACATATTAAAATGAGACGATAAGAATTTTTATATGAAAAATCAGGCAAGAAAAAAAATCATGTGATTTAGTCCAATCGAAAAAATCAACACTAAATTTACAGGTACAAAGGTAAATCAATATCTTGTAAATTGAAAAGTTTACAGTGTTACAACAAATATAATGTTTGTTTATACATAATACACAGAAAGATTCAATATATTTTGGTCAATATAACGTTCGAGAGCAGTTGCCACGGGAGTTATTGTTTGGTTTTTTAATACATCGTGTTGAAAGTGTGCCGTTGCGTGGCATTTTGGATACTTCGTTACTCAACATAATTCTTCGTCCATCACCCAACAGAGAACAGGGCACTCATTATTCAATAGATTCCACCAACGACGGCAAGCAAGGGGCAACAAACGTTGGTTGACGGAGCCCGTCGGACGATGGTTGACGATTATGGAGATAAAAAATTATCGTCTGATAGTATGTTCAGAACAACATTGGAATTAGGCTCATTCTTTTCTTCTTTCCTCTCTTTGCTTCTCAAGTGAGGAAAGATTGTCTATTTATAGGTCTTGGAGGAGGGTCATTTTCATCATTTGGTGAATAACCAGAATATGACTCAATCGAACAAACCACATTAATTTCCCTTGATCATAAGAGATTTATTGATAATTTGATAACCTCAATGACCTCAGAATCAGATGATCTTGGGCTTGTTGGATATTGCTCGTCGAGACGCTCGATTCAACTATAGGAATGCTAAATTTGGAGTTCATTCGCCCCCCTCAAATAACTAACTAAAACCTTCTAAAGGTGTATTGGGTTTGATCTGACTTGAACTTGAATTTGATAAATTTTGATATAATTGTATTAGTCTCATTGAACGGTCAGCCAGTTTGACTATAAATTTACTTAAATTTAAGCACTAGATGATTTTTAATTTGAATTAAACTATTTCTTGCTCAAAAAAATACATTAAGATCTGTGTCAAATGCCTCCAGATTTAAAAAAAATGGTAAAATTAGTTGATAACCCATCAATCTTAATTTTGAATTTGAATATGTTGATTTAAATTTCACTCAAATTTGATTTAATCTCAAATTAATTAATTTTGATTGTCTAAATCAAACCATTGCGAAAGCTCTAATAATAAAGTTTGTATAATAATAATAATAATAATAATGTTAGATTTTAAATAGTGTTTCCGTAAACACGCCCCGAGAGTTAGAGTAGAGAGGAGAAAGGGATATAAAGTCAGGTGAGACAGATTGTTCTGTTTCTTTATTTATGTCCTCACCACCTTCATATAGGGGTCTCAAAATACAACAACATAAAAAGGAGAAAATAGTTATTATAACCGCCCGAATAACTGAATTGACGTGTCTGTCGAGTGAAAAGTACAATACTATACAAAAGAAATAAAAACCGACTATGACGATGAGGGATCTTGATCGATGGGTCAGTTGACTGATTTTGCTGCACCGCTTGACAAGTCTACCTCGATCTTTTGCACGTGACTTCAGTGCCTAAAACTCCATTGTAGCCACCCAATACTTTGAGATCCGTGCTGAGATTTCTGTTGTAAACAAATAACAACAACAATACTAATATATTTCAATCATCTCATCCGCTTAAAAGTTTGGTATTTCAATATCACCAATTCTCTTTCCTTTTTTATATTTGGAGTTAAACATTGAAAAAATTGGGTGTCACCTTCGACGATGAATTTTTTTTTGAAGTACTACGACTCTAAATTTCCAATTTAAATTAAGCTAATAAACGTTCGCATCTATAATTGAGTTTTCTCTTCACAGACTTGTAAACAGGTTTTTAATCTCAAGTATGATGTAGATAATCACCACGTTTTTAATAAAAGAGATTTGCATGCTTAGCCTTCAACTCTTATGCATTTACGTATCTCACACTAAAATTTTTATTTTTACAAACATAACACCTTTCTTATATATGAAAATATGAATTTCACTGTTAAAAATATGAAAGAAATTGGATGTTATATCTGTAAAAATGAAAGTTTTGATGTGAGATATTTAGAGGGCTGGTTATGTAAATTCTATTGTATTTTAATAGTTTAATACATATAAGCAGCCCTCATTATTAAGGAATGGTCGGGGCTATGATATGAGCTGCGGTCATCCCTCATGCGCCTATAATTCGAGAGCCACACCTTACATTCGGGGGTAATTGAAAGCTAGACCAGAGAATACTTACAACTGACAAGCAGATGTCCAACTAGCTAATCTAAGTACGCGGCGCATATATATATATATATATATATATATGACATGATGCTAAAAAGTAGTACATATTAAAACTCAGGAGATTGAACAATAGAAGTAAATTGAATTGCTGAATCTATATGTATTTCTATTTGTTGGAAGAAGGGAGGAACTTGGCCCGGAGAAAGGCTGGATCAGCTTCCTCTGTGCTGATTTTGTTCTGTGGCATCCAATTTCCTGTCTTTGGGTCTCTCATCCAGAAATTTGTTTGCTCTTTCTCATCGCCGGCGGCGTTGAGAATTGCCTCCGTGGTTAATTTTATCGGCGACGACGTTATCTGTGCGGTGCATGTTCTTTTCGCCGCCTGAGCAGCGTAGGCTCGGATGCTGCAACAACAACAATATCAATCTTTATTTTTCAATAACATTATTTGATATAGTTATATATTTTTTTTTTTTCATGCATTTTAAAGATAATTTTATTGGTCATTTTAAGTTGTAGAGCTTAGTTTTTATCCTTTTAAAAAAAATCTAAGTTATGCTAATTGCGGAAGTAAGTTTGTCCCGGTCGTTAGGGGAGGAGATCGACCCCCTCTGCATGGTGGTTAGAAATAAACTTAGGGTCCGTTTGGGGCAGCTTATAAGTGCGGGCGGCGTTTTGAAAACGCAGTCGTATCATTTGGTTCGCGCGTTTCGCCAGCTTATCCGAAACTGAGTTTGGCTTTTACACTAAACGCAGACCGCAGCCCGACCCCTGCGGTCGGCCCGCGGGTCGTGTTTCAGGATAAACAGCTTATCCTAAAACGCAAAAACGGCCCCAAAAGGACCATTATTTTATGTTAGAAATAAACTTTTTTTGAATAATTAAACTTCCTGAAAAGTTGGTATGGTGAAAAGCCAATGTTATGTGAGACATGTGATGCATATCTGTGTGGCAGATGAATAATGAATGGTTGAGATTAGTTTTGTTGTTGAATAATGTGTGGTGTTGATTACTTCCAAACTTGTATAAATACCCAATACTTTTATGGGTTATGAATCAAGTCTCAAGAAAAGTTTTATGAGCTCTTAAATAGTTTTTGTGTGAGTTTGAGAGGCGTATTTTTCGTTATTTTGAGATTATAAAAATTTTTATTTTTCCCAACAAAGTGATACAAAGTATAATGACAAGTGGAGGAATGGTTCCCTTCCAAGCTCCGATGCTTTCTAAGTCCAATTATGAAAATTAGAGTAACAAGTTGAAGGCTCTATTATGAGCACAAAATATGTGGGATATCATCAAAGATGGTTATAGAGAGCGAGATGATATTGCTCTATCTCAAACTCAAAGAAAAGTTTTAAAAGATTCGAGAAACATACTGAAAATGTTGTAAGAGAAGAGTTACAGGAGTCTATCACTCCATTAGTTTCAACACGAACATATGTAGAATCAACATTGACAACATCTTTAAGGGAATGTTCAAATGTTAAGACACCATATTTTAAACGTTTCCAAGATATTTATGAAGTACCTAATAGTCAAGATGACATTATTTTTTTTATCTTGTTTGGTGAATGTGAACCTTTAGTATATCAAAGGGTAGTGGAAAGCAAAAAATGGATAGATGTTATGGATGTAGAAATTAAAGCAATCACAAAGAATGATATGTGAGAGCTTGCTACACTTCCGCAAGGACAAATGGTAATTGGAGTTAGATGGGTGTATACAATGTAGAAGAATGTTAAAGAAGATATAGAGATATATAAAGCAAGACTGATGGCTAAAGGATATAATAAAAAAATATGACATAAATTATGATGAGGCATTTGCACCTATCGCTCTTCTAGGAACTATTAAACTAATTATTTCTTTGTCAACCAACATGGATGAAGATACACAAAATGAATGTGAAGTCTGTTTTCTTAAATGGCATTCTTGAAGAAAAACTTTATGTTAAACAACTTTAAGGATATTAAGTAAAAGGACAAGAAGGGAAATTCTAAAATTGAAGAAAGTTTTATATGATTTAAAACAAGTAGCAAAGGCTTGGAATACTTGAATTTACAAGTATTTCAAGATAAAATCTTATTAAATGTCTATATTCTATATGAGCATGCATTTAATATTAAAGTTCAAGATAAAGATATTTTAATTGTGTGTATAAATGACTTGATTTTTACATACAATAATTCAAAAATTAAGAAATTTAAGAAAAAGATGGCTAAAAAATTTGGAATGACTGACATTGGGTTTATGATCTACTATCTCAGAATTGAAGTGAGGTAAGAAAATGCATACATCGTTATCACTCAAGAAGGCTATGCTACAAAAGTACTTAAGAAGTTTAAAAAGAACGACTCCCATCTTGTTGGAATACCAATGGAATATGGAGTCAAATTATCCAAAAATGATGAAGAGGAAAAAGTAGATCCAACTCTTTATAAAAGACTCATTTAAAATCTATGCTGCTTAACTTATACAAGGCCAAATATTGCTTATGCAGTTGGAGTAATGAATCGTTACAAGGAAGCTCCAACGATCACTCATTACAAGATTGCTAAGAGAATACTTCGATACATTAAAGGTTTAATCAACAATTGATTACTTTAATCTTTTTCTAACAAATATAAAATTATTGGATGTAGTGATCATGATTGGGGTGGAGATCTGGATGATAGAAAGAGTACCATCGGATTGGTGTTCCTTACATGAGATATTGCATTCACCTTGGTACTGAAGAAGTAGCCTATTGTTACACTCTCAACTTGTAAAGTTAACTATGTTGTAGTTACTTCATGCATTTGTCATGCAACTTGGCTAATGAATTTATTAAAAGATTTATAATTTTCATAAGAGGTGTCCATCGAGATTCATATTGATAACAAATCAACACTTGTATTAATAAAAATATTATTTTCAATAATAGAAGTACATTGACACTCGTTAATATTATATAAGAGAATGTGTTGCAAGAAAAGAAGTAAAGTTGAAGACATGATGTCTTAAGATCAAGTGGTGCACATATTTATTAGGTCATTGAAGCAAGAAACAATTGTCAAGTTCCACAATATTCTTGGAGTTACAAATCAAGTTTAAAAGAGGGGGTTAGAAATAAACTTATTTTGGATAATAAACTTGTTGGAAGGTTTATATGTGAAAAGTCAATGTTAGGTGAGACAAGTGATGCATGGCTTGTTGTAGGTGTGATTAGTGAAGAGTGAAGGGTTGAGATTAGTTTGGTTGGTGAATAATGTGTGGTAATAATTACTTATAAACTTGTATAAATATCTCATACTTTTATGGATTATGAATCAAGTCTCACTAAAAGTTTATGGCTTCTAAATAGTGTTTCTGTGACTTCGAGAGTTATATTTTTGGTGATTTTGAGATTAAACAAATTTTAGCTTTTACCAACAAAAGTTTAAAGGCAGACCCCTTGAAAGATGAACATATGTAAAATTCTTTGATATTTTATTCTTATATCACATTGATATATATATATATATATATATATATATATATATATATATATATATATATATGTATGTATGTATGTATGTATAAAACAACAACAAAGCCTTAATCTCACTGAATGGGGTCGGCTACATGTATCCTTTTTTCTCCATTGTGTCCTAATTAGCCTTTTATTTAATGTCATTTAATTCTAATAAATTAAGATTATTTTTTTATACAATATGTCCAAGTCGTCCTAGGTTCACCTTTGCCTTTTTTAACATAAGTTAAAAGTAAAACATCTACTCTCCTAATCGGATCATCAGATGGTCAACGTTTAATGTGACCAAACCATCTAAGACGACTCTCTCTAATTTTGTCTGTCACTGGGGCTACACCAACTCTATCACGAATATATACATTTCACATTTTGTCTATAAGTGCAAAGCCACTCATCTATCTAATCATTCTCATCTCGGCAACACTTAACTTAGTATTATGCTTCTCTTTTAAAGGACATCATTCAAGGCCATAGAGCATTATAGGTCCCGCCACGATCTTCTAAAATTTTCCTTTCAGTCTAAGTGGTACTTTTCTATCGCACAATAAGCCTGAAGCATTCCTCCACTTCAACCAACCAACTTAAATTCTACTAATAACATACCCATATATATCATCATCGCTTAGAACAATAGACCTTAGATATCTAAATCGATCACACCTTTTAATAATTTGATCACCCAAAATTACACTTTTCTTACTAGAGCTACTACTACTAAAATTACATTCCATGTATTCAGTTTTGGTTTTACTCAAGTTAAGGCCTTTACACTCCAACCTAGACCTCCATAATTCAAGTTTTTCCTAGGCTTTTTCACTCGTCTTATCCACGAGAAGGATACAATCAGCAAAAAGCATACACCAAGGTACATCCTCCTGTAAATGACCAGTAACACCATATATAGATAATTTGTCGTTCTTTCTAGAGAACTTCGAGAGACATTCCTCTCCCACTTCTTCTCCAAACAAAAACTTTTCCAAGGCCAGCGTTCACTGCAACCGAACGAAACTTCACCACATTCCCAAACGAAGCCTACATCAATATCAGATAACAAGCACACTCTCACCCAAATAAAATTTCTCATGGCCAACATCAAGAGCATTATCTTCACACAGCTTACTCTTGACAATCATCTCACTTGGAAGGTAAAAATAGTGAAACTATTTCAAGCAAGTGACTAAAAAGAATTCTTGAAAGAGCCTTGCATCTGTCCAAATCACTACAACATTGATCCCATGGGTAACTACATACCAAATTCTTATGACCTCAAGTAGAGAGTTATAGAACAACATCTTATAGCCATTCGATATTCGGTTACCCCCCTCCCCTCCTCCCCAATGTCCTCAACTCGAAACCAGCTCACAACATATAGCCACATTGGAATGTCGTATCGAATCCACCAATCAATCACATATCATTCAGTTAAAAAATGAGCTACACAATGTTTCTATGAGAGACAAACATGAATCAATACATCAAATCCAGTTAAAGAATGAGTTACTCAATCTAGTTACTCTTATACTATAGAGTTGTAACTCAAAGCTTTTCTCACTTCTATAAATACTGATGTAACTTTCCTGTAAAATTAAGAAACCTGAAGAATTAATGTTTAATGCTCTGTTCTCTTACTCTCCTCTGCATTTCTGTTAACATGAAGAACTAAAAAACTCTTCCCATATTTATAGCATTTTGACTATTTCGATTGATTAAATGCAAAAAGAACTTTGGAGGTTGGATTTTCCAAATATTTTTCTGCATGCCATTCAAGCATGAATTTATTTATTTATTCAATTATTTTGTAAGTGCTAAAATCTTGAAGGAGAAAATAGAAAAATTACTCATAAATATTTTTGGTTACATTAAGGCGAATATGAATATTACAATTCCATATTTTACGTAGATCACAGACTAACCATACTAAGAAATTAACATATATATATATATATATATATATATATATATATATATATATA
>NEWO01000003.1:1485492-1505605 GCA_003013225.1 Phalaenopsis aphrodite | reverse complement strand
AGAAGGAAATCTTCATCTGTGAGGAATACAGACTATACTAAGGGTTTGGTGCGGGAAGAAGCAATGACAGGTGGGCTCGTAGTGAATTCATATGGGACAAAGTCAGAGGTTTGGGATGGCTGTTGAGGCTAGGCATTGGTTGTCGTTCGCCGGTGAGGCGAGGATGGTTGCAGAGGGTTGATCAAGCAGCAGTCGGGCACGACGACGGCGGGAGAGGGTTAGGGATTTGCCGGAATTTGGTTTATTTCGAAAATTTGCTGCGCACCCATGCGATTGCAGGCCGACTCAAATTAATTGGGGGAAATTTAGAGACAGAAGAAATAACAAGCATTCCTTATGAAATTTTATATCCAACACCAAAAATTTAATATTTTTCAAATAATATTTTAGTGTCATCAATCTATCATGAAAAATGTATTTTCAGATTGTGATATTTTGATAAGATCTTAAAAATTTGAATGATATGTGATGTTATCATCTAATATGAATCTCGTTGTAATTTTTGAAAAGTAAATGTTAAAAATTCAAATTCAAGGTTATTTAACGTCTTGATTTCAATAAATTTATAGTTAATTTGTCCTTCTAAATATGATGATCCCGATGATACAAGAATTAGTTTAATTCAAGTTCAATCAAGTTTGGATCAAATCAATAAAACACATTTAGATGTTTCATATGGTTACTTTAATGGTGAAATAAACTCCAAATTTAATGTACTTATAGTCAAATAAAGTGTCTCAATGAGTGGAACCTAACGAGCCAAAGCTCGGTTAATTATGTTATCACTAAGGCTCTCAAATCATCAAAAAATATCTTTGATTAAGGGGGATAAACATTGCCCGTTCAATCAGATGATTATAGAACTTATTGAGCAAATGACCAAATTGTCACTCCCCAGTAGCCTATAAATAGATCATCTGTCTTCACTTGAAAAAAAATGAACAAGTGTCTGATATAGTGTTGTTCTCGATTAAAAACTTGACAATAACTTTTGACATTCGTAGCCGCCGACCAACATCAATCGTCGTCAGAAGACTGGTGCTAACCACCATGGATCGCTCCCTGCTCGTCATTGTTGATACAAAGTGTTGAGTAATAAAGTATCATGTTGAGTAATGATGGATATAGTCAAGTAATGAAGTTCACTATTGAATAACCAATTATTTCAAATATTGTGCAATGACTTACCTTGAACATAGTATACTAATGACCCGACGATAACTTCTAGTGGAAACTACTTTCAAGCGTTGTATTCAAAATGTAACGAAAGTTTATTTATATTATGTACGGACAAACATTGTACTTTGAGTAACATTGAAAGTTTTTCTCAGTTGTGGAGAATAAGATTATATCTCTGTACATGCAGACTTATATTTATTATATTTGTTGTGCTAGGCTCAATGGTCTTTTTTGTTTCTGGTTTTTCCTATGGAATGTCCGAGTGTCTTCTCTCAACATTTTTTAATTGTTTATATGTGTTAGACTTTAGTTCAATACTAAAACAATAAATTATTATTCTACTACAACATATTTTCTAACACACAAAAATATGCACGTAATTATGTATGTTACGACATTATATATGTGTTACATCCTAGGTTATTTGTTATGAACACGCCTCATGAGTTGGAATCGAGACAATGAAGGATAGAGAGAGAGTAAATAGGTTAATTCCTATAGTAAAAATGGGGAAAAGTCCCTTTATTCTTATTTTGTCTCTTATTTATAAAGACATATTTGTACAATTATAGAAAAGAAAGAACGGTTAAGGAAACTTCCCTTAATACGATTAATTATGTTGATTTCATATTAAATTGGCATGACAATTTAAACTTGAATATGACGGTAACTAGACGGTCGATTTGTTTGGGTTCGGCCAACCGAGGCGATCTGTCAAATGATGATTGTGTCTGTCGAAGTAAAAATCAATCGATCAATTGGTTGTGATCAGATGCCCTAGTAAAGAGCCTCTAGACAAGAGGCTGCATGTGTGGTTTGTAGATTGAGTCCCTCGTTATAGTATGTCGATTGACTCGTTGAATGAACGGTTTGGATCGTGCTCTTTTGGTTTTACCCCTCTATCACCCGACCGTTATCTTGGGGTGTTGGATTGCTTTGAGATCTGTGTTGACTGTTCTAATGTATGCATATTAGTTCTTTGAGTTTTTCTAGTCTTTGAAAGTTACAGTTGCGACAAAGAAAGAAAACTATTTAATAATTAACTGCGCTAAAATCAAGGAAATCATTGTGACAACTAACTTTCCTTTGCATTTTGTGCACAGTGTGATCTATAAATAAAATCACAGGTTCAGCAAGGTATTTGTTCCGTCTTTTTTCCCAGCTAACCGAGTTGCATCATGACTGATGGTTCAAGCCGGACCAATGTATATCCCAAGATTCTCCCCAAGGAGGGCTACGACCCCTTGGTTTCTGCAAAGAAGAACAAGATCAATATTGGGAAACGGTCGAGGCCCAAACCTTCGTCGACCGATCAAGTCGACTCGTCTGTGGATCCCAGGGGCGACTGCCAAAAGTTCCTCGTTAAGACACATCGACCCTTAAGTCTAGCATGAGTGTAGGCTCCGAGGGCTAGCAGACCTTGCTTACTAAAGGGGCCAAGGCGATAGGAAAGGAGTTGGTGGGGGAAGCGATCATCTTCGCTTCTCGCAGTAAGGCGGAGTTACCTTGGTGCTAGAGAAAGAGGAGCCTTTTAAGACTTTTTCTTATAGATAGATTTATGGGTATGTAAAACTCTATTTGGCCGTTGACATTTTTTAATAGTTTCTTGACATATATTCACACGCAGATGAATTGGTCAATTCAAAGGATCGCCAAGATGGTGCGCAGTTGAAAAATGTTGTGGATTTTGTTCCTACTGCGGTGGCCGGTTTGCAGGCCGAATATTAGGTGGCTTAACTTGGTCCACCCAATCTGCCTAGCGATGGAACTTGCTCAGGTCAATCGACTCGTGAAGCGCTCCCAGCTGGCGCAATGCCTTGACCAGCCCACTTCGAAGGGTGGAGACCGCCACCTATAGGGTCGATACATCCAAACACTTGATTGTCATATGGGTTGATAACTCTCGAACAAAATCTATGACAGGGCCTCCGGCTGCTCCCTCAGAAGAACCTACCCTCCCACCTGTCCCCTGACCCTTCGCCCACTAATGTCTTTGAACGGAGCGAACATGGCGGCATCCGTCTTGCTCTGGAGTCGTGGAGCAACATGCAAATGGACCGGGTTCTTGGCGATGACGGTTGGTTTTTCGGAGGGAGCGGCCAGAGGTCCGGCCGTAGATTTTATGTCATACAAATAAATATTTATTTGTGCTCGGCTCGTTTATAAATCAAGCAAAAAAAATTTATCGTGTTCGCCATGTTAACTTAAAGAATAAATTGAACATAAGTGTTTGCGAATAACGAACAGTTTTGACAGCCCTATATGTTAATATGAAAGTTTAGTTGTGAGATTTGTAAATTCTACATTATTGTGTGCTATGCACTTAAATGACTCTCATTGGAGTTTTCGTCGATGCTCCTTTAGATCTAAGTTGTGCTTTGAGTTTTCGTCGATGCTCCTTTAGATCTGAGTTGTGCTAAAGCAAAAGAAACAAGTCAGCCACGGCACAATATGACAAGAATATATTAGCTATGGCTCATTTTCCTGATCTCTCTTTTATCCACCAATAAAATTATCATAGCATTTAAATTTAACTACACTTACTTAATTATCCTTTAAAAATAACTATAAGCTAACCAGTGCAATAGTTCATCTAAGAAATAATTTAGTGATGAAAATCAACTAAAGGATCTAACTTTAATCGCTTTTCAAAAATATATGTAAGGCATAAGGCAATTGAATCTATACACAATTAATAAAATGAAAATCATAAAATAAGTCACTTTTAGAAAATAAAGTTAATAAGTGGGACCTTATTAAGATATAAACAATATTATATGTGGCATAAATAACATCAATTAAAGATGTTGTAATAAAACTATGATAATGTGATGTAAGTTATAAATTGTGAATAAGAGATAAATTTTTTTTTACTATTAGGATCATCTAATGTTGCATATTATGTTTTAGAGTTGATAAAGTATATAACCAATTTGATGATTATTAAATTCAAATGTGAAGCATCCACTTACAGTCAAGTTGTAGCCAATTATTTTTCAAGAGGATATCACAATTTGAACCTACCAATCCAATTAACCAATACCCAAATATGCATTATTAATATAGCATATATCATGCAAACATCATTCATTTTATAAATTTATGTTTTATTAAAAGTTATATAATGATGTACATAACTTTGGTTAAAAATTGTGTGAGAAACAAGATTGCATGCTCAATTATAACATTCGGCCACCTCCTCGCCTCACTCATCATTCGTTCATCCTCCCTCCCCTCCCCCTAAACCTTCAGGACAATTTAGAAAGCATTGTCAAGCTAATTTGATTGGACCAATTTGGTCCAAAGTATGAGTTATTATATTTGGAAAATTTTAAAATAAAATCTTAAACAAGCTTAGGGGCATCTTCTAGAAACATAAATATTGAGTTGTATTTTAAAAAGAAATGAAATAAGTAATAATTTTATTCAAATTAGAGAAAGCATAATCACTAAAAGAATTTGATTAATATTCTCCAAAGTAAAACTGCCACCAAAAAATAAAAAAAATTGAGTCAGCCAGATAATCGGTCGTTGGCTCAAATAGTCGAATCAACTTATTTTTATTAGGTTTAAAAACATTGGTACAAGAAAAAAACTAGCATGCAAGGAATTTCAGTGTAAACCACTTCCCTCTCCACCTTAACGGCCCAAAGATACTAAGAGGTTGTTTAGTTCTGATTAATTTATAATCATGCTGCCACCAGTTGTTGCCTGTTTGACCCATGCTCATCATTAGCTCTATCAGCCGCACATTATTATCATCGTTGCCAGCTACCTACCACCACCGATCACCTTCGCGCACACAAAAATTATACTCTTACATTTATTTTACACAAAATCAAATAAATTACAAATATTTTAATTATACTGTTTCAAGTATACTTCTTTTACACTTTTTTTTCCCACAAATCAATCAGCCCTAGATATGCATGAATTAAAAGGACTGAATATAAGGGAAAGGAGTATTTTAGGAGCGAAAAAGCTCTTCATTTCTCTTTTTATATTTGATTTCGCTGCCCATTGACGGTGGGTTGTCACCTTCCAAAAGAGTCCTTAAGAGAGGTGAGCAGGCTAGGACTTAAATATTGTTTTTCGGCCTTACATCTAGCTGATGTGGGACTATTTGTCTCTGACATCCTCCTCCGCCCAATCACGTGACGCCCTCGTCACGGATCGGCTCCACCGAGGGTCCCACTAGACTATGGAGAGTCCACAAACCTGGCATGCAGTAATCTGTTGTGATACCACTTGTCACCTAGCTGATGTGGAACTATTTGTCGGTGACATCCTCTTCCACCCAATCACGTGACGCCCATGTCACGGATCGGCTCCACCGAGGGTCCCACTGGACCATGGAGAGTCCACAAACCTAGCATGTAGTAATATGTTGTGATACTACTTGTCACCTCCCAAAAGAGCCCTTAAGAGAGGTGGGCAGCCCAGGACTTAAATACTGTTTTTCGGCCCTACACCTAGCCGATGTGGGACTATTTGTCCGTGACAGGATGGTCACTCACATGCATTGCAGCCCTAGGTCATACCCTAAAGCCTCCTCCCCTTCCTCTGCTTCTCCCTCTCTAAGCTCTCTTCTTTGCTTTGGACGTCTGAACTTCACTTCTATTTAACTTTTTTTTTCTCAACCCCGACAAACGCACATTTGCATTTCCCCACCCCTCTCTGTCAAAGCAAACAAAAAGTGCTCCTCAAGAAGTTTCCTTCCCTACTCCTGCACTCTTTCTTCTTCTCCTCTTCGCCATTACAAAAGGAGAAAGAATCCATCTTTGCTTGTCCTCCGGCCTGCTTCGCTAGTGAACACGCCTCTCAAGCGGCTCACTTCCTATGGCATCGCTTCTTTTGTTTAATTTATTAGGCTACTCAGCGTTGTGCTTCGCGTGTGGTGTTATTTGTAATGTTTGAGTTTCAGTGGTTTGAGTGACTATCGGTGGTAATCTTTGCTCCTATAATCTGGTTAGAAATGATGGAAAAAAGCCATTTTTTTTTTCTGGTCGGGCCTTTTCTTTCTTTAATGTTTGGACAAAAAACTTCTTGGTTGCACTTCTATTGCAAAGATGGACCTTTTGCCTCTATAGTTGTCGGATGAAGCTTCAATTGGTTTAAAGTTGCGCATTTTCTTTGAAATTTTAATTTGAAGGGTAAGAAATCGTGTCGTTTGCACGGTGCTCAAGGTTCAAGGTTTTGCCTACCTTTGAGGTTTCAGAACTGACTCATTGCCTCTCTAATATGTTTATGTTTATCTAAGTGCTTGCGTTCTCTTCAAAGATCTAGAAGTGGCTTCCAAGTTTCATGCCTTCTGTGCTATTGTGTCTTTTATATCAATACCAAATATAATTTTTTCTATTTAAATCACAGAGAAGTTTGTTTCGTTGTTTCATTATCCTCTAGATGGAGAAAAACAACATGATTTCAATAAGGACTAGGAAAAGAAAAGCAGCAGAGCAAGTTCAACCATTTGCCCATCTTGCCTTTGATGAGTTAAGCCAAGACCTTCTTGAGGAGATCCTTTCATGGCTCCCAGCTTCAAGCTTCTTCCGTCTGCGTTCAGTGTGCAAAAGATGGAGCTTAGTTGCGGCCTCTCCAACTTTTTGCATTTCCTGCTCTCATATTCCTTTCAGAGATCCATTGTTCCTCNAAAGTGAACAAAGAAAGTTGCTAACCAGAAGGAAATCTTCATCTGTGAGGAATACAGACTATAATATGGGTTTGGTGCGGGAAGAAGCAATGACAAAGAGGGGCAAAACAGGTGCGGATCGTAGTGAGGATTCATGAGGGACAAAGTCAGAGGTCCGGGATGGCTGTCCTTTGTCGAGGCTGGGCATTGGTTGTCGTTCGCCGGTGCGTTGTTGCAGAGGGTTGATCAAGCAAGAGTCGGGAACGACGACGGCGTGAGAGGGTTAGGGATTTGCCGCAATTTGGTTTATTTCGAAAATTTGCGGCGCACCCATGCAATTGCAGGTAGGGCTGTAAAGTTCTATAACCAAACGAGTAGGGATGTAAAAATGCTCGTCGTTGTTCGATTAGTAATATAAATATTATATAGTTATATAATATAAGTTTTATAATTAATATAAAATATTATTTATATATATTAATATATGTTACAAACCGCAATCCCTAACCCTCATTAATGTTTGCATGTTCGATGCTTGGGCCTCCTTTCGGCGTTTCCCCTCTCGAAAAATTTTATGCAGACTCTCTTCTCTTCGCCTCAAAACCGCAAAAAGCCTTGTCATCGAGAGCTTAGTGTTGAATGTTTGTGTTCTTTCTCTGATCTCTACTTCTATTTGTCTTCCATAAAGTAGGTGTTGGATCAACTACTCAATATTCTTGTTTCAGTGTTCGATATTCTTGCTTCAGTGCTCGATATTCTTGCTTGGTTGCTTGTAAGGCCACCGAGACGTCATTTTTTAGTATATTTTCTTTAACATTTCAAGTTTATTTTCATGTTTGCATCTTAGGTTAAATTTTCATAAATTTTTTTAGGTTTATTTCTTCTTTTGTGAGTGAAACCTAGGTTAATGTAGATCTGTTTGTCTTCATATTGACTATAGGTTTATTTCTTTGAGTGAAACCTAGGTTTTTTAAGTGAAACCTAAGTTAAATCTATTTGTTTGTCTTCTTTTTTTGAGTGAAACCTAGGCTTCATCTCTGAGTATTTTTTTAGGTTTATTTCTTCTTAACTCCTAAACATTTGAAACCTCATTGTTGCTTCTTTCATATATGTCATTGAAATTATATTATTATTTTTGCAGATTCATTGGGGAGACTGAATCGTTCTTCTCTGCAACGAATTTCTGAAGCCTTACAGATATTCTTCGGAGTGAGTTGTCATCCTATTTCTGCTTTCAGTCATTTTAAAGATTTTTTTTTATTTACAGTTATTGTATTTAAAGTTAATGATAAAGCTCATTTGTATTGCAAATTAAAAAATTCATAATAAAGGATGCACTTCTACTGAAATCTTGTTTGTGTTGTACTAAACAATAACGAATTGTTCATAATTGTCAAATTTATGTTCCTACTGTCAATGTTGGTGTAATCTTAAGGAATTTCTTTATGTGGAATAATTTTGAGGATTATTTTGAATACTGAAACATTCTAGTTCATACATGGTTGAATGTTCTAAATCAAAGTTAGTGTTATAAGCTCAATTGTTTAGTAAATTATTGCAATTGTATTTAGCTATAATGCAAGTTTTTTTCAGTTTTATGTCTAAATATTAATTTTGGCTTTATTTTATTATGTTGCATGTTTTTGATCTAGAAGATAAGTTATTGTTACAATATGATTCCACTTTTGATTTTAATAAACTCTAAGTTTCACTTACATTAGAATATCCTTATGAATCTGGATCTTTACTCTAGTGAGTGTAAGAATTTGAGTTTGAAACATAATTGGAGCATTGAATAATGTCAACTTCAACTTTGTTGCTAACAATTTTTTATCTCAAGCTTAACATCATGCTTCTTCTCTAAAAACTTGTTTTTTTTCATTGTAACGTGAGCCTTTTTAATTTTTCTCTTTTGGATTTTCTTTCTATTTCAATTTTTCTTTTTTCAAAGAGGATTAATAAATCTAGTTAAGCTTTTGTTTTCATTTTCTATTGCTCGAGTTGTTAGATAATACATTTTTTTTACTCATCAAATGAAATTATTTGTATGGCTTAAATTGATATTGATTTTATTTTTAGTTCATCTATTTAATTAATTTTAAATGTGCACAATTTATGACAATTAGTTTGAATGCTATCTTTGTTAGTCTTCTTTAAATGGGTTGTTTGTCTACAAGAGCTTTAATATTTTTGGTTTTAGTCATGTATATCAAATTATAAAAATTAGTTAATTTTAAATGTGCATGATTTATAACAATTAGTTTTAATGCTATTTCAGAGTGAGGTTTCATCCTATTTCTGCTTTCAGTCATGTATATCAAATTTACGTTATTTTTTTAGAAAGCATGTTAATTGGAAGCAAACCTTTGCATACATTTAAACTTCTTTATCTTTTGAAGCACATTTATGTATATACATGCATGAAATAATTGAAATCTCATGTGATATTATATTTTTATATGTAGTTATTTAGAATGTCAAATATTGAACATTCTCAATCTCCATCAAGTAGTGAACAATTGTCAGTTGCAATTCATGATGAAAATGATAGTTCTCAACCCGTAGAAGTGGTTGTTGAAAGTACTAGTACTGAAATAGAATGTAAGAAATGCAAGAAGAGAAAACCATCTGTTTGGGAATATTTTATTGTTGTTAAATCAAATTCCAAGGGGGTTGAAAAATCATTTGTTCAATGCATTTGCTGTGGGGTAAAAATCCTTAAGCCCAAGTCAGGCACAACCTCACAACTTCTTAGGCACATTGATGGTTTGGATTTGTTTCTGTTGTCTCTTAACTAGAATATTTCTTTGCTTTAGATACTTGCCGAGCTAGGCAATTCAATTGCAAGCTTGATGATGTTTTGGAAAGAAATTATAAAAGATGCTTCTCTTTACCCGTAACATACATGTATATGTATTAGACATTTACATTTGCCCGAAGTTGAAGTTGATTTGTTCATTTTCTTACAGTTTCATGGCTCCCGGCTTCAAGCTTCTTCCGTCTGCGTTCAATGTGCAAAAGATGGAGCTCTGTTGCGGCCTCTCTAACTTTTCGCATTTCTTGCTCTCATATTCCTTTCAGAGATCCATTGTTCCTCATGGTTGATGAGGATCTTGACCACTCCTTCATCTTAGACACCAGTGAAGGAAATTGGAAGTGTCTCGATAGGCCAAGCTCAACCAAAGCAACCAGGCTAGTTGGATTGTCGCAGCTTCCTCTGGCGGTTTGGTCTGCTTTCGCAGCAACACAGGTGAATTCATGGCATCCAAACTTCTCACTGGAGCATGCAGAGAAATCTCTCCTGCTCGTGAGACGCAACCTCTTCTTGCAGTTGTCGTGAGCTCATCTCATAGCAATTCATTCTCATACAAAATTGTGCTTGTTGCAGGGGAGCTCCCCAACTTACACTACAGAGTTTTTGACTCGGAGCAAAACCAGTGGGAGGATGAGGTGATGTTGGCTAGGAAGCCTGAAAGTTCACCGGAAACAGACTTGACAGGTGATACGATATACTTTCTCAACAAATCCGGTGATGTGGTGGCTACAAGTGTTGTGAAATATGCTCCATCAAGAATCCTTTCGCCAAGTTCCAAGAACACATGAAAGAAAACCTTCTAGGGAACTCTCTGTGTGTTGAGTTAGATGATTAAGAACTTAATAATATTATCTAAATCTTTCCAGCAAGAGTAGGATCCAAGAACTTCTTTCTTGTTGGAAAGAACCTTACTGCACTGCTTGTTAAGAACTCCTTGTCGTTCACTTCCCTATGCCTGCGGTTCTTGACCTGGATCCCTGTAGCTAGAGAATAGAGTTCTCCCTCCCTGCAACGGTTCTTGGATGCCGAGGATCTTGCTACTTGCCAAAGTATAGGATTGTCAAAGAGCACCTACAGTGCTTTGGCTACCTGAACAACATAATGGGAACGAAAGAACTAACGCAACAAATAAGAACAAGAACAAAAGAAAATTGCAAGAACTACACAAACATAAGAACACAAGAGATTACGTGGTTCGGTCCATTGACCTACATCCACGGAGGGAATCGCTACCAAAATTCACTAGCACAAAGGAAGAATTACAGGCTCATTACATCGGGGAATCACAAAGTCTCTCTAGATCTCCGTCTCTACAAGACCTCTCCCTCAATTCTAAAGCCTCTCCTCTCTTTCTTCCTCTCCTTGCTGAATTTTCTTCCTCCTCTTGATCTTCTTGATCAGATTTTCTTTCTATTTCCTTATGGTGGTCATCCACTCATCTATTTATAGATAGATAGGCCTCCCAAGAGGGATGAAAATTACAAATATGTCATTTGTCATAATTAAGAGCCATGATATATAACAACAAGTATGCAGAGGAACCCATCCAGGCAATTCTCAGCTGTTCTGAGCATCAAAGATGGGGAGGAGATAGTTTATTTCCTTAGCCATTTGGGCTTGGTTGTGGCCTACAACATCGTTAAAAATACCTTCCATGAGTACCCAATGTTGTTGCCTGTTTGCTCTGAGTATTTCGTTGATGTTGTTCTTTGCAAGAAGGAGATGGTGGTGGTGTTGATTTCGGATTTCTTTGAAATGGCCAGTCTCAGGTTATGGAGATTCTCTGAGGCAAAGAGAGCGTGGCAACAAGTCGCAGCCATGCCCCCGGTGATGTCTCGTGAATTCTATGGTAAGAAATTCGACATCAATTGTGTTGGCTGTGGGGATATGATCTTTGTATGTCTGAACTCCAGTGAGTTCAGCAGATGTGTCATATTTAACGTGGTAATTAATGAATGGTTAGAACTACCTAAATGTTTTGTGAATGGTAAAACTAAGGATTTTATGTCTGCCTTCTCTTTCGAGCCAAGGCTGGAGGCTTCTGTATGAGTGTGAATTTGTTTGATTTATTTTTTTCGTTTGATCTGAGAGCCTGCAAGCTCTTCATTACTCGGTGTACGATGATTTACATAGAAGTATTGCTTATATTCTAGTTCAAGTTTTCTACATGTTTTGGATCATTTCTACTCTCTTCTTCTTCAGATTTTAAGAGCATTGAAAGAGCTTAATGAGTTCAAAGCTTTGGCTGGTTGAAAGCACCCTCCACCAATTGGAAAAGAGAGAACTTGCTTCCTAGCCTTATGGCAGCTAGGATTCCACTAGGAAGATGTAGCAATTTTTAAGTCATGCAGAATCCATATTAGAATTTGTCTACAAGTGGGGAAAGCTTGGTTGAGGAGTGACTGGAGTCCATTAAAGAGATGTTATGAAGCATTCACTTAATAATGCAATGGCACTGTTGTATTGAATTATAGAAATAATATCATGTATAGTCCCAGAATGGAGTTTTTCTATACAAATCTGCGCCAAGACACATGATCATGCAAATAAACTTATAATTTTAAATTGATGTTATTATATACCTCATACCTTTTATTTCAAAATGTAACACAAAATCTATACAACACTTGGCTTTTAAAGTATTTCCAAATCGAAAATTTCACTCTCTTTTAAAAAGTTGCAAATCAAAGTCATATTTATACCTTTGAACTCTCACCATTTCAATAAAAATAAAAACAAAACTTATATGATACATATACCACCCAATTCTTATGTATTTACATATCTAACACCTGCATTTTAATTTTTTACATTTATAACACTCAAATCTTTATAATCAAATAAAAAATATCAGTATTTTATAAAAATTAAAATGGCTGAGACAAATATGAAAATTAAAATATAAGCGTCAGATTTGTGAATACCTAAGAATTAGGTGGCATCTTCTAGACATTAATCCAACTATTCCCTTGGATGAACGCATCCACGGAAAACTCCTCCGCCTCTGCATCACTCATTTTAGGCTTGTAACCGCGCCAGCCAACTCTTCCGGCCAAGTCCGCCCCATTCCCACTGTTCCGATACTCACCGAAAAATATCGAGTCCGGCGGCATCATGCCGGGAATCATCTCCGTCCATCCCTCAGGCTTCACCACCCTTCCTATCTCCGTCATCATTACCACCGTCCTCGAGTAATTTTTCCCCGGCCGGCCAAGAAATGTCGTCGGAGCCGACAAATCGCCGAACGGCGAAATGACGCAACTTTGGATCACCGTTCCAGTGTTTTGGTTCGGGTCGGACCGAGCCTGAGCGGTGATGGTGTTAGTCTGGCCGGAGATTGGTTGTGTGGGCCTTATGGTGCAGTTCTGGAAGACAACGGCGCCGTCGCCGATGATGAAATCAATGGAGCCGGTGATATCGGAGTTAAGATAGATTTGGCGGAGGGAATGGGGATAGAGGGTGTTGTGGAAGGCTTGGAAGGAACAGCGGAGGAAGATAGACCGATCTGATTTGGAGAGGAGTGCGGCAGCTTCGCTCTTTTCCGGGCCGGCGGTGTTTCTGAAGGACATGTCCATTGCAATGAATCCTCTCCCCTCGACAGCTGAAAGAAAATTCGTGTGAATTGGATCTAATAACAAAAAAAATTAAGAATTTTATGTTGGCAATCATCTCGCCAAGTAGAAACTTACTGAAAGTCGCAGACTTGTAAGCTGTGCTGCCGTCGACTCTGTTCCGGCTGCCGGTGATGATGGTTCTATTCATGCCGTCACCGAGCATGACGACGTTCCACTTACCGCTCGACACCAATACATACTCCTCATACACACCTTCCTTCACATAAATCACGAATGGTATCGAGCTCTTCTCCGGCACCTTCTCCACGGCCGCTCCTATGCTCTGGAAATCCCCTGTTCCATCCTTCGCTACCGTCACGTTAGCCTTCAGCTTTCCTTCCGGCGAAACGAACAATGGAGGAAGTTCTTCAGATGCGACCAAAAGCTTCCGGTTGTTGAATGGTTTAATTTTCATTAAGTTAATGTAACTCCCATATTTGGTTGCGATGGCGAGGCTGTTGCTCGTGTACTCGGTAGCGTTCACCGTAGCGGCTGCCATTGTGGCCGCCGCTGGTGTTGCTGCCAGGCCTTCAGTACAGGTCGACAGGTCGGCGACCGCCCCGCTGAGCAGCGTCCTGATGTCTTTCGCATTCGCAGCCTCCTGTCAAACCATTAACGGCAAATAAAGGATCAAATTCAAAATTATTTTAACATAATTAAAAAAATAAAATAATGTTATTTCAATATTATTTTTATGATTCAATATATAGAATTTTAAGTTAAAATAATAATTTTAAATATTATGAATAACATTTTAAATAAAAAAATTAATGTATGATATTTTATTCTTTCCTAATTTAAATATCTTATGTTCGATTATCTGATCAAAATAAGGCTAAGGTTAAACATTATTTGAACTGATTTAATCTTGAAAAGTTTTGGATCTCCAGTTCTACCCTAATTCTGATCGGAACTGTGCAGAGACGGTTTCGAATTGGGATTCAACCGGTTGCATGATCCACTCACATTTGAACCTGTCAAAACCGCTAAGTCCAATCTGATTTTTAAAACATTGGAGTTTAATCATTTTATTACTGTTATTAAAAAGTTTATTTAATGAAAATTATTTGGATTATAATATTTTTGCTTAATTTTAATAAACTTAAAACTAATAAGGTTAATTTAAATAAAAAAATATAAGATTGATATGCCATTAACAAATTTTCACCATAAGACACAAATCTCGGGGCATAGCATAGATCTCGAGCAATCATTTGAGCAATAAATATTTAAATCTTGATGAAAAGTCATCTAGAACTCAGATTTCAGTAAACTTACAGTCAAACTATTGGCTCAACAAGACGGATCCAATGATATCAAAATGGGTCCAGTCCGAACCAAATCAAGTCCGATGAAGATGTTAAACCTCTTTTAGAAGCTTTAGATATATTTTGGAAGGTCAAACAGATATCGAATCTAGCGATTCTATAGTTGAATCGAGCGTCTTGACAAGATGAATCCAACGAGTTCAAGGTCGCTCGATTCTAACATCATGAAGACACTAAAATGTTCATCAAATGTCATCTACATGGTCGTCCTATCAAACTGGTTTAAATTCTTGTATTAATTGCACCTACAGCTCTGTAAATAGAGCCCCACCACTCTCATGAGTGGGGGAGTGATTAAAATTCCTGCATTAATTCCTCCTCGAGCTTTATAAACAAAGCCCCACCCCTCTCATGAGGGACGGGGTCGGGTGTGGAGCATGAGGCTTGATAATGAACTTGAAACATTAACAATGAGCTAAAGTTCAGCATCATTCCTGACGTCGTCAACCTCCACTGTTGGTTGTCGTTGTTCGCTATCAGTCACTGCCCGCTCTTAGCAACAAATTCACCTGCACGTTGATGTTGTAAATCGAGAGATTTTACAACTATTTCCCGCCTGTGGGACAATGAGTTATACTTGTAATCTTCAATTTATAGTGAATCTTTTTAAGTAGGCGAGACCTCGTGAGTTTTTTCCTTTTCGGGTTATTCATGCAAAAACTACTGATGTATCTACAAGTTGTCTTTTTCATCTGAGTGTGTGTTGATTTCTCATGCAACTTTAATATGATAATTCATTACTCTACCACATCAAAGATGAATTATTTAAAATTTATATTTCACCAATTGAAAATAACACTCAATAATATTCAGCTATATTATAATAAAAAGCTAAATTAATTTATTTTATTAAATAAATTATGTCAACATATTCACAATAATACATTTTTTAATCAATAGAATTGGTCTAATAGGTGATATAACCATACATTATAAAATAAAGTTTAAGTTTACTTTTTTCGATATTTTTGTCTTGTTATATTTAATTTTTATGCCTTTTTTATTTATTTATATTTTACTTTAAAATAAAATATGCTTAGCATCGAGAGTTGTTATGATTACTTCTAAAAATACTCAAATAATTAAAAAAAATTAAAATAAATTGAATTATTTTTAAATAGTAAAAAAAATAAAAACATATAAAAATAAAATAAAATATTAAAAATAATTATAAATAGGCTCTAAATTGTTATATAATATAACTTTAACAACATTCAAAAATAAAATCATGACTAAGAAAATAATATGAATGTCTATAGATTTATTATTATTTTTTTTCGAATATTTTAATTATATTTACTTTAAAAACCTATTTGACTTAAATATTTTCATGAATTTCAACTACATTAGAAACCAATAACACGTATAGTTATAATAAAATAAACTACATTTCAAAAAAAAAAAAATTCATACATTATTTTTTCATTTGTGAGCCAATTATTTCATCATTAATAATTTAAATAAACTCAATTCTCTTAATTGCTTCAAAAAAAATTTTAATTAATGATTTTATTTACATAATTTTTTTTCTAATTTTCATCATACAATATATTTGAAGTATTGTATTAAAAAAATAGTTGCTATTCAACATTTTAGAGTATATTACTCTTATTTTCATTATTAAACTACAAGTGGATCAAATTTTGACTTCATAAAAGTGTTTGTAATTTCATCATACAATATCATCTAGAGTTCATCACAATGCATCAAAATACGTTGTTTACAAAGTAATCACCCTCTTACTCCTTTTTCAAATTGTCATTCAACGTAAAAAACTATAATAAACTCCCAACTCGTACTCTGTAATTTTATCAAACAATCAGTTATTTGATCATGACATGCATAAATACATATATTTGGTAGTAACAAAAATAAAAAAAAAATCAATTTGGGTAATCATTTGTAAATATCAAAATCTTATATGTAATTGTCCCACTTTATTTTTTCTACACAACCATAATTTTAGGCTTTTAGCTCTACAATACATAGAACTCTTGTGAAGATTAAGAAAAAAAAAAGTTGCAAAATTTAATTTGATGTTTGTCAAAATAAGTCAACCATACTTACATGAAGGATTGTCAAAGATTCGTTCAGATGGCCGGCTGCGCTTCCAAACAGCTCCTTGCAGTCTAGCAGTGCCGCCTTAACTGCAGGATTGACCGAGCTAGTATAAAGATGATCGGAAAAAGCGGCAACTTTAGAGACAGCCGCGAGGGCCACCTGAACGGAAAGCTTGAAGATATCCACCGGGTTGTCGGCGGTGGAATTTTGCCGGCGAGCAGAGGAGATGCTGGAATAACAGGAGTCGGGATACAGGGTGTTCGAGCAAACGACCTTTAAGGAATCGAATATTGTCGAGTTCAGCATATTTTGGCCGGATTTGGTGCTGATGCTGTTGGAGATGAGCATGGTGGAGACGCCGGCGAAGATTAGGAAGAGGAGGATGGTGGAGATGACGATGATGGCGATACGGAGGCGAGTTTTTCGGCGATAAGCTATCTCCTCGGCCTCGCTCTTCTTCGCATGAGCTGCGAAAGAGAAGGAATCCATTGATCTTTGGCCTTCTCCTCGGATCACCGGCTGAGGCCTGGTTGATTGTATTTGTAGGCATGTAAGGGAGTGTATGGCCGGGATATGGATTTATATTGGATTGGACTTATCAGATCATGGTTGAGTTGGTATGGATGAAGTTCGCGAGGGACGGCAGCATAAAATTCATATTTTACTTCACAATCAAATTTAGTAAATAAAGAGAAGTGATGTGCTGAAATTTCATTTAAGAGAACAATGGATTTGACCTTTTTTTTTTTTTTTTTTTGGTTTTTGAGTTGATTAAATTAAATTCATCGCCTATACAATTGAATAGGACACAACCAAACATCATCTAAGAGTTCACAATGCACAAAAAACTTTAGGGGCATTTTCATATATAGCATTTGTTCCATCCTGACTTGTCTTTCGAAATACATGACACTGGAGATAGGGCTGAGAAGAGAAGAGAGAGTGTGTGTGAAAGTCCTTTTATTTATTTCCTTACCTCTTACTTATAGGGGTTCAAAAATAAAGTTATAGAAAAGAGATGTAACAATTATAGTAATTGCCCAAATAATTGAATTGATGTGTTTGTCAAGCGAAAAATTAATTATAATACAAAAGAAATACAATGTATGTTGATCTCTGGATCCTTCGGTTTTGGTCGGTCCTGTCGCTCTACTGTATATATCAAAACGATTCTGCTAAGAGGACCAGTCGATCGATCAATGGAAACCAACTGATTTTGATAAGAGGTATGTTGATCAATTTCACTGCGTAGTCGGTCACCTGCTTGGCTAGTCAACATTTCGCTCCTTGGCTCATAATTTTGATCGTCTAGGACTCCATTCCTAGCCCCTCAATTCCTTTCAAAATCCTGTTGGCATTTTTGTTGTATGTATATTAGTTCTCCGATTTTTTTGTTCCTTCAGAGAAAAGACTAGAATAAGGAAATGAAAATTATTAAGCAACAAATGACACAATAAATGAAGGTGATATATCACCAAAAAATTTTCATCATCTGACACAAATCTCAAGACGATATTTTAAGCACGAAACAATTAAATCTTGATAAAAAGTCATATAGAGCTCTGATTTCAGCAAACTTATAGTCATCAGTTTGATGAGATGGACCCAATGATATAAAAACTAGCCCAATCCGAATAAAATCAAGCCCATATCAACTCATTGAACCACACTTAGATGATTTTCGGACACATTTGAAAGGTCAAACGGTTGTCAAATATGGCAAATTTATACTTGAATCAAGCGTCTCGACAAGACAAATCTAGCGAGCTCAAAATCACTCAATTCAGACATCACTAGGGTACTCAAATGTCTATTAAACGTTGTATGATTGGGAGAAGCTTTTCGGACCGCCCGATCAAAATATTTTATATTCATGCATTAATGACATTCATAACACTATAAATAGAGCCTCACCCTTCACATGAAGGGGGGGTGGAAGCTTCAGAGAGAACTAGAAGCTCTAAGAAGGAGCTGAAGTCCAGCACCATCCTGACCGTCGTCGACCACCGTCGGCCTTCATCGGCCACCGTTGGGCCGTCGTCGACACTCTTTGATCACCGTCATCCACTGTCGATTGTCATTGTCGATCATCATCAATCATCGTCGATCACCACCAATCAGACACCGTCAGTCATCGTCGTGGAACGTGAGCTCATCATTACGGTCCATGTGTCAACAACGACCTACGTGGTTCACAGCTCGAGCAGCTCCCAAGTCTGGTCCCGACGACCTACGAACGTCATTCATACTCGCCACTACAACCTATGTGATCCACAACTTTCATAACTACTTACTACGATTTCTTTGGTCAATGAACACTTTTGAAGCAGCCATCAACAACACTCACGATGGACTACTACATCAATAAAAATAAACAATGACAATTGCAACCTGCTATCACCAAGAACTATAGCCAAATTATAGTTATACAACTTTGTAATTATATCTTCCTTGATTAAGGGGAAGAATGAACATGTGTACTGATCATTCATAGTGGATTATTTCAACTAAGCTAGGTCCCGTGGTTTTTCCCTCTTTCAAGGGTTTTCCACGTAAAAAGTTGAGGTGTCTCCTTCTGCTTACTTCTCTTCTGTTATCTGTGTGTGTTGAATTCTCGTGCAATGCTAAGACGATAATCCATTACTCTACTGCCGCTAATTTTCCGAAACGCATCAAAAGGAATTAATTTAATAAGCAATTCCATGCCTAGTGAATCATATAAATAGGTTAAGAAGGCTACCTAGCGAATCCTATAAATAGGTTATGAAGGCTACCGCTTTATACATTCCATTCAACGTCTCTTGGTCCCTAACATGACGACATGGGTGGCAGTTTAAATAAAAACATCAATATTTGCCTTTTAGCTTTGGAAGGCTTCCAACTTCCTACTTTTACCACGGTCGTAAAGAAAAAAATGAAAGTTGTGAAGAAAGGCAGGCCTTTGGTCACACTTGTTTACCCTTTGTATGCTTCAATAAAGGCAATAGAAAGTAAAGCTCATTTAGATGATCAACAATGACTCACTTATGAGAGCTCTTTTTATGTGCGGAGTCCCGCACATATGGACCTCCACTATGATACAGCGGAGGTCCGTTTTTTTTTGTTTTTTTTTTTCATTCGTGAATCTCAGCCGCAGACATATGTGCGGACTCCGGACCTAAAAATTTGGCCACTTATGGGGTGTTGCATTCCCTAATCACACTATTGGAGCTTACATCTGTGAAAGTTTTAGAATGGTAAAAACCAACCTTAAACTTGTTCTCTTTCTTTTTCTTTTTTTTTCTTGTTGTAATGATAAGATATCTGGTCTGTGATGTTGGTATGTTGTCTTGTTGATGTTTGATTTCTCTCAAATCCTGTGTTTAATATTTAAATGGGGGCATTTACAGACATACCGCCCAATTCTCATTTATTTATATATCTAACACCTAAACTTAACTTTTTAGATTTATACTACCCAAATATTTTGTATCACATAAAAAATAGT
>NEWO01000003.1:1466210-1483874 GCA_003013225.1 Phalaenopsis aphrodite | reverse complement strand
AGGACAATCCTCAACGAGATGATGAGCTAATATAATGTGATTAAATTGATCCACTCATGGAAAGAAAATAAATATTACCAGAGAATTTGACATACGGCTATTGAAAACAAAAATGTGAGCTAAGGGCTCACGTGATCGATTTGGCATGTGATTGACCATGTAATTTAATTATGAATCTCCCACATCGATTTGTTCAACAATGCTACAAGCGCGATGTCCATTTCTTTGTCTAGAGGTTTTGGTTGCATTAGAAGAAATACCTGATGAACTCTGCATTCTACTCATTATAAAATAGAAGTTTATATTTGTTAGCATATCCAGAGAGGCCGAATCAAATTTTCTGTGCTAAATAATTCCCGGACAAATGACAATTCAGATTGTAATTGGAATGATATTACATAACTGCCCCTTTTTCTAAAATAGTGCTACGGTGGATTGAGAACTTGGAAGATTGCTGAAGGCGGCAAGAAAAGGTCAGCGTATGTACGTACGTGGAAAATAACTAACTATCTGACGGAATCAACATTTATGTCATCGGATTGGATATTGAATTAATGAATATTTCAATATTAATTTGTTCGTCAATAACATAGAAGAAATATAATATGAATAGAGAAAGAGAGTTCGATCCACTTTTTTTAATTGCTCTCCTTGTTCTATCTTTAGATTTCCCCTTCGCCCACCCAAGGAATATAATATGGAAAAATAGAGAGGGAGAGAGGAGTTATATTGACATTTCTAATAGTTATCCCATTGAAGTAAAAATATTTCTCTCTCCATTCACTCTTTTCACATTATATAGAGATGTTTTATTATAAAAAATATAAAAAAAATAATTAAATTCATAGATAACGTAGCAGATAACATAATTTATATTTATCAATCGTTCACTTTGATTATATTTCTCCTAAGCCGACAGGAGAGAGACGACTAATGAGGGTCGACTAGAGAGTCAAATGGAGAGGCTGAGTGGCAAGGGTCGAGTGATGAGTGACCAAGCTTAACATGTTCTCTGGAATATTTTAGTGCATTAAACTGTTAATGAGGATTTCTGTCACATATTAGTTCTTTAATTCTATTATATCTTTGAAAAACAATTGTGCCAAAAATAAGAGGAAGACGAATATTAAATTAACATTCATTGTTTGTCTCTATAAGATAGGTGTTTGTTCCTCTGGTCTAAAGAATGAATTTATTAAATATGTTATTCTCTCCAAATATAAGTTTAAAAACTGTTTCAAGTAAGAATGAGTTGTGTATCTCTCTTTGTGTCAATTATTCATCTGTCTGAGAGCTCTTAGCTCCCCTACAAGGAACAACATATGAGCACTTTGGGTATACCCACAGGATTCCATCCCGAAGACATTTTTTACTCAACTTTAGGGAGTAGTCTTCATAGATTGCTAACTCATTCTTATTACAATTTACTTAAGGACTTTATAGGGAGAATTCCCTGAGTGTTACCAGTGAAAGGAATTTCATCCTTCGTACAGCTAGATTGACTATTCATTTTTTATATGACTAGGTTATAAAGAAATTCAAGTAGGTTTGTTAAATTCAGACTATTCTTAGGGTTGGGGCTTTAGTACATATATAGGGAGTAATCATCGTAATTTTCAACTTTGTATAGGCCAAAATCTTGTGGTCTTCAATCCTAGGTTAACTTACTTCATTCTTTATTTGATCGAGTTATATTTTTGAAAAAGTTTTTTCAAAGTCGTTCCTAGTATCAAGCTATTAAGCTATGTAGGGTCCAATAGATTCGGTAATTTTCTTTAACTCTTAGAAATCTTGTCAATGAGGAGCAAGTTCCCCAAGTACAAAACTCTTTTTACGATGCAAGTAATATACACGCTGAAATAGTTGAAAAAACATAAGCACAATGAAATGAAACAGAAAAAAAGAGACTTATGAAAGATTTTTCCTATTCTTATGACAAAGAGATCTTCCATTGGAAAACATGGTTAATCGAAGGTGAAGGGTGCTCTTTTTTTGGGAGAATTTCTTGGGAGAGCTATTCTTATGGTCGAATACAAAAAGACGAGTACATGAGGCCGAGTGCAGGTGGTTGAGTAGACGAGATCTAGTGGAGTTGATCGAGAGTGGATGAGTCTTACTATTCTCTCGGGTGAGTTCTATAGTACATTATATGTTGGCAGTTGCTTCTTTATGCATCAAATCTTTTCCTTGTGTTGCCTCGCATCTTATTTGTGGACGATTTCACGTTTAATGCATCTTTTAGTGTGTTCAATTCAGATTTGTCCATAATCACATCCAAGAAGTAGAGCGTAAAAATGGTGGTGAGAGAGAGAGTATGTGTGTGTGTGTGTGGGTGTGTGTGTGTGGGTGTCTGTGTTGTATGAACTTTTTTAATAGCTGTCTTGATGGAGGCAAAATGTCCTCTTTTAAATTCCCTCTTTCACTTTTATATTGAGGCATTTTATTAGTAAATATAAATAAATAATAGTTATATTCAGAAATAACATAGTTTATATATATCATTAGTACAATTCGTCTTGTCACATTTCTTCTAGGCCAAGCGGAGAGGGTAAACTAATGAAGACTGACTAATGAGGGCCAATTAGAGAATTTTGAATGACAAGTGACTAGTGGCTGAGTTAAGTAAGTTCTTTGGACACTCTCAACACCTTAAAATCAAATAAAATGTTCACCAAAAATCTAATTTATGGTTAGATAAATATTATATAAAAATCATAATAATTATAATGATAAATGATTGATGTATAATTATATATAGATGGATAGAGTTGACTCCAAATCTGCCCTGGAGACACTCCTAAGGAATAGAGCACGAAAGGGAAGAAAAGAGCAGAGAAAACATAGTGTGAACAGTAAAAGTGTGTAACCTTTATTCATAAAATGAGCTCCTATTTGTAGAGATGGGGGTTGTAAGATTACATTATGTACCTCTAGTACAGTAGGCACGACAACAGGTATTTTGGAGCCTGAGATGGCGTCTGACAAAATTTTGATCCGGGCGGCCTATAAAAATAATCGGTCAGGTTATGACTCAGGTGGCTATGCCATGGGATGGACCGGGAGGTGCCGGCTGACTGCTTAAGATTCGGGTTGTTCATGTCATATGTCCGGCATGGTGGAGGAATGCCGACAGATTCATTCGTGTGAGGTCAGTACTAGTGATACTTTGAGATGATGGTCGAGTTTTTTCCGTCTCAGATATATTTTTCTCCCGTTCTCCATGAGCTGACCAACTAAATTTGGGCCCTCATACTGCCCCGAGGAGTCTTGGACCGCCATGTCATCTTTTTAATAGACTGTCAGATTTTTTTGAGATTTGTGCCGAATCATTTTTGATATACAAATAAAATTATGGTATATATAGAGAAATATACATGCAAACAACATAATTTTTTTTGTTGTTAACATTTATGCATGAAAAAAACTATATTTTACTTTTAAAAAACTAGTAGTAATGAGAAATTTATGTAATGTCTTTCAGCCAATAATTTTTATGAGTTCATCTTAATTTCTTTTAAATTTTATTTTTGAGTTAGATTAAGCAACATTTATTTTCCCATCGTCAGCCACCTGCTGGAGGTAATTTCATAAACATGAATTAAATTTTTGAAAACTGACTTATCCAGGCTCTTTATTTATAGCGTTTTACAATCTATATTGATAAAAAGTCAAGGCTTATCAAGGCTAAAATCAGATTATGTTCAGGATCGCCACCCTGACCGCCAGCCCTTTTTTTTTTTTTTTTGGCCCATCACTTCAAAAAAAAATTAAACATCATATATTTTGATATTAATTCCACCCCATACTAAGTTTTATATATATATATATATATAACAGTCAAAGATGTAACTATCAATGAATAAAAACCTAAACGCCAATTCTATATGAAAATATTCATGCAGAATTATAAATATATTTTAGATTTATAAAATTGATAAATTTATTTTAAGCAAATTATTGAAATTGACTCGGAAATAAAATTAAATCCAATCCAAAAACCCCAATCAAACTGGTAAGGTTTCGCTGCTGAATAATAATGAACGATCTATCAGTTATAAAGCCCATACCGCACCGATATAATAAATCGCCCCTTCTCATTAATCCACTCATTACCCTGTATACCTCGCCACCACATTCTTCTTCTTCAACAGCCTCAATCCCTGCCACCTGACCCGCCCGCTATTATTAAACTCGCCATAAAACAACGTACCGAGCCCAAACTCCCCTTCCCATGGAGCATACCCAGCCGGATGTATAACCCCCGTTATCTCCGACTCCATAATCAAATGCCTTGCGCGCTGCTTCCACGGCCTACCAAACTAACTCTTATTCTTGTCCTCGTCAGCCTCGAGCTCGTGATCCGCGACCACTTTACATTCTTGGAGAACGAAAGCGGTGGTTTCGTTATTAATAGTTAAAACTTCGAGATTAGTAATTTAATAATTATTCATTGTTGGATCTGAAATTTCACTTTAGAAATACACGCTCGAGAGTTAGAGTCACCAGAACTAAGCGTAGAGAGAGAAGAAAAGTGTTAGAAATTCTTAGGAGAGAGACCGATGAAGCATCCTCAGACCGAGGGTTATTTTAGTAACTATCGAACATCATATTTATAGGAGGCCCTTTTATATAATTACAAAAAGAAAATAGTGATTATGAAAATAGCTCTCAATTACCGAAAGAAGAGGGTGATTATGGAAACCATCCTTAATGCAATCAAAGTGTGGATTTAATATTAAATTTATATCACAATTTGAATTTGGATATAGCGGTAATCAGTTAGTTGACATGTTCAGGTTCGGTAGACTAAAGCAACCGGCCTAGTGGACGTCGTTTCTGCCATGGTATGAGCGATCAGTTGGTCGGTTGCATTCGGTCGGCTTTTAGGGAGCTTTAGCAGTTGGAACCGTAGATAGGCTTACCGACTGGATTTGTCGAGGGTGGAATTGATCAGTCTGTTGATCTTTAAGATGACCGGTTCATATCATGTATCTTGAATTTAGTATCTTGATCGTTGTGTCATCATCTTTAGTCATTTGATTGTTTTGAAATTTGTGACGATAATATTAATGTGTACATATATGCATAAGAAAATTACTTAGAATATTCTCCTGTTCAATTGAGAGAATTATCTAAGGGTAATTTTAGTTATAGGTATTGCCTGCACTGATAAAATTGGGTCAGAAAGTTTTAAAATTATTAGATTTACTTTTAACTGGATGTAATTCGTAAAGTCAAACTAAGCACTTAAAGATCATTTGCCTTTCAATCTTGATTAGAATATCATCTTTCCTTTTTCATATTTCATATATATATATATATATATATATATATATATATATATATATATATATATATATATATATATATATATAGAATGAATTAAAAAATTAATTAACACAATATTTTAAATTTTCTTATTTATTTTGTTTTTTTTAAAATAAGTTAATTTAAAATATGTAGGGAGCTCATAGACAAATGATCCTCAAGAAGTGCTGCAATCCAATAGTGACAAGTAAAACCTTACACAATGTGGTACACTTGAAATTCATTCAAAATGAACAAAATTTCAACGCATAAAAAATGGACCAAATATTAAATTTCAAACGTATTATAATGTTTCGTAGTATTTGAATCCCTCAACTTTTTAAAAAGTCCTGCAAGTAGAATGCAACGCAGTGTAGTCACTTGTCGCCAAACCAAAATAGCCTCTAATTAATTTTGTCAGTCAAAAATCATATCTGAAGACTTCTTTTTCAATCTTTTTTGAACGAAGTCCAAAGTTCATCAGTCCAAATTATACCGAATGTTGCAGTTAGAAACGTTCGAACTCCATCAACAGAGCCTTTAAAGCTAACCAAGATTTGTCCTTCAGAAATGTAAATGCATAAGAATTAAACTAATCAAATTTTATGGGAAAGGTTTTCTGTTAGAGATATATACCTGCCGATATACTTAATTGGCATGTTGGTTAGAGCCTCCGACATGGTTAGGAATCTAGGGCTGCTGCCTATGTTTTTGCAATATCACATAGTAATGTTTTGTTTTATAACAAGAGTGGGAAAGGGTAAGAATGAAGTACAGGATTTGAGTATTGCTCATGTTAATGACCGATTTAGAGCTGCTCAAAATTGGTATTTAAAATTTTGGTTTGTAGGTCGGCTTTTTTCATTTCGATCCGATCTTGATCTGAGTCAAAGATCAAATTAATTTTTGAGTGATTAACAATCTTCGAGCTAACCCCATCATTATTAAGGTTGTTATCAATCTGATTTGAGCCTACGAGCTGGGGTCCACTCAAAATCAGGTTCGATCCAACATTTTGGCTTGTAGCTCGACAGTTTATTTCGTTTCGAGCCAAAATACTAATCAATTTTCAAGCAATTAACAATTTTGGAGTTAAATTCACAGCCCAAGATTTAAGTTAAATATGTATGCATTTTTGTGGATTTAAGAATTTTTCTTAGATGCATAGGCGGAACTAGTTTTATTATTGAGGATGGGCAAAATGGTCAAATATTTAATTTTTTGTTTAGCTTTGAAAAAAAAAATATTACGTGAGGAATGCAAAAAACGCTAAATTATATAAAATACATAATTTTTATAGAAAAAATAGTAAAATTTAAGGGGACAATTGCTACTACGGAATATAACCTGATTCTGGACCAACTTAGAAAATAAAATGTTGATTAAGATTTCATCAAATAAGTTTTAGATCTCTTTGAACAAGGATAATATAAACTCATGATCAGATAATTAAACTCTCTAGTTGCTTCTCCAGTATGTTGTCTTTCTAATGCCTATTGAATTTTTTGCTTTTGTTTTTTTTGTATTTTCTGCTTTATTCTTTTTGTTTAATTACGCATTTGAATAATATCTACCTAAACTTAAACGTAATAATTTATCCATATATATAAGTAAGGGTCTGTTTGGGGCAGTTTATAAGTGCCCGTACTGATTGGTTCGAGCTTTCGCCAGCTTATCCGAAACTGTATTTGGGTTTTTATACTAAACGCAGACCGCGGGTCGACCGCTGCGGCCGGTCCGCGGGCCGCGTTTCAGGATAAGCAGCTTATCTTGAAACGCACAAGTTGACCAAAACAAATCCTAAATTTCTTATCATTTGACTTATTTAATATTTAAAAATAAATAGTCATGTATTTCTCAACTGTAAACCAGGAATATCAAGCATCTTTAAAATACTAACAAATGTCTAATAATCGCCAACGAATTGCTAGTCGTCTCCCTCCCGCATTTAACGCCTTCTGCAACTTGAGCTTCAACCGGAAACCCGTCTATTTTCAGCCACGTCCTAACATCATGCATATAAGCCACACAATTTTTCTGTATTTACATATTTAATATCTGAATTTTCATATAGATATTTCTACTTTTTTATTTATGCATAAAAATTTAATTCTCTTTTTAAACGTTTTTTTTTTGGGTGGAATAGTGAGAGCTTGGCCCAACAAAAAATTGGCTAAGAATTAAAGAAAAATCAAACAAAATTAAAATAAATAAAAAACAAAAAGAGCAAACAAAACTCTGCCCAAAACATCTATAAATAGATATGAATTGAAACAGCAACCAAAACAACTTGAAAAAAAAAAAAAATTTGAATGTAGCATGCAGTAAAAGGCTGTGAGACTAATCTTGAATTGGTAATTTGAATTGATTACACAATTAATGGCTTCATAATAGGCATGAGTTGATTAGTAGAACAAATATAGAAGATATGATAATAGCATTAATTTTGAATTAAATATAGGAGATATGACAATATCAATAATTTTGAATTTGAATCTTAAATTCAAATTTAAAATTCAAATATGTGTAATCAATTCAAATAGGCGTGAATTGATGGCTCTTAATTTTCTTGCATTTATTGTGTACGTTTCTTTTTTTGTTTCGGTATGTCTTAGTTAGTATAAATTGGGTGTTGTGTTGCATTGTAAAACACCTAGACTTGTATCTTTCCACTCCAAAAAATAAAAAGAGAATTCTCAAAAGTCCAATCTCATTTTTCGATTTGTCCTTTAGCGATCCATTAATTGGAACCAACAAAGGCAACCACTTCAACGGGAAAAAATAACTATCTTAAAGGAGGAGGCAGCAAGATGAAGCAAGAATACCATCCCTCTGAGAAGTAATAACCCGCAAAACAAAAGAAATAGCTGCAAAAAACTATTCCAAAATATAACAAAAATTGTTTCAACTCCAACCACAACTGCTAACAGTAACAACAGTAGCAAAATAAACTTAAAAAAAGACTGAAGAAGAAAATGAATTAAGCTTGTCCTAAACCCAAAACATCACAGAGCAACTCCAACGAAAAACTAACGAAAGATCATCGTAGTATAAACCTTAATAATAAATGTTTGAAATCAATTTTCCATCCAAATTTATTTGTAAGGAAAATTCCAAACTAGAATCTCTAAAAGAATGGCAAAATTACTAAGTAAAAATTGGTACATCATAGCTTCACTAATAACATAGCCAAAAAAAAAAAAAAGGAAAGATCAAGATAAGTATCTGACTTATCAATAAAAATTAAAAGACTCCAACCTATTAGCCATAATGAAGCAGTTTTAAAAGGAAAACCACTAAACCCAGAAGCATTAAGGGAAACCCACCAGCCAAAAATTAACCCCAAAAATAAGAACAACGGGACGGCACCATTCTTAACCGCTGCAAATTCAACAATAGCCAAGGAAAAATCTCAGTATAAAACCTTAACAAAAAAGATGGTTGAAACTAAGTTTCCATTCAAATCTATTTGCAAAGAATATACCAAAATAAAAAACCCGGCAAAATCATAGAGTAAGACAGAGAATCTCATATCTAACCAGAAAAACATAGCCAAAAAAGTAGACAAAAGTAATCAAATCCTACTAACACCCAATATAAATATTTGATAGAATCGAAGATGCAATTCTTAAATTTCTATTTCCTACGATTATGACTAATTAACCAATGAAAATACCATCACGAAAACTATTAAAAAAATCACTATTTTTTTCATATTTTACATTACTCGACTGATTGCCTTCTTCTAATCGACTTCAGCCTCATTACAGTTTAAGATCTCACAAAATACATGGCCAAATAATTCTCAACTTAATGGGAAATTCGTAGAAAAATATTTAGTTTTTAAAAAAAGTCAAATAATATCTATATAATCTCTCTCTCTCTCTCTCTCTCTCTCTCTCTATAAATATATATAGTAATGGCAACCTTTCCCACACTCAACAAGTCAAAAATGGCTTGTTTTCACACACCACGAGGCACATTCCTCCTTTTTTCTCTTATTTCTTAATCACCACTAATCTCTTATTTTTCAACGGAATTTATACGTTAAACAACCTGAACTTTTTAAAAACGGAGCTCAAAATAAATTCTCTAGTTAAACAAAACTTAAATCATTAATACACGTGAGCTTGCACGAATTTAGTCTCCTTAATTGACCATTCGGACGTCATATTTTCTTAGGAGTAAAACACTAACTAAAACTAATTCGTCATTCACTAACATTCAATGTTAATCACTTTGTCAATTGAAGAATTAATTGACATTGACGCCATAAATTCTAAACAAAGTCTGTAATAATACTGTAATAATACTAAAAAATAATTTAAGAAAAAACAATCGGCAATTACGTTCCCTAAACCCTTTATTAAAAAAGAAAAGGTACCTCCCCTGCACGGCATCCATTTTTGTGCTCCCAACTTCTTCTCCACGACCATCATGGTATATATCACAGTTTCCCTAATCCAAATGAACCATCTTTCTGCAACTCGTCGAGCTCCCGACTTCATCCATGTCGACAACGACGCCAGCCATGAACCAAAATGCCATCACTCTATCCGGCGCCATCATGGTAGCTGCCGTCGTCGTCGTCTTCTTACTATTCGTCTTCTTTCTCATTTTCTACATTCGATCAAACTTCCACCTCGGCATAAACCGCACCCAAGAAAACTCCAACACTCACTTCGCCGGCGGCAACCAGCCCTCCGTGTTCCGCCGCGCGCTCAGCCCCGCCGTGCTTAAGTCACTCCCGGTCGCCGTCTTCAGCGCTAAGGATTTCAAGGACGGGTTTGAGTGCGCCGTTTGCATCTCAGAGATAACTGACGGCGAGCTCTTCCGTTTGCTTCCCGGTTGTCGCCACAGTTTCCATCTGGACTGTATTGATTTGTGGTTTAGCTCGAATTCTACCTGTCCTGTATGCCGGAGCTCGGTTGAATTGCCAAAAAGGGTGAGTTTGAAGAATGTGGAGCAGACTTGCGATGTAAATACCAGACCTTTGCAAGTAGATTGTTCGGGAGAAGGAAGCTCTAGGAGGTCTAGTGGCTTGCAGGTAAAGGTATTGATGCCGATAAATGAGATGGAAAGTTCTTCTTTGTCGTTGCAATCGAGTGGGATTCCGGCGGTGGTGGATGAAGAAAACAGAGAATGGGATGTTGAGCAGGGGCTGTCGCCGCCGGTGGCTGTGGTGGGGGCTTCGGCGGCTAGAGTTGAAGGAGAAAAACAGGGGAGTTCATCAAGTTAGAATTTTGTTTTGAGACACCTAAACTGTCAAAGATAGCTGAAATCGATTTGAAGAAAGTAATGTGTCGATTCATGTAAATATGGAAAGAAAGTGATTTTTAGCTCCACTCTGTAGTGGCATTAATTATTGAAAACAAAATAAAGAATTACAAAAATCCTTTATTTTTTTGAGGTAATTGAGCCACTTTCAAAATGTCATTGAAAGTTGAGTTATCTTAGATCAAAGATCTATTAGCCATTAATAACTTGAGAATAATTATATATCTTGATGAGCCAAAGTAGGTCTAAGTTGACGAGACTGATGTTGCCTCGGTAATAAGACCTCGTTGGATTGTGGTTGAAATCAATGTCTGAGGACAACTAAGTTAGAGGGAATTGTGACTATTTTGGTTCGTGTGAGAAGCTTTTAACCATTTAAGATTTTGGCTTAAGATCTAAATAATCATGAGAGATATATATTTCAATTTAGAGAAGAAAGGGGATAGTAATTTATAAAAGGAGAGATTATAATGGTTAGATAATTAATACATAAATCCCTTATGGCAAAGAAGAGGAGCTTTCATTATTTATTTATCCGTTACCCATACTTTCCTAAAAAGCCTTTTTGATATGCATAAACCTTGATACCTATTATGATCCAATGCTTTCAAAATCAAATTTGGAAGTGTCTGCACTCTTATTTATGTTCAAGCGAATGGTCTCAGGGAGACGGAACAAATGACATCAAAAATGATCTGACCTGAGTCTAAGTGGGTTTATACCATGTGTCAAGTGTTGGAGCCCGATCTACGCTGATCCCGCTCCCGCACTGCTCGATCGTGAATCGACGCGATCCCGATCCCGCTCTCGCCTCCCTTTAGTGAAAGCCCGCGACCGCTCCTGCTCGCCTTCAGTTTGCGAACTTTTCCAGGTCCCGTTTCGCAAATAGTCATGACGTCTCCTTCTTGTTCGTGATAAAAGCTTCGGATGGCTCTCCTTATGTTTTTAGAAGTCACGGTTGGTGTTTCTTCATTGGGCTTCCTCGGGATAGCGTAAGAGTTCTTCTGGTTCCCATGGGGCAGTGGAAGAGAAGTGCAAGGAGAAGTAGTTCCTTGTGGTAGAGGAAGAAGAAGATTGTTCTCCCTAGGCTTCTTCTTGGTGACTTATGTCAGAAGAGAAATTGAGTTTATTTCTCTTGTAAGTTTATCTTCTTCGGTGTATCTCGGTATAGAGATTCTTCGGTGTATCTCTGTGTATCTCAGTGTAGAGAGAGAAGAACAGAGAGCAACGAAGTGAGAGTGAAAGATTCTTTTTGTAAGTCGAGGTGATCAACTGGTGTAAATTCCTCAAGTAGTAAAATCCTCTGCAACTCCGTGGATGTAGGCAATTTGCCAAACCACGTAAATTTGTGTGTTCCGTTGTGTGTTTTTTTTATAAATTTTTATCGTTCTATTTTTGCTTCGTGATCGTTCTCATGTTTGATCTATAGATTTCGCAACAACAACTGGTATCGGATCTTTGTTCGGATCTGAGGAAGAATGATGGTTGTAGATGAAGTGAAGGTTTCAGAGATCGAGAAATTTGATGGCATAGATTTTGGTTATTAGAGAATGCAGATAGAGGATTATCTTTTTGGGAAGAATTGGGGATTAGACCTGAAATGATGGATAAGACTGAATGAAATTTGTTGGATCGACAAGTTCTAGGGTTATTCGATTGACCATATCGAGGTTCGTTGCACACATCGTTGTTAAGAAAAAGACAACTGTAGATCTCATGGCAGCCTTATCAGGTATATATGAAAAGTCATCGGCGAATAACAATGTACACTTGATGAAAAAGTTATTCAATTTAAAGATGATGAAAGGTGTTTCTGTTGCTTAACAACTGAATGATTTCAATAATGTCTCAAATCAATTGTCGTATAAGAAAATTGATTTTGATGATGAGATATGTGCACTGATATTGTTGGTTTCATTGTCAGATAGTTGGGAAGTCATGAGGATATCAGTTAGCAAGTTTGCAGGTAAATCTAAATTGAAATACGATGATATTTGTGATTTGATTTTGGCTGATGAAGTTCGCAGGAAAGATTCTGAAGAGATCTCAGGTTCAAGTTCGACATTGAATGTTGATTAAAGAGGGAGATGACATGACATGAACTCAAGTGTAGGGAGAACAAAATCAAAGTTTAGTAAGCAGACAACCTGTTAGAATTGTGGCAATGCTGGCCACATAAGGAGAAACTGCAGGAATCCTAAGAAGATGGAGAATGATAGTGCAAATGTGATATCTGAAGAATCATAAGATGAACTATTATTGGCAGTTCATAGTTCTGCTGAAGACTTGATATTGGATTCAGGGGCTTTGAATGTGGTAGGAAATCTACCAGAGGCCACAGTGCAAGACAGTGATGGAAGTGAGGTGTGTCGGGGCACCCATTTCTATTGTTCCATAGACAGATGCTGAAGAACCATAGAGCTATGAAGAAATCTTGCAAGATGAAGATTCGATCAAGTGGAAGCTGACAGAACTTCCACCAGGGAATAATGTATTGCACAACAAGTGGGTGTACAAGGTGAAGACTAAGTGTGATATCAGTAAGAGGTACAAGGCTAGACTTGTTGAAAAAGGCTTTCAACAGAGGTAGGATGTTGCCCATGCAGTGGGAGTTGTAAGAAGAGAGAAGAGTGACCCAGGAAATAGTTTGGAGGTGCAAAGTTATGTGAAGCCTGCTGATAAGTTGACTGAGGGTGTTACTCTTGGGAAACTGAAGTTGTGAACATCTTCAGTTGGTCTTCTAAAGTGACAGGGATTTGAGTTGCAGACGTGGAGGATTCAAGGTGGAGGATTCAAGTTGGAGGATATCAGTTTGAGGAAGAAGACGTTGTAGCAGATGTATCGGTATCTAAGTGGGAGATTGTTAAGTATTGGAGCCCGATATACGCCAATCTCGCTCCCACACTGCTCGATCGTGAATCAGCGTGATCCCGACCCCGNAGGTTTCAGAGATCGAGAAATTTGATGGCATAGATTTTGGTTATTGGAGAATGCAGATAGAGAATTATCTTTTTGGGAAGAATTGGGGATTAGACCTGAAATGATGGATAAGACTGAATGAAATTTGTTGGATCGACATGTTCTAGGGTTATTCGATTGACCATATCGAGGTTCGTTGCACACATCATTGTTAAGAAAAAGACAACTGTAGATCTCATGGCAGCCTTATCAGGTATATATGAAAAGTCATCGGCGAATAACAATGTACACTTAATGAAAATGTTATTCAATTTGAAGATGGTGAAATGTGTTTCTGTTGCTCAACAACTGAATGATTTCAATAATGTCTCAAATCAATTGTCGTATAAGAAAATTGATTTTGATGATGAGATATGTGCACTGATCTTGTTGGTTTCATTGTCAGATAGTTGGGAAGTCATGAGGATAGCAGTTAGCAGGTTTGCAGGTAAATCTAAATTGAAATACGATGATATTCGTGATTTGATTTTGACTGATGAAGTTCGCAGGAAAGATTCTGAAGATATCTCAGGTTCAAGTTCGGCATTGAATGTTGATTAAAGAGGGAGATGACATGACATGAACTCAAGTGTAGGGAGAACAAAATCAAAGTTTAGTAAGCAGACAACTTGTTGGAATTGTGGCAATGCTGGCCACATAAGGAGGAACTGCAGGAATCCTAAGAAGATGGAGAATGATAGTGCAAATGTGGTATCTGAAGAATCATAAGATGAACTATTATTGGCAGTTCATAGTTCTGCTGAAGACTTGATATTGGATTCATGGGCTTTGAATGTGGTAGGAAATCTACCAGAGGCCACAGTGCAAGACAGTGATGGAAGTGAAGAGGAAAGTGTGTCGGGGCACCCATTTCTATTGTTCCACAGTCAGATGCTGAAGAATCACAGAGCTATGAAGAAATCTTGCAAGATGAAGATTCGAGCAAGTGGAAGCTGACAGAACTTCCACCAGGGAATAAGGTATTGCACAGCAAGTGGGTGTACAAGGTGAAGACTAAGTGTGATATCAGTAAGAGGTACAAGGCTAGACTTGTTGAAAAAGGCTTTCAACAGAGGTAGGATGTTGCCCATGCAGTGGGAGTTGTAAGAAGAGAGAAGAGTGACCCAGGAAATTGTTTGGAGGTGCAAAGTTATGTGAAGCCTGCTGATAAGTTGACTGAGGGTGTTACTCTTGGGAAACTGAAGTTGTGAACATCTTCAGTTGGTCTTCTAAAGTGACAGGGATTTGAGTTGCAGACGTGGAGGATTCAAGGTGGAGGATTCAAGTTGGAGGATATCAGTTTGAGGAAGAAGACGTTGTAGCAGATGTATCGGTATCTAAGTGGGAGATTGTTAAGTATTGGAGCTCGATATACGCCAATCTCGCTCCCACACTGCTCGATCGTGAATCAGCGTGATCCCGACCCCGCTCCCGCCTCCCTTTCGCAAAAGCCCGCGACCGCTTCCACTCGCCTTTAGTTCAATAATTGTTCCAACTCCCGTTTCGCGAATGGTTGCGACGTCTCCTTCCTGTTTGTGATAAAAGTTTTGGATGGCTCTCTTTATGTTTTTAAAAGTTACGATTGGTGTTTCTTCTTTGGGTTTCATCGGGATAAAAGAAAAGTTCTTTGGGTTTCCACGGGGCAGTAGAAGAGAAGTGCAAGGAGGAGTAGGTTCTTGCGGTAGAAGAACAAAGAAGAAGAAGAAGAAGATTGTTCTCCCTAGGCTTCTTCTTTGTGACTTGTGGCAGAAAAGAAATTGGGTTTATTTCTCTTGTAAGTTTATCTTCTTCGGTGTATCTCAGTGTAGAGTTTTTTTCTGTGTATCTCGAAGTAGAGAGAAAAGAACAGAGAGAGAAGAAGAAAGAGCAACGAAGTGAGAGTGAAAGATTCATCTTGTAAGTCGAGGTGATCGACTTGTATAAATTCCTCAAGGTAAAATCTTTTGCAACTTCGTGGACGTAGACAATTTTCCGAACCACATAAATCTGTGTGTTCCACTGTGTGTTCTTTTCTGGTGTGAATTTTTCTCATTCTAATTTTGCTTCGTTGATCGTTCTCCTGTTTGATCTATTGATCTCACAATAACACCATGCACTTATAACATAATTACAATTTTTGAAATATATTTTGGAGTAACAAATTATCTTTAAATTTGACAGGTTTATGGTCAAATCGAGTATCTTGAAGAATGGAACCCAATGAGCTCAAGATCGCATAATTTTGATATCATTAAGGCATTTAAATACTCGTACAACATCATCTGATCAAAGAGATCAATCAGTCATTTAATGGATTTATCAGAATTTATACTACATTTTCAGAGGATGTCACTCTCAAAATCTATAAATAGGTCATTACTCTCTTCGTGAAGGATGTACTAAGGCTTGGAAGGGATGGCTGAAGAAACTCTTAGCTATTAAGGATTCTCGAGCCTAACACTGTCATGCCACCATCATTGTCGTCATACCATCGTCATCTGGCCGCCACCTTCATCGGGCTACTGTTGTCTGACCTTCATCGGGCTACTGTTGTCTGACCTTCATCGCTGCCCCAGACCATAGTTGTTTGGCCACCTTCGCCGTCGGACCATCGTCGCCCTGCCACCCCAGTCGGCAAACCACTGTTGCCTTATCACCATCTTCAAGGCCACCAGATCGTCATTGTCATACCACCACCATCACCGGTTGTCAGACAACCCCTATTTTGTCGTCACCATCTTCGAACTACCACTGCCTGACCACCACCGTCATCGTTGTTGAACCAACACAGTCTAGCCACCGTCACCCGGCAATAGCAACCATCAAACTACTGTTGCACAACCACCACCATCGTTTAGTCAGACCACTTCGGTATGGCCACCACTGTCGAACAATCACAACGCAACAACCACTGTCGCTATTGTCAAACTATTATCGTTGGGTCACCTCTTTGGCTAGACTTCTGTTGTCAGACCACCATCTTCGTTGCTAACAAACCATCATCGTCAAGCCATTGTTACTAACTACACCGACGTCAAATTTTTTATCATCTGACCTTTACCGTTGGTCTTCCTTCACAACAAACGGGTTACCACCACTACCTTAGCAAAAGTTTCAAAGATAATCCCCACTTATGGCTATTCAAGTGTTGGTAGAGTCTTGTACTCTACATTAGCATTGTGGAATTATTTCAACTGAGTTAGGCTCTATAGTTTTTATCCTATCTGATTTTCTACATAAAAATCTCATGTGTCTCTTATATCAGTTATCCTTTTATCTGTGTTTTTTATTCTCGCACAATGTTAAGATGTTAATATATCACTCAATTGATATGAATTTTCGGGCATGTAATAGTTACATCGAAGGATATATGCACGAAATCTAAATGAGGAACAAATTAGAGCTTACTTAATATTTAAGTGGATTTCAAAGGTTAGCTCTCCCCAATGAATTTTGAGAAGTCTACCTAACAGTCTATATATAAAATGAGTCTCATTGATAACCTTAGTATATCTAGAATTCCCAAAAGTATGAAGAAAGTATAATTAAAATATCTTTAAAATTTATCTCTAATTTTTGCACACAAAATTATCAAAAGTTTTTCGATTATTTTGATGTGTGTGTGTGTGTGTGTGTGTGGACGCGCGCGTGTGTGTGAGTGTGTGTCTAAATATACAAGTGTCTTAACAATAATTAGTTAATATTTAACAAAATTATCTTCTCAAATTTTAGGGTTTAAGGCATCATATATGGTTTTTTTTTTTTCATTATTTCATTTATGTGATGATGGAAGGAGATATAAATTGTAGAAATGACTTTATATCAAAGAATAAGGTTATGAGCTTGGAGTGAAGAGCAAGTTTGGCTGCAAATAGTTGTGAAATAAAGTAAAATACTTTATTATTGATACGCCACCAACAAATCATCATAATCCAGCACGAATCTCGATGCAATATTTTGAGTACGAACATTCAAACTTTGATTACGAGTCATCCGGAACTCCGATTTCAGCAAAATTATAGTCAAACTGATTGGTTCGATGAAACGGACCTAATGATATAAAAGTTAGTCCAATCCGAGTCAAATCAGGCTCGGATCAAGTCATTAAACCACTACTACATGATTTTCGGAGGCATTTGAAAG
>NEWO01000003.1:1451983-1465995 GCA_003013225.1 Phalaenopsis aphrodite | reverse complement strand
TAAAAATCCTCATATTGCTATGTTTAAAATAGTGTGTCTAAGAATGATGACAAATGTGAGCTTATACAAAAGTAAAATGGTCTTCAAATTTATATTTTTATGATAATATATATATAAATAGATTGATGAACGAAAGTCTATATGAAAGCAAAAGTATTTATTAAATGATATATTTATAATAATCTCTATAGTTGGAATGAAAAATATGAATCATTATGAAAGCAAAAGGGTGCTTAGTATATAGCCTTCAAACTACTTTTTTAACTCTTTGATTTGTGCTATGAGTTAGATACAATCTAATAACTAATGATAAACCAAGAAACCTTGAATTATATATATGTCATATTTTAATATTAAAGTAGTATATTGTATGTTAGGGATTAAATATAATAAATAACTATTATAGCAAGGTTTGTCATTAATGTTAATACTTATAAGCTTATTGACACATTGCATGTCATGAATGCCTCTTTATTGACATTAAATATCTATTTTAATATTCTACTCAAAAAATTTTCCTCATGTATTAGTACATTAAGTATTATTCAAAAAGGGTTATTTTATAAAAAAGTATAGGTAGTATATTAGATTAGTCTATAGTTTAATTTCTCATGTCCAACTTATAATTAATACATAACATTGTCTTAGCGTTTTGAATATTTGAATTTTATTTTAGAATTATTTTTTTTCCTAATTTCTTAAACTTATTTGATTTTACACTAAATATTTTTCAAGGTTGAGAAGAAGAAACGGTTGTTTTTAATTGAGATTTCAAAAACATTATTTTATATTTTAATATATAGTTTTGGTGTAAGATATAAATCCCTTCAAGATATGTAGATGAACAAAGTTGCTAACATGCAATTAAACTTTATGCGATTTGAGTTAAATCATGCAACATATTGCAATGCTTACAATGATGCGATTTGAGTTAAATCATGTGGGCTCTAAAAATTCAAACATCAATCTGATATTATATAAAAATAAATAAAATCTAAAAAAAAAATTAGAGTACTAAAACATAATCAAAATAAAAAATTCAAAGCAAATAAAAATTAAATGGGGTATAAAATGGGTTAATATGGTTGGGTACTACCATTTATATCAGAAGAAAGCTCTGCTCTTATACTACCCGACCAAGAACCAAGAAATTATCTTATGGTGGTCCTCATTATCATTAGGTCATAATGCTCATCCCTACTCATCTTAACTCCATAGTTCTACACATAGTTCTAAATTTAAATTAAAATTTAAATTCTAAGAAACAAAATCCTAATTAATCTTGAAATATAAAACTTTGTATGCACATGCACAGGATCAAGCCTATGTAATCAAAATTACTGCGTAGCACCAACGGGTTCAAGTAACATGTCCTAATAGATCATGGCTAAAGGCATAGACATGAGCAGCAACATACACCTGTATGGATGATATCGGGAGCTCGACGATGTGCGGAAAGATGATTCATTTGGTTCACAGAAAATGAGATATATATACATATTAAAGAAGTATATATATATCTTCTTTGTATATATATACCATGACGGCCGTAAAGAAGAACATTGTTAAGTACAAAAACTGATGACGTGCAGGCGGGGTACGTTTTTTTAATTTTTTTTTATTTTTTCCTGTATTTTTTCAATTAGAACTTCTTTTTTGGAGAAGTAATTGCCCATTTTTTTGGATCATGATTCTTTAGTATTGATACTCTAGTGGAGCAAGAATCTAGAGGTGTGACACATATAACAAGATAATTTTTTGAATAAGAATGATCCAAAATTTAGTTGAATGTGATTCAAAGCTACAATTTTAGCAAACTTATAGTTGAACTGACAGACTCTATGAGATAGACAATATGACGCAAAAAATTGGTCTAATTTGAATCAAATCAAGCCCAGAACATGCGATTAAATCACTTTTTTAAAAATTTTGGGCACATTTGGAAGGTCAAACGGACTCCAAATCAGGCGAGCCTACAATCCAATCGAGCGTTTTGACAATATGAATCTAACGAGTTTGAGATCGCTCAATTTCGACATCGTTAAGTCATTCAAATATCCACCACACAGTTTGATCTAAGGAATCTCTTCGAGCCCTCTAATCAGAAGAGTACATATTTCTTCATTAATTACAATAACAACTCTATAAATAGAACCTTGCTCCTCTCATGAGAAAAAAAAAAAAAAACTTGAAGCCTAACTTTCTTATATGTCTCTAAAATATTGTAAGATTTTTTTGAATTATGTGCTCAATTAAAGCCCAATTTATATGGGCCAAAAAATTAAGTTTAATTTTTCAACACCCTTCTATTTAGCCCAATCACACAAGATAGAGAGAGCAATTTAAGTGAAGACTTTTTTCTCTCCATCAAGTCCTGAAAAATTTTATTTTTGAACTTTTTCTAACGTGATTGCAAACGCAATTTTTCATTTTTGTTTGTTTTATCACTCTTAAATTTCACCCATTCATGCTCTAACATATAAGTACAGGTCTCCTACAATAAATATTTTATTCATGTTTAAGTGACATTTTAATCATTTATAACTTTGTAATGATTTGGGCTATGATGAGGCAAAGTATGTCTAAGTAGAGAATAACATTCTGTCTAGATGTTCGGACCGCCAACCATTACCTGTCACGTCGTCTGTTAATGAGGCGTATGGCGACGCGAAGCACGGTGATTGTTCGTCTAAACGTACGGTGTCGAGATGAAATATTTTCACCTAAATAGAGGGTTTTCAATTTGAGTTATAATTTGGAGAAAAAAAAAGATTAAATTGAAAAAATCACACTTTTTGAACTTTATCAAAGAATATTATCTTTAGGCTGTCTTGATAGAAAGTCTAGCTGCAGATAATTGTTGCTTAAGTAAGATGGTTTTAAATTTAAAAAGTAAATTTTCCTATAGTCCCCTTCTGTGTAACTTCATTTGTAACTAAACTTATCTGTAGGCTATGCGTTAGAAAATCTTAATTTTTGGCGGAGTTTGGCTGTGCGTTAGAAAATCTCGATTTATCAAATTTAGTAAGATACGAAAGAGATCATGAGCGACGAAAGAATATATAATGTTGACAATCAGATTTACTAAATCCGGATTTACGTCACAAAAGTGACGAAACACGAGAAACAAATGGAACAGAGGAAATTAGATATACCAGAGCGTTGGATTTAACTTTTATTTTCTCGTGTTTGTCTTGATTTATAGTAAATGCCTGACGAAATGTTATTAATAATATGCTACCGAAAACTATCTTAAAATATTAAAGACGTATGAATGTATTAATATTGATTCAATTGTTATATTTTAAGAAAAAAGACAACTGACACTTATACCATACATGCTGATGAACTATTGAATAACCTCTTAAAATGAAAGGTTGATGTATTAAAATATTTAATAATGAAAATAAAATAAGCTTAAAAGAAATTATATTATATGGGATATGTTAGAAATGATATATTTATTGTAATCCATAAAAGGGACTGAGTAAGGTGATGAAAGCTGGCCTATTTCAAGGCAAAAATGTCCACACATTGATACATTTATAATAGCCTGAACAGAAAGGATAACAAAGATGAACCCAAGTAAAATCAAAATGATCCTCAAATTGACGAAATGATAAATATGACCCCTTCTGAAGGCAAAAGGGTCCTTAATATACACCCTTTAGTTATGTTCTTAACCATATGATATGTTATATATGTGACTCGAGTATAGTCTGTTGGCCAATGAATCTAGACTCGTATGTGTATGATATATTCTAATGCTCGAGTAGCATATTTATGTTATGAAATAAATAAAATAAGTAAATAACTATTATGAAAAGATTCAACATTAATGTTGACACTTACAAGCTTATTAGCATATTGCATATCATGAATTACTCATAAATGACATTAAATATCACTTTTAATATTTTCTTTAATAAAATTTTCTCAAGTGTTATTACACTATTTTTTATTTAAAACATGCTTTTTTTTATAATAATTACATATGATATATCAGACTATTATATAGATAAAATTCTACTCAAATATTTTACCAAACATTAAATTTGTGGTTCAAGATTTCTCCGTGGTGCGAGCCACAATGATTATGCCTCCAAATAACAGGCGAGCAATCAATATGTGTCTGATTCGCTCGTTGCTTAGCTATGATTGTAGAGATGAAAAGTATGATGAATATTTAAAATGGGTAATGTAGACATGAATTAGATTTCAATTAATTTATTATTAAAACTAATTCACTCCAACTAAAAAATTACTTCTTTAAGAAAAAATTAAAAAAAAAAAAACATACTTCAAGGTATTTTGATTAAGGAATTGAACAAAAAAAAAAAAATCAAAATATTTATATTTGATTTAAAAAGAGTGCAAAATATAGATAATTAATATTTCAATCATCTCAAATTAAGTAAATTTAAGTGTTTCAATACTTATCATGATCACCTTTTGTTAAGGATATATTAATACATAATACATAAATACAAATTTTATCTGATCAAATAAATTATTGATGCTGGCAATTGAATAAAAAAGTTTTATGACCAGTTTTGGGATTATTTCTATATATAGTCAAAATGTGTTTTTGATGAGACAAACCCAATGAAACAAATACTTATCTTGGTCACAGTCTAAATAAGCTTAAATCAACTTTGGGATAAATAATAGGAGGCACATATGGCAATTTTATACATTATTTAAATAATCAACATATCTTCGACATTTGTATGCTTACAATCAAAATGAGTATCTTGATAAGAAGTGTCTGACGGGATCAAAATCAATCAATTTTATTGTCAATAAAATATTTTGATTCTTAAATTAACTTGTATGATTAAGAAAGTAATAATCATTAACAATTAATCTAATTTTATGCTGAATTTTTTTTATTTTAAATCTTAGTTGTACTCACAAGCTATTTTATAGAATGGTGCCATTTTTCTAAAGTTTTCATTATTGAAATCCTTATATGATATTAAAACAAGTTTTACAAAAATTACAATGTTATTGCAAGTAACAGAAAGCAAAAAAGTTAGATTTTTTTTTTCTCATTTTATCAAATCTCATTTGATAAAACATAATGTATAGGAAGATTTAAATACATATTATTAAAATCCTAACTATTTGCACATACAAGCTTTAATTTTTAAATGTATGTCATATTATTTACATATTAAAAGCTGTATTTCGTTTGTTTTAAAGTTAAAGTAATAATGTTTTTTTTATGTGATACGAAATATTTTTAGCTTTAAAGATCATGTTGTAAAAATTAATAGAATTGGAGATAGACATATAGCTCTAAAGATTGTTGTTGATGTGACACTAAGAATTATGTTTATAATGATCTTTATAATTTATTAGATACTAAAGAGAGTGAGAAATATATGTATAATTTAGTAAACCAAAGAGAAAATAAAAGTAAATATTTAATTCAAGTAAAGTATAGTAAAGATGAAAAAAAAAGTATTCCTCTTAGAGAAAGATAGCTATTTTGATAAGCTTTTCAATAAAGTTTATGAAAATTGGGTCGACCTTAGTGATCTTAAAATTATTAATAATAATAGAACTTTTTATTTTTATCGTCACGCTAGTAAAAAGAAAGTTAACGATGCTTTAAAGAAAAATAAGGGTGGAAAATCAATAGAAGCTGATGATATCCCTATGGAAATGTGAAAATATCTAGTAGATTTGAGCTTAGCTTACTAAACTCTTTAATATTATTTTAAAAACTAAAAAAATACCGAGGGAGTGGAGGAAGAGTATTTTGGTCCCTCTTTTTAAGAATAAAGGTGATGCACAAGAATGTGCAAATTAAAGAAGAATTAAGTTAATATGTCATACTTTAAAATTATGGATGAGGGTAATGAAACATAGGTTAAGGCGTGATACAAAGATTTCTCATAATCAGTTTGGATTATATCTAGCAATTTTTCTATGAAAGCTATACATTTATTGAAAGATTTGATAAAGAAGCACTAAGAGAGTAAGGAGATTCTACATATGATTTTTATTGATTTACAATAAAGTACCAAGAGAAGTTGTTTGAAGGGTCTGGGAAAAAAATATGTTGATATGACTTATATTTAAATCATTAAAGATATGTATACTAGAGGTGTTGCTTGTGTTTGAACTGTAGGAGAATTGACCAAGTATTATCCTATATCAGTTGGGTTACATCAGAGATTGGTTTTAACCCCATATCTTTTTTTCTTTAGTTATGGATGCTCTAAATGGAGATATACACATGGTGTATTTTGGTGTATGTTTTTGGATGATGGCTTCCTTCTTATGTATGACTAAAGGAGTTCCAAAAAAACTTGAATTATGGTTTTATTTGAGTAGATCAATACTGAATAGATTAAATATAATTTCAGTAGTAGTAGCTCTAGTAAAAAATTATGATTATGAGTGATCAAATCATTAAAAGATGTGAATGTTTTGTATATCTCAGGTCTATTGTTCAAAGTGATGATGATATATATGTGGATGTTATTAGTAGAATTCAGGTTAGTTGGTTGGCTGAAGGGGAAGAATGCATTAGACCTATTGTGTAATAGATAAGTACAACTACAACTTAAAAGAAAATCTTATAAGTTAGTAGTGAGGCCTACAATGCTTTATGGTGTAGAGTGTTGGCCTTTAAAAGAGAAGCATAAAACAAAGTTAATTGTTGTTTAGATGAGAATGCTTAGGTGGATGAGTAGTTTGATAATTGAGACGTCGACCATCTGATGATCCAGTTAGGTGAGTAGATGTTTTTGATTCAACTTATGTTAAGAAAGACAAAGGAAGCCCTAAAAAGGCTTAGGCATATTGTATAAAAAAATGATCTTAATTTGAATGAAAACATGACTTTCAATGGTGCATAATGAAGAAAAAGGATTCATATAGCGAACCGCATTTAGTAGGATAAAGGTTTGTTGCCGATGTTTGTTGTTGATGATATGAAATATTTTTGTGTCATGGATATAAAATGTATAATTTCAATCGTTAAGGCTTATAAATATATATAATTGGGCGGCATGTATAAGTTTTACCTAAAAACGTCAACCAGTGGTAAGCACACCATAAAGGTAATCTTACGATTTAGGGTTTTCTATAAATCAATCTCCAAGCCCTGTTCAACTTCCATACCTTCCTAGATCTCTGACGGCCTCTATCAGTTTCTTACATGAGGCCATTGTCGTCATCAGCGACATGCTATGAAACTGCAAATTTCTTTGATTTTCTGTTCTTTCTCTTCTCTATTTTATCAGAATATGTGAAATAGGAAAAAAAAAACCTAGTGATTCCAGATCTTCAATGACAGGATTTTGCTTTTTTACTACTTCTTTGTTCGTGTATTAGATGTTTTATCAAAGATTTAGGGTTTGCGAATCTCAGTGATGATAATGAGACCTTAAGATAGGAAGTGCCGTCTGAAATTAATCCGCAGCAGATCTATCTTCGCCGATTGGCGGAATAGATCGACTGTTTTTGTGATTATGATTGGGTCTCTGAGAGATCGTCAGCTTTTCATGAATTATCCTCAAGTTGTTCATTGTCTTTAGATTATTCGTTTTAAGTTTTCAACTTTTAATAGAATTGAATGAAGCTGATGAGGATTTGCTTATCATGTTGGAATTACCGGCTGAGGTTGTCAAAACCTAATTTTGATGCAAAAACAATCTGGCTTTCTGAAGCTTAATTATGATCCTCATTAAAATTTTCATTTTGATATTTTGTTAGGTTAGAAATCTTTGTTTCTATCTTCTTTAGATTTGGTTTTAGTTTATTTCGATTCAAATGCGCCTGATGCCACATAGCTGGTAGCTTTATGCTTTGACCTGTGATGCTATGATCGGGCGTAGAGAAAGCTGCTTTTCTGGTATTTCGCTTCTTGATAGGAATCTGTGGGTTGGCTTTTTAATCCGTTCACAGAGCCGTTTTCAGCGATTACATTTGTTCTTGAATGTTCTAATGCAAACCTGATTGAAGTTATCAAAGTTTAAATCTTTGAATTTGAAATTACACAGGTATTTCTACTACATTGGTTATTAATCTATACTCATATACAAGAAGACAATTTGCTTTTGTGGCATTTGCATCTTAGGTCTGCTCTGCTGGTTTCTGCTGCTAATGGGTAAAATCCTTAAGTTACATGATACAACATTTGTGCTTTTAAATACATACCATCCACTTATCATATATTTATATATTTAACGGCTAAATTTACATTATGTTTTGGAAATTTACGCACATTCATGCAATTTTTATATATCTGCACATCTTACACCTTAGTATTCATATTATTTTTTTTATGGAAAATTAATAATTTCAGTGCTATGTATGTGGGCATGAAAGTTTGGGTTTGAGATTATGTAAATAAATGAGCATTGTGTGATGTATGTAGGTGCACATATATATTTATATCACCAAATGTTTTATATAATATGAAAAAGTTCACAATTTTAGTTTTTAAAAAGTGAACATTTATTTCATGCTTATATAAGGTGTAATAATTGTAAAAATTGAAATTTGACTGCTGTATGTATGTTAATTTTCTTATAATATTTTCATTTTGATTTGAACATTTAAATCATATTGTAAATGGAGTGGTTACATGTTTTTCCATGTTCCTGGCTTTGGTTCACTTGCCAATTAGAAGAAAAAAACTTGAGAGTCCATTTTCCTTATCCGGACTCAGCTGTCTTTGTCCTCAAGTTTTAATCTAATTAGAACCTTCAAATGTCTGCAATGTTTCAATCAAGTTAGCATGATGCAAAGAAAACAGGAATTAATTTTTTAGGAGAAAAGAATATGTTTCTATGAGAGAAGATATCTTACAATTCATAATTGAGTAGTTTTTGTACAAATGAGGAGGTTTTAATGTATTTCTACTCTGATGTGTGATCTAGTTTCCCTTTAGTGTTCATTGTCTTTGTCCTCAAGTTTTAATCTAATTAGAACCTTCAAATGTCTGCAATGTTTCAATCAAGTTAGCATGATGCAAATAAAACAGGAATTACTTTTTTAGGAGAAGAGAACATGTTTCTATGAGAGAAGATATCTTACAATTCATAATTGAGTAGCTTTGTACAAATGAGGAGGTTTTAATGTATTTCTACTCTGATGTGTGATCTACTTTCCCTTTGGTGTTCATTTTTAAGATGGTACTTGTGGAATTTGCTTGAGAAATCCTGATATTTTGATGCCTTCAGCATTTTATTGTTAAAATCTCAATCATATGGCTCTAAACCTAAACATCTTACTTGGTTAAAGATTAAGCTGCCTTTTGGGGCAGCTTAAATACGCGGTGGCTTTTTTAAAAACGCCGTCCTAGCGTTTAGAAATCATGTTTTACATGTGTTTTTGAAAACAACTTTTTTAAGTTATATTACATGTGGATCACGGGTATATCCCCGTGATCTGCGTTTGGGCTCCATTTTTTCATTCGCATCCCTCCTAAGCCCGCGGCCGACCTTCCTTCGAACATTTAGCGTCAATCTCGCCTCCGTCGCTCCTCTGCAGGTAACAAAACTCTTTCCTCGCTCGGCTTCTCCCTTCTTTCCCCTATTTTGCCGAGAGATCTAAGATTTTGGCAAGACATTTTAGTCGATCCATCTGTTTGGAAGTGTTTAGGTGGCTAAAACTTAGATCTATTCTGAATATGCAAGTACCGCTTGTAAAAATATAGATCCACTGTTTCTGTGATATGTTTGAAGCATCAAGGCAGTTCTCTTCTTCATTCCTCATCCCAATCTTTCGTCGAACAATGTATATTCGTATTAATCGAATTTTTTTTTTCGTTTTTTGTTCATATGGTCTTCATGCTATTCAAAGTTACTGATTCTTTTAGAGTATTTCTCGAGGCTAGATGATAGTGATGCAATGTTTTGTTTCCTGCTAATTGATTCTTTGAGGGTATTTGTTGAGTCTTGTTTGAAAAAAAGCTATAGATACATTGGATTTCGTCTCTAATTTTAGAGAATCACTTTTAATATCGTAATTTGTTTATCCCTGATGCAGGGATATCGTTAAGAAATAGTTTAGTGGTTGGATTTGTAAAAATATAAGAATTGGGCCATATGCCTGTGAATGCCCCATGGTGTTAAAAAAATTTTCAATATACATATACTCTCCATGTGTGTTGTCTAACATTTGATTTGATTTATGATACTTTTACTTTATACAATTATATAAAGCTAATCATTTACTATGCATATCGAATGAAGGCTGAAAATGAAAATAAAAAAGCTTATAGTATACCATCAGTCATAAAAAAGTTGACTTTACAACGAATCGGCCATCAATCCCCTAATTAAGAGAATTTCTTAGCATAATTAAGAAAGTGAGATTAGTTGTACTTAAACATGAGGCAATAATAGAGTTCAACGCATGTAATTATCAAAAGGCTGCAGATTGATTAAATTAGAGAAGGAAAAAGAAGCATTGATCAACTCAATTGGAGGGTTATAAGAGAATCAAATCCATCTCAATCTTTGCAAACTTTTTTTGAAAATTTAATTTTTATTTCTTACATGTTAGCTGTCAATTATCATTATTCCAATCCAATTTGCAAGCAAAATCCAACTCCACTCAAGCTAGAAATATAAAACATGTGACAGCTCTATGATTTATGATAGCGGGTAATATCTATTAACTTTGGTGATTGATTGTTGGTAAATGTATTAAAGGCTAATTTTGACTATCTCTGATATTAATCTCTATTGATGCCACAATAGAAGCATGCAAGTAGAGGGTAGACAGTGATGCAAAATTCACATTCTGTTGAATCTTGATTTGTCCTTTGGAATTATTTTAGAGCTCTCACGTTGTGGTTATGCAAATGCTTTGCACTGGTTTAATGAATATTCTATTACCAAGATGGTGATAAGCATGTTTACTTTAATGCAGGAGTTACTATTATGTAACTCAGTTTTTTTTGCTTCGATGAGACCCCTGTCTTTACTTGTATGAAAGAAAATTTTCTTTAAGTGGTATGTATGTAAATTGCAATTCACATTCTGTGTCAAAATTTTTGTAGGAATTTTGGGGCAGATAATGTCAAATTTTTTTATGGGAGTTTTCAGATTTAAGTGGTATGTATGTAAATAGCAATTCACATACAATTTGACCTTTACCTGTGTCATAGTCATTCACATACCTTGTTAGTTAACATACCAAATCATTAAGAATTAAGTGGTATGTATGTAAATGCCCCTACAACTTACCTACATGCTCTACATGATCATTCATCCTGATTATGTGAAGGATTTAAACACAATAGGGGTGAAAGTTAAAGTTCTACTTTACAGGAAAGATGATAACTGCTTCATTCCTTACACAACACAGGGACATTCACAATTTTACCTACATACCACCTAATTACCATGTATTTACATATCTAACACCTACACTATATAATTTACATTTATACATAAAAATAGGTAGAAGTATTTTACAATCACATAGAATAATTAAAATAAAAGAGATTTAGCTTAATGCATTTTCAGTCTCAATGCATTTTCTTTGGAATGGATATTGTTATTTTTTTTGGATATGGAAGTTCTAAATTATGTAAGCAATCTATATGTAGCTTGGATGGCCCCATGCTATGCATGTAGCTTGATGGCAATCACTATATTAGTGCTACATATAATCCTTCTTTCATGTAAATGTGTTATATGTGAGTAAAGTTATTATTGATGTGAATATATGCACTATTTAGCTTCTTCTATGCTCGTCAACTAAACAAATATATATATGAGTGTTGATTTTGTCTGATTCTTTATGCATTTACATACAAGCGACCCTATTCTTATATCAGAATAAAAAAAAAGAACCACAACTGGGAGGGCTTAAATTTATATTTCTTCTTTAAACCATATATATACTTGTGGATATATGTCATATTTTTTTTTTTATTGGAAGATTTACATGCATATCGCTCGATTCTTCTGTATTTATATATCTAATATATGTTTAGGTGTTTCAAATGTAAATATATGGGAATTGGATGGTATGCACATTAATGGTTCTATGAGAGCTTGTAAGTAATACGAAGCAACAATGGAGTTTTATTCAAGCCGTGTTGTTTACTACTGTGCAGCAGTCACAGCTTTCACATAACATAAAATTTCTTATGGTTCCAAGTGTGAAAAAGTGAAAATTTTAGTGGATGACTTGATTGGTATGTAGCTGCTCACTATGGTGATTATTTAGCGTGTGGGTGTGGCTGCAAAGGCAGCTGCTTGCAAATATAAATCGTTTGTGGTTCGACTGTTTACCAATGAGATAAGGTTGCTTGGGATTTTACGGAGTCACAATCGAGCAAAGTTCCTCATGACATTCTTCTACATTTTAAAATGAATGTTGTCATATTTTTGCTTGTAATTTTAACATGTTTTTTTTTTTCATGATACTCACTATTAGGTTAGGTGTATATCGTTTTGGTATGGTTATGAAGAGGTTTTATTGGTTCTAAATAATTAATGTGTAGACATTGCAATTTTGTTTAGAATATTATAATTTATGCATGTTAGATTATTCATTTACTTTAAAAAATCTACAAATCAGTTGTTTTCAAAACAAATAAATCGAACAGTTAAACAACTTATCCAATACAATATCACAATGATCATTTATCAAGAATCAGATATTTTTTAAACGCACAAATCAAACTGTCAGACATGTTATCTGGATCAGCTGCTAATCAGCAGCTTATTATGATAAACAACTTATCTGTATAAGCTTTAACTGCCACCAATAGACCCTAAATCACCTATTCCGATCCTTTTTATTGTAATGACAGGAAGTATATTTTGAAAATATTAACTCATAAAACTAAAAGCCCCTCTTCAACTATGAAAGCTTCAATCATAGCACTAGTGTGTGGGTATTGGTGCAGGTGTGAGGTATGTTCATATACTTTATGCAATCACACTTCCTTGTCTTTACTCTAAAAGTCTTAACTATAGAAAAGTATGTCATTATAATTTATTTTTTTTATATAATTTAAGATTTTAAGAATACATATATAAATATTAAAAAAAAAACTTTTCTTAAAAACAATTTTAGATGATTTTCGGCAAATATGACCTTTCATATGGTCTAAATAGATTAGATGGTAGACCCTAGGCTAGTTAAACGTTAGTAAAATCATATGAGATTTGAGTATAATATTTTTATTCCCATTATCTGAGAGAGTGCTAATGAATAGTGTTAGTTAGTATGTCATAATAATGTGTCAAACTTTTGTTTATTAGTTTATTCATGTACCATCACATCTTATCTAATTTAAATGCATCCAAACCAATATAATTGTTGAGTAATTGAATAAAGAAGTAGCTCCACCAACCATTCAATGAATTAGATTGCCTAAGATGATCGACCAAGTATTTTCAATGATCCAAACACTCAGACATGTAAAGAGCCTAGACAAGAAAGAGTTACTAAAGTAAGTGGATATCTTATGTTTATATCAAAAACATAAATAATTATGAAGTATGCTATCTCATCTGGTTGAGTTTTACTGGCAAAACCCTTGTAAGTTTAACTCTATTAGGCTAAATGACCTGAGAATGTTTAACAACCTTCTTGCTCATTAAGCTTATTTGTAAGCAGTCCTTGGGCTCATCTCATTAGAAGCAACACAATAACAACCTTGAATCATGCTATCGCTAACTCATCAGCTTAAAATTTAATTTAAGAACTTCGTGTTATATTTTTTATTTATGACTCACTTTTATTTTAATAACTTAAGAGCTTTATTTTTAATAACTTAAGTTATTAATTTTCATAACTCAAAACTTATGTCATAAATTATGACAACTTATGATATTTATTTTGATAACTTAAGTCATTAATTTTCATAACTCATAACTTATGTCATAAATTATGACAACTTATGATATTTATTTTTGTAACTCATATAACCCTTAAAATAAATAAATGTTACTAACTTATTTCATTCATTTTATTAATAAAAATCAATTAATTTATTAAATTATCATAAATCCTATTGGTTA
>NEWO01000003.1:1414888-1442888 GCA_003013225.1 Phalaenopsis aphrodite | reverse complement strand
ACATATGTAAAAATCATGAATTTAAAAGATCTTGGCTATTATGTATTTTTCTTCTTAATTTGTGTATAAAGTTGAAACATGAATTTTCTAACACTTCGACATGTTTCAATTTATAAATCATTACTTCCAAAATTATTTTATAACATATTGGTAGCTTATTTTTAAGATGGCTTGATATTGTCTCCAAATTTCTTTTGATATATTCATGTTGAACTTTTTTTGATAATATCTATATCAACTAGAATAGTAAAAGTTATTTCCTTCATGCTAGATGTTATGAAGTCATTGATAATAAAGGTGCTATTTCAATATCAATAATCAGAGATGTCTTAAGAGAGGTCTTGTAGCGACTAATAATGATTAACATTATTTAACCACCACTGGTGGCATAAGTTTTATCCATTTAAGCAAATTGACTTATTAGGAGCAAGAGAACCAAGTTCTTATCATAACTTTATCATGAGAAGAAAAGTTCTTTGTCATATGTTGATAACTCGAAAAACATATTTCATGATAACTACCATAACACTATTCATATCAAAATAGTAATGTCATATTATTTATGTGCAATGAAAAATATTATAGTTTGGCAATAATCTCTTAAACTTCTATTAATTCATGGAATGCTCAAAAACTTCAATATGCATAATGGCTAACCATTTGACATCTACAAATATCTTGAAAGTGAAAATCAAGGATATAAAAACTGAACCGGACCTTAAACTTGTAGGAGAGGAGATTCAAGGTTTAAAGATTGAGCCAGAGGTTAAACCGGATGACCTAATAAATCTGAAATGTACTTAAAAAAGACAATAGATAAGATTTACATGTCACTCAACTCCTATGTATTTAAATATCTGACACCCAAGATTGAATTTTAGCATATATCATTTTATCAATGCATGAAAATATTTATTTCACATTTTTAAAATAAATTAGTGATATGTTTAATGTGACAGGGATGATTTTGGTGATATAAATGTAAAAACATAGAGTTTAGGTGTTAGATATGTAAGTAAAAAAAATTGGTTGGTATGTATGTAAATGAAATTTCNTATCAAAAAGCTGCAGATTGATTAAATTAGAGAAAGAAAAAGAAGCATTGATCAACTCAATTGGAGGGTTATAAGAGAATCAAATCCATCTCAATCTTTGCAAACTTTTTTTTTTGAAAATTTAATTTTTATTTCTTACATGTTAGCTGTCAATTATCATTATTCCAATCCAAGTTGCAAGCAAAATCCAACTCCACTCAAGCTAGAAATATAAAATATGTGACAGCTGACAACTACCTATTCTATGATTTATGATAGCCGGTAATATCTACTAACTATGGTGATTGATTGTTGGTAAATGTATTAAAGGCTAATTTTGACTATCTCTGATATTAATCTCTATTGATGCCACAATAGAAGCATGCAAGCAGAGGGTGGACAGTGATGCAAAATTCACATTCTGTTGAATCTTGATTTGTCCTTTGGAATTATTTTAGAGCTCTCACGTTATGGTTATGCAAATGCTTTGCACTGGTTTAATAAATATTCTATTACTAAGATGGTGATAAGCATGTTTACTTCAATGCAAGTGTTACTATTATGTAACTCAGTTTTTTTTGCTTCGATGAGACCCCTGTCTTTACTTGTACGAAAGAAAATTTTCTTTAAGTGGTATGTATGTAAATAGCAATTCACATTCCGTGTCAAAATTTTTGTAGGAATTTTGGGGCAGATAATGTCAAATTTTTTTAAGGCAGTTTTCAGATTTAAGTGGTATGTATGTAAATAGCAATTCACATACAATTTGACCTTTACCTGTGTTATAGTCATTCACATACCTTGTTAGTTAACATATCAAATCATTAAGAATTAAGTGATATGTATGTAAATGCCCCTACAACTTACCTACATGCTCTACATGATCATTCATCCTGTGTTGTGTAAGGAATGGAGCAGTTATCATCATTCATCCTGATCACTCAACTCCTATGTATTTAAATATCTAACATCTAAAATTCAATTTTAGCATATATCATTTTATCATAGCATGAAAATATTTATTTCACTTTTTTAAAATAAATTAGTGATATGTTTAATGTGACGGATGATTTTGGTGATATAAATGTAAAAACATAGAGTTTAGGTGTTAGATATGTAAGTAAAAAAATTGGTTGGTATGTATGTAAATGAAATTTCCTTATAATAGCGATGTTTTTGATGTGATATAAGTGATTTTAATAGTATAAATATAAAAAAAAAATGAAGTTTAGATGTTATATATGTATATTACATAAAATTGGGTGCTATGTATGTAAATGCCCAATTGTTTACATAAAATTACGTGGCATGCATGATAAATTGAATTTCTTTGAAATAAATTATAGTGAATTATATTTGTTATTTTGCAAACAATTTGTCATTTTTTTCTTTAATCCCGCATCATAAAATAAATAGTTATTTTTGATACTTAAATTATAACAAAACTAGCAAAACCCATGCTCCATGGGAACCATTGGAGCCAGTTTGCCAGGAAAGGGTAAAACAATCGGTTTGATCCAGTTTTGGGCAGTTCTATATGGGATTGCTTTTTTATGGCAATTGAAATCGGATTTATGGCTGGTTCACAGTCGAACCGGCCGATCCGATTCAATGTTCTAAACCTTGGTGAAAATGATGCTTTATATGCCGTGCTTCATTATTTTTAAATATCTAAAATGTGACATTATATAGAACACATATCATTTGATAGCGTTCACTATAGATTCCTTCTTGAGTGAAGACGAGCTCTCTCTATATTTAGTCCTTTTTATTTGATAGTTTTGTTAAAGGCTAGACAAAATCAAACTAAACATTTAAATCTTAACTACAGAAGAGAATGGCAAACAAAAGCATACCAAACGTAAACTTCTAACCCAGTTTCACTTTTTACTTTATAATGAACCTTCTAAGTAGGCGCATTAAAAACTTTTGACTATTATGTTACAGATTTATTTTAGTACCACAATCATGCAACACATTTTATTCTCCCTGAACCATTTATTATACATTCATTTGAAATTACATCATAGGTTCCGGCTGCCATTAATAGCTTGAATTACATTAAATGCTGAAGTTGTGGTGCTTAAAAAAAGGATTATTTGTAATAATAACACGACAAGTGATAAATTTTCAAGTAATATTTATAGCTAGTGGAACCAATTCAAGTTTTACTTTTCTTACGGATGTTAATCCTACCCCCTCTAGCATGTCCATGCCATCACAAGAGATGCCGGTCGGTAGTTTCCAATTGAAGCGGTGCAAGAGATTTGCCAAAGCAAGCTCAACAATGGCGACTGCAAACTTCATTCCAGGACAAATTCTGCGACCAGAGCCAAATGGTATGTAGTGAAAATCATTGCCTTTATAGTCCACATCACTGCCCAGGAATCTCTCTGGTTTAAACTCTTGTGCTTCTTTCCAGTAAACTTCATCTCTTCCAATAGCCCATGCATTGATTAGGACTTTGGTCTTTTTAGAAATGTGATATTTTTGTATTTGACAATCTTGCAATGACTCGTGAGGGATAAGTAATGGAGCAGGTGGATGCAGACGAAGAACTTCTTTTATGACAGCCCTCATGTAGTCCAGTTTATCTAAGTCTTTCTCCTCGACTATTTCCTTTCCATGAGCTATTCCTCTCACTTCATTTTGTACCTTTTTCATTACATCTGGATTTCGAATGAGTTCAGTCATGCACCATTCAAGCGTAGCGAAGGATGTGTCAGTTCCTCCAGCAATCATATCCTTTTAAAGTAGAAAGGAAATTTACGCATTCAGTTTGTCATAAAATACAAGCAATTTATTTTTAAGGTTAACAGATAACACTAGTGCTTGAGTTCATTAGAAAAATAATCTACTCGGGTACTAAAAGAAATACATTTATCAGAAAAGTTAAAACAAGCGGCAAACTTTTTCTAATGACAAAAAGTTATGCAGAAATTTGAAGTTTTCTTCAATTAGCAATTGCACATTAAGAATAAATACCGTCAAAATTGCCTTAATATGTTCTTTTGTGAGGACAAACGGCATGCTTGAATTTCTCTGTTGCTGGAGCAGCACATTAATTAAATTGGTATTGTTCGTGATCTGTGCTTCATTCAATCGAAGAATATCATCCTGAATAAGGTCCCCAAGGAGAGCATCCCATCTCTCAGATTGTCGTCTAAGCTTCCCTTCCAATCCCATGAGAACATCCAACCATCTCAAACCAGGGAAATAGTCCTCAAGGAACACTTCACCAAACAAAGCTAGACTCCGATGAATAAGCTCACAAAGCAGTTTGTTCTTCTCTTCACTTATGGATGACCCGAAAAGAGCTTTGCATAGGACGTTGCCTGTCAATGAATTCAGGATCTCAGACATGCATACAACTCCATTGTTGGTCGAAGCTATGCGAGAAATTCTTTCCATCATTAAAGACACCTCCTCCATACGCACTAGACTGAAGGATTTTATCATTTTTAAGCTAAGGAGGTTGGTTACACAGATCTTCTTCATCTGTCTCCAATATTCTCCATAAGGGGCAAAGGCAATATCATTATTGTTGTAAAACAACATCCTTGATGCTTTAAGTGAAGGCCGGCTTGCAAATATGAGATCATGTTTGCTGACGATCTCTCGAGCATCAGAAGGTGATGAGACTACAAGCGTGGGCACGCTGCCTAGCTGTAGAAGCATGAGGGGTCCATGCTTCTTTGAAAGCTCGAAGAGCGAGCGGTGAGGTAACAAGCCCATTTGATGGAGATTACCGATAAAAGGAAGCTTACGCGGTGAAGGAAGCTCAGGTGTTTTTTTTGAGATCGATTTCCGCTTACTTATTTGTAGCAGCAGGAAGAACAGAGTCATAAGAAAAAGCGCAGCAAGCAGCATTGAATCCATTAGGAGCTTCTTTAGTACAAAGGAGATTAAAAATTATGAGAAATATAGTCTTTGCTGTGGGGCAACTCGTTTTGGTCATGCTGAAGGGATAATGTTAACCGTATGGTAGTAGTTTCTCCATTAAATTCTACCGTTAAAGCTCCTGTCAATTGATAAACAAACCACTGTTATTAACGAAAAAACAAGTTCTGTCGTTGTGCACGTTGCCATCGCGACAGTTATAGGAACCTACAAATTTTTGCTTGATATATTATCATTTATCAACTGCCCTTTCTACCAGTAGACCCTTTCTACCATATATATATATATATATATATATATCCAAAAATTAATAAACCTTAAATTATTTCGTATGTCAAATCCAACCCACTACAACCCCATAAGAAGTTTACGTTACTCCTATAATTTTCTATTTAAAGTGCACTCATTCAGGATGTGGGACTAAAAGGTAGACTATCACAAAGCCTTCCCAACAAACTTTTTGATTAAAAATATTTACATATATGCCATTCAATTTCTATGTATTTACATATATGACTTATATTTTATTTTTTACATTTCTACCACCCAAAATCATTCATATTACATCAAAAATATCACTATTTTTTTTAAAAAAAATTGTAAAATTTACTTTTTATGCATTGGTGAATTGAATGGTTTGTACTTAAATTATTCTAAATAACATAAAAAATAAGAAAATGACTAGCTCAAAGTTTTTTTTTTTTGTTGTAGCATAGGCACTTAAACAAATTCATAAAGCAAATATATTTGGTTCAAAACATATGAAATACTTTACATGTTATAATATCTAATAAAATGATTATAATATTGATAATACTTGATTATTCAAGAATTTTAAATTATATTCTTTTTGTTATCTTCTTTACTAGCATATTCTTATCAACTGTTGATTAAAAATTAAAGATAAGTACAATGGTCAATATTGATTTCATGTCTGGACAAAAACCATGATGTTATTTTTGTAATTATTAATTTATTACCCCCATTGAAAAAATTGTGGCTCTGCCTCCTGTTTTAAGGACATAGGGCTCGCTCTAGTTACCCTTGTTTTGCCTCATGTCTTACTCGCCTCTCTAGCACACATGCTTATGACTCAATCAGCTTAGTCTCATTTTGTCTCGCTCTGACGCTCTGCTCAACCTCTCTAGCACGTCTGCACATTGAATTTTTTTTGTTGTCATTAAACTTATAATGATTTATTTTTGATTATTTTTTACTTATAAATGATTTTTTATTAGATTACTTATCACGATGACATAAAAAAATTTGTATTGTTAAACTTTTATGAAATTATTAAGTGATTTCAAACAAACGACCAAATTATATATTTTGCTATCTGGATAGTAGAGTGTGATGGACATTAACCCCCCACTCCCCACTCAAAAGAAAGGCTGATTACACCCCCGATTACACTAAACTCATGTTTGACTCTTTTTCTTACTGGTTTGAGCTCGAGCTCAAGTCATGCTCGAAGTTCAAATTTGGCTCGCAATAATAATGGTAAAATCTTGAGTTGGCTTGTTAGCTTAGGTTAAAGAAGTTGTCGATGGGAAAGTTGAAAAAACAAATTGCAATGGGTGCTATTATAAGAAGGCATCAATGTGACGAGGTTACCAGACAAGACATTAACATGACCAACAAGAAATGTATGCTAGCAAATTGTTATTGGGCTTAAAGAATTTTTCATATTTAATATAGTATTAAATGAAGAAAAATAATGCATTTGTTGAATCCTGATTTGTATGTGAATCACACACCAAGAAATAGAGCTTAAAAAAGGTGGGAGAGGAAGATAGAGAGAAGTGCACAGTAATGTGTAGTATCTTATTCATGAAATAGTATATCTATTTATAAGACGGATGATATAATATGATGATATCTAATTTTTGTCGTTACTTTAATTTGGTTGTATAGGGTATTCTCGATATTTTACATACATAAGTCTATCGCTTGGCCACTCTTTGGCTTGGTCGAATGAGCTTGTTTGGTTTCTGCTCAGTATCGCCAGTTTAGCTGGCATGGATGAGCCGGCGTTGCCGGTCCACTAAGCTTGATTGAATTCAAATCAGTAGTACTGTTTAGATTGGCTAAGCTTTGCTAATCTATTGATCTAGTCTGACTATCTACACTCAATCCAAGGTAGGGAGCTTTTGTTGAGAAAGCGACACTAGACTATTGAGCATATGGTTAATCATCATAACTTGATAGGTAGCTTGCTCCCCAAAAAGGAAAGCCTAAAGGATGATTATAAGACTTTTTTTTTTGTATTATTAATTCTTAAACCCATATGAGATGCCTTGGGGGCATCTGCAAGATCAAGGGAGCATCTGCGGGATCGAGGGACTGGATCTTTCCATGAGTCGGATCGGCTGACATGTAACTGATTTTATTGAATCAACTTTTTTGTAGTAGTTGGCTTTGATATCTCTGTCTCGTTTCTGGCGGAATGGCTTGGATTCGAGTCATTGGATGGTCCTCATTATTTGGTCGATTGGTCGGCTTTGGCCTTGCTTACTTTGACTCGGTCGGATAAATGGTCATCTTTTATCGATAAGCCCTTTTAGCCTTCTATCAATGGACCCTCCTTTGTCTGCTTTCTTCCTTCTCCCCGTTAGATCTCCATAGAATCAACACTGACATATTTTTTATGTACAACATTTAAATAGAGTAATTATTTAATATTAAAAAAACATTAAGATGGCGGTTTAATAAAGCATTTTATGAAAATGATTATCGCTAGTCACCAGAGTTTTTTGCATGCTACCAAAAGTCAGTTGTCGATCACCACCAACAATTATTAAATCCAACTACGATCATTATAGTCAGCAACTACAACTTTCATAGCCAACTGTTATTTTTTAGCCATAAATTATAGTTTTTGTAGCCGTATTATGGTTGTTATAGCCAAACGCTATTATAAAGCTATAATAATTAGTTTTTTGAAATCCAATCTTCTCTAATATAGATGAAGAGTTGACATTTGTACTCCAAATTACAGAATTGATTAGTTTAACTGGGTTAAGCCGCATAAGTTTTTTTCTCTTTCTAAGTTTTTTGTTGGTAAAAATATATTACCGTCTCTTCTTATGATTTTTTTTTTGCGTTGAATCTGTGTGCAAGACTATGACATTAAATTATCACCCTAATGCAGCAAATTTTTTATCATTAAAATAAACTTTGAAAAATAAACTAATCTAAGTAGTTATTATAGTTAAGGAGGCTAATAGCAATTAATTTTTTATTTAAAACAATAAATTGTTTTTATCTAATTATACAATAGCTAACTAAACAAATTAGTTAGTTTAATAAGTAAAACAATTAAAATACTCCATAGTAGTACTTTAACTACTTGTACATTAATTAATTAAAAAATAAATAAAACTTCTTGGTGAGAAATTAGGGCGAAAAAGAAAAAAGAATCGACACAAATCCAGAATAACACACAGAAATATAACGAGGTTCGACAAAGATGCCTACATCATCGGGAGCAGAGCGGTGACTTCCTTTTCAATATTCAAAAAAAAAATACATAATACAAGTTTCAGCTTATCTAGGGTTATAGACAAGACATATATATAACCATATAGTACAATATGTAATTATTTAAATTACCTCTGTATCAAACCACGGAGTGTTGCCCCGCACCCCCAACCCACATAATGAAACTCTCTCGATTGGACAGATCCTTCTGCTCCACTCCGCTCATGGGCTCCGCTGCGCTCCAGCATCTGTCTCATTTATGGTATATGAGTAATACCTAACAAATCTCCACCTTGGCGAATATTCAACCCTTTTAGGAGATACGTATACCCAATAAATCTCTACCTTGGCGAATATACAGTCCTTTAAGAGAAATATATCATGGAGTTTCTTATGCACCAATGTAGGTTGAGCCACCACGCTTCCGCTGCGTTCTCGCTGATCCCCCCAACCCCACCCACTAAATTCTAAGAGACACAACTCTTCAATTCCAAGAGACATATCTTTATTTTAAGAGACTACAAATTATGGTATTATGAGTCATACCTAACAAATCTCCACCTTAGCGAATATTTAACTCCTTTAGGAGAAATGCATATACCAAAAAAATCTCCACATTGACGAATATCCAGCTTCTTAGAAGAATTATATCATGGGGATTTTTATGCACCAATGTGGGTTGGGCCACCAAATTTTTTTAAATAATCTCTTAATTAAGATTTCTTTAATTAAGTTTTCCAGAAAAAATGACTTTCCCTTATTTAAAATTTTCTTAATTAAACTTCCAAGAAAAACTCCGCCTCCGTTTTCCAGAAAATCTCATTTTTCATTCCTGAAAAGTTGTGTTTTTCTTCTCAGAAAAGCATTATTTTCGCTTTCCAGAAAAACTCATTTTTCCTTTCAGAAAACTTTGCTTTCCTTCTCAGAAAAAAATCTTTTCTTTCTCAAGTACAACAGCAGATTTCATTTCCTTGCCTTTCCTGAGTCTTGAAAAATCTCAGCGTACAGCAAGATTTTCCTGGTTAAAAGGAGGAAATTTCCTTTATTGTCTTTAGAGAAATCTGGAAAATATTCCTTCCAAATTTATTCTCCGTAGCAAAGGAATAAAATCAGAACTTATTTCCTTCCAATTTTTTTCTCCACCTCCCGCAAAGAAATAAAATCGGAACTTGATTTTTCTTCCAATTTTCTTTTCCGCAATAAAATCGGAGCTTTATTTCCTTCCAATTTTCTTCCGCCTTCAGCAAAGAAATGAAACCGTAGCTTCCAATTTTCTTCCGCCTGTAGCGACTTCGCTTGGTGCCGAAATCTCTCGTCGAACCGAAGCCCGTCCGAACAGCCGAAGCCGAAGCCTCGGTTCTTCTGTCATGATCGCGAAATCCGTGATTCCTCCGTCGATCTCGCTGACGCCTTCCTGTGCCTTTGCCGATCTCATCGATGCCTTCCTGCGCCGACTCCTTCGAAGCTTCATCAAACTCCTAATGTCCGCGCGCACCTGGTGTCGCACTTGAAGCCTTCGCGAAAAAGTCCTCGTCTTCCTGTCGACAGTCCGAAGCCCTCTTCGTCTTCAAACTTCCTCTGCGTCGAAATTCGAACAGCTGCGAACCTTGCCGAAGTCCTTCCCTAGCCACCAATCTCCTCTACCAAAATCTTCTTTTTTTTTACGCCGCCCAAAATTTTCTTCCTTGTTCTCGAACCTCGCTCTGATACCACTTGTTGAGAAATTAAGGTGAAGAAAAATAGGAATCAACTTAAATCCAAAAGAACATATAGAGATTTACGAGGTTTGGCAAAGATGTCTACATCCTCGGGAGTAGAACGGTGACTTCATTTTCAATATTCAGAAAAGAGTACATAATACAAGATTCAGAATCTCAAAATCTCAGAGGCTCACCTAGATTTACAAACAATATATATATATATATATATATATATATATATATATATATATATATATATATATATATATATATATATATATATATATATATATATATATATATATATATATATAGATAACCCTATAGTACATTATGTAATTACTTACATTACTCTTGTACCAAACTACGGGGTGTTGCCTTTCCACCCCCAACCACAATAATGAAAATCCTCCGATTGGACAGATCATTTCGCTTCACTCTGCTCGTGGGCTCCGCTCTGCTCCAGCGTTTGTCCCATTTATGGTATATGAGTCATACCTAACACTTCTCTTATTAAATAGGTACAAGTTGATATATCAAATTTTAGATGAACTTTTTGAAATAAATAAATAACCTAAAAGTTCAAAAAAAAAACATGATATTATATTTAAATTAATTTTATAATAGAAATTTAGGGTGCGTTTAGGGCTGTGGTGCAATGTCGCACCGTAGTTTTTTCTATTTGATAAAACTATTCTTTGTCTGCATTCTCAAAAAGATGCAACTAGAAGCTACATTTTCTTATTATATCTGACTACTTATGTTGGCTGCTACATAGCTATGGTCTGACTTTTTAAAAAACAAATTTTTGTAATAGTCACTGCAGCTTTTTGAGCTGCAACTTCACGACAGCTTCTTCAAATCACTGCAGCTGCAACTACCCCAAACGGATCGTTGGTGATTGTTATACTACTTGTAATAGAAAATATTCTAAAAAATGATTTAATTTTCACCCTTTTAATGTATGAAAAAAATTAATATTTATAACTTTTGATTAGATTCATGGTGTTTGAATATAATTTTACTTAACAGTGCAACAAATCAAACCATGCATTTTATAAATGTAATCAACTTTAAGAAAAAAAAAATCAAGTGGTAAGAGAAGCCCTAAGTTGTATTCAGTCAAAAGAATCGATGATGCCCATAATCCATTTAGCTCTCCCAATCACTCCCTTCACAAATTTAAATAATAACATTAATTTATTAGTTGAAGCTTTATATCATTATTAAATAATTTTAAATCATTTTTTATTAATAAAAATTGTACAATATGATCTCCAATTAATATATTTAATATGGTATAATATTTATTATTAATTACACTTATTTAATTAACTTTGTAAATGTTTATTTAATTGATATATGATTAAATAATATGATTAACAATATATAACCACCATTGGTGGCACAAGTTTTATCCGTTTAAGCAAATTGACTTGTTAGAAGCAAGAGAACCAAGTTCTTATCATAATTTAATCATGAGAACAAAACTTCTTTGTCATATGTTGATAACTCGAAAAACATATTTCACGATAACTATCATAACACTATTCATATAAAAAAAGTATTGTCATATTATTTATGCGGAACGAAAAAATACTAAAGTTTGGTAATAATCTCTTAAACTTCTATTAATTCATGGAGTTCGCACAAACTTCAATATGCATAATGGCTAACAATTTTGTTAGAAACGGTGGAGCTCGGTCAACTATGCTTGTGCGGTTACTTTGCTTTGGAGAGTCTCACCTCTTCACAAATAATCACTCTCGTCTTCCGATTTTGTGAAGTGAAGCATCTCTTCACTCCCTCATGTTCGTGATAAAAGCTTCGGATGACTCTCCTTGAGTTTTATAATCACGCTTTTAGTTCTTCGGTTTCCTCGGGATAGAGGAAGATTTCCTCGGGGCAGAGGAAGAGAATTGCAAGCGGTAGTTCCTTGCAGCAGAAGAAGGAAGAAAGAAGAAGAAGAAGATTGTTCTCCCTAGGCTTCTTCTCGGTGGCTTGTGGCAGAAGAGAAATTGGGTTTATTTCTCTTGTAAGTTTGTTTTCTTCAGTATATCTTGGTGTAGAGTTTTCTTCGGTATATTTCGGTGTAGAAAGAGAAGAACAGAGAGAGAAGAAGAGTGAGAGATTCCTCTTGTAAGTCGAGGTGATCGACTGGTGTAAATTCTTGAAGTAATAAAATCCTCTACAACTTCGTGGACGTAAGCAATTTGCCGAACTATGTAAATTTGTGTGTTCCGCTGTGTTGTTCTTTTCTGATTTGATTTTTCTCGTTCTATTTTTCACTTCGTTGATCGTTCTTCTGTTTAATTTATATATGTACCACATCAACTGATATATCTAGATCTTGCAAAAACAACAACTGGTATCAGAGCGTGTATATGTAGATCTCACAAAAACAACAACTAGTATCAGAGCATGGTTTCGGATTTGAGGAAGAATGGTGGCTACAAATGAAGTGAAGGTTTCAGGGGTCAAGAAGTTTGATGACATAGATTTTGGTTATTGGAGAATGCAGATAGAGGATTATCTTTATGGGAAGAAACTTCATCTTCCGTTATTAGGGAAAATACCTGAAATGATGGATGAGGCTGAATGAAATTTGTTAGATCGACAAGTTCTGCGGGTTATTCAATTGACCCTATCGTGGTCTGTTGAACACATCGTTGTCAGGGAAAGGACGACTGCAGATCTTATGACAGCCTTATCAGGTGTGTATGAAAAGTCATCGATAAATAACAAGGTGCACTTGATGAAAAAGTTATTCAATTTTAAGATGATGGAAGGTGTTTATATTGCTCAATACCTGAATGTTTTCAATACTATCAGAAATCAATTGTCTTCTGCGGAAATTGATTTTGATGATGAGATATGTGCACTAATCTTGTTGGCTTCATTGTCAGATAGTTGGGAAGTCATGAGGATAGCAGTTAGCAGTTCTGCAGGTAAATTTAAACTGAAATACGATGATATTCGTGATTTGATTTTGGCTGAGGAAGTTCGCAGGATAGATTCTGGTGAGGTCTCAAGTTTGAGTTCGACACTGAATGTTGATTTCAGAGGGAGATGACATGAAGGGAACTCAAGTATAGGGAGATCAAAATCAAAGTTTAAAAAACATACAACCTGTCGAAATTGTGGCAATGTTTGCCAAATAAGGAGGAACTGCAGGAATCCTAAGAAGATGGAGAATGATAGTGCAAATGTGGTATCTGAATAATCACAAGATGCATTATTATTGGCAGTTCATAGTTCTGTTGAAGAATTGATATTGGATTCAGGGGCTTTGAATGTGGTAGGAAATCTAACAGAGGCCACAGTGCAAGACAGTGATGGAAGTGAAGAGAAAAGTGGGTCTGGGGCACTCATTCCTATTGTTCCATAGATAAATGTTGAAGAGCCACAAAGCTATGAAGAAATCTTGCAAGATTAAAGTTTGAGCAAGTGAAACATGGCAGAACTTCCACCATGGAATAAGGCATTGCACAACAAGTGGGTGTACCAGGTCAAGTGGGTGTACCAGGTGAAGACTGAGCGTGATGACAGTAAGAGGTATAAGACTAGACTTATTGAAAAAGGCTTTCAGAAGAGGCAGGATGTTGCTCATGCAGTGGAAGTTGTAAGAAGAGACAAGAGTGAATCAGGAAATAGCTTGGAGGTGCAAAGCTTTATGAAACCTGTTGATATGTTAATTGAGGGTGTTACTCTTAAGAAAGTGAAGTTGTGCACAGCTTCAGTTGGTCTTCTAGAGTGAAGACAGAGGTTTTGGGTTGCAGAGGTGGAGGATTCAAGTTGGAGGATTCAAGGTAGAGGATACATGTTGAAGGAAAAGACGACACCGCAGTGGAGGATATCAGTTTGAGGAAGAAGATGTTGCAGCCTGTGTGACGGTCTCCAAGTGGGAGAATTGTTAGAAACGGTGGACTCTGATCTACTATGCTTGGGCGGTTACTTTGCTTTGGAGAGTCACACATCTTCACAAATAACCACTCTCGTCTTCCTCTTTTGTGAAGTGAAGCATATCTTCGTTCCCTCATGTTCGTAATAAAAGCTTCGGATGGCTCTTTTTGGGTTCTGTAGTCACGCTTTAAGTTCTTCGGTTTCCTCGGGACAAAGGAAGATTTCTTCGGGGCTGAGGAAGAGAAGTGAAAGCGGTAGTTTCTTGCAGCAAAAGAAAGAAGAAAGAAGAAGAAGAAGATTGTTCTTCCTAGGCTTCTTCTTAGTGGCTTGTGGCAGAAGAGAAATTTGGTTTATTTATCTTATAAGCTTGTCTTCTTCGGTATATCTCGGTGTAGAGTTTTTTTCGGTGTATCTCGGTGTAGAGAGAGAAGAACAAAAAGAGAAGAAGAGAGAGAGCAATGAAGAGTGAGGGATTCCTCTTGTAAGTCGAGGTGATCGACAGATGTAAATTCCTCAAGTTGTAAAATCCTCCGCAACTCTGTGGACGTAGGCAATTTGTCGAACCATATAAATTTGTTTGTTCAGTTGCGTTGTTCTTTTATGGTGTGATTTTTCTCGTTCTATTTTTCACTTCATTGATTGTTATCCTGTTTGATTTATATATACACCACATCAACTGATATATCTAGATCTCGCAAAAACAACACATTTGACATTTGCATATATCTTGAAAGTGAAAATCATGGATATGAAAACCGCACAAGACCATAAACCGATAGAAGAAGCGATTTAGGGTTCAAAGGTTGAACCACAAGTTCAATCGATGACCTAAAAAATTAAATATATTTAAAAATGACAATAGATAAGATTTACATTCCACTCAAATATCTAACACCAAAAATTCAATTTTAGCATGTATCGTTTTATCTTTGCATAAAAACATTTATTTCATTTTATAAAAATAGAATAGTGATAGTTTTAATGTGATATTGATGACTTTGGTGGCATAAATGTAAAAATAGAGTTTAGGTGTTAGATATGTAAATAAATAAAATTGTGTGGTATGTATGTAAATTGAATTTTTTGATGTGATATGACTGATTTGAACAGTATAAATATAAAAAAAATAGAGATTAGGTGTTAGATATGAATATTACATAAAATAGGGTGGTATGTATGTAAATGCCCAATTGTTTACCTAAAATTGGATGGCATGCATGTAAACTGAATCTCTTCGAAATAAATTATAGTGAATTATATTTGTTATTTTGCACAGGTTATCTTTTTTTTCTTTAATCCCACATCACAAAACAAATAATTGTTTTTACTATTTAAATTAAAAAAAAAACTAGCAGGATTCTACCATATGAGCCAAATGGTTCCTTAGAGTTGGAGCCGGTTAAAGGAAAAGGTTTAAACCAACCGGTTCGGAAATGGTTCCTTAGATTGTACTACATGAGAGTGATTTTTTATGCTACCTGAAACCAGATATGTGGCCGGTCGAATCAACCGGTTCGGATACTCTTTATATGCCGTGATGCATTATTTTTAGATATAAAAAATGTTACATTATATAGAACACATATCATATGACAACTTTCACTTTAAATTCCTTCACGAGTGAAAGCAAACACTCCCTATATTTAGTCCTTTTAATTTGTTAGTTTTGTCGAAACCCAGACATAAACAAACCAAGCATTTAAACCTTAAAACATGTTGCGCAACAGGTTCTCTAGCTCTGTAATAGGTGCTTTCTTTATTTTCATCAGAAGGCAAACAAAAGCAACACTTATTCTCTCCGAACCGTTTATTATACATTCATTTGAAATGACATCATAGGTTCAGGCTGTCATCAATACCTTGTTTTACATGAAATGCTAAAGTTGTGGTGCTTAGACATGAGCGGTAAATTTTCAAGTAATTTTTATTGCTATTGGAACCAATTCAAGCTTTTCTTTTCTTACAGATGTTAATCCTTCACCCTCGAGCATGTTCATGCCATCACAAGAGTTGCCGCTCGGTAGTTTCCAATTGAAGCGGTGCAAGAGATTTGCCAAAGCAAGTTCAACAATGACGACTGCAAACTGCATTCCAGGGCAAATTCTGCGACCAGAGCCAAATGGTATGTAGTGAAAATCATTACCTTTATAGTCCACCACACTGCCCAGGAATCTCTCAGGTTTAAACTCTTGTGCTTCTTTCCAGTAAACATCATCTCTTCCAATAGCCCATGCATTGATAAGGACTCGGGTCCCCTTAGAAATGTGATATTTTTGTATTTGACAGTCTTGTAATGACTCCCGAGGGAGGAGTAATGGAACAGGCGGATGCAGACGAAGAACTTCTTTTACGACAGCCCTCATGTAGTCCAGTTTATCCAAGTCTTTCTCCTCGACTATTTCCTTTCCATGAGCTATTTCTCTCACTTCATTTTGTACCTTTTTCATTACATCTGGATTTCGAATGAGCTCAGCCATGCTCCAATCAAGAGTGGCGAAGGATGTGTCAGATCCTCCAGCAATCACATCCTTTCAGAGCACGGAGGGATTTCACGTCTTCAGTTTGTTATAAAATAAAAGCATTTAATTTTTAAGATTAACACAAAACATTACTGTTTGAGTTCCCTAGAAATAGAATCTACTTGGTACTACAAGAGAAGCATTTAATAGAAAAGTTAAAATAAGCGGCAACCTATCTAATTACAAATAGTTATGCAGAAATTTGAAGTTTTCTACCATTAGCAATTGCATGTTAAGAATACATACCAACAAAATTGCCTTTATATGTTCATTTGTGAGGACAAACTCCATGCTTGAATCTTTCTGTAGCTGGAGCATCAGATTAATTAAATCAGTATTGCTCGTGATCTCTCCGTCATTGAATCGATGAATATGATCCTGAAGAAGGTCCCCAAAAAGAGCATCCCATTTCTCAAATTGCCGTCTAAGCTTCCCTTCCAATCCCGTGAGCACATCCAACCATCTCAAACCGGGGAAATAGTCCTCAAGGAAAACTTCACCAAACAAAACAGCAGTCTCACGAATAAACTCGCAAAGATGTTCTCTCTTCTCTTTGCTTAACGATGACCCGAAAAGAGATTTAAAAATGACGTTGCATGTCAATGAATTCAGGATCTCAGACATGCATACAACTCCCTTATTGGTCGAAGCTATCCGAGAAATTCTTTCCATCATTAAAGACACCTCCTCCATACGGACTAGACTGAAGGACTTTACCATTTTTAAGCTAAGGAGGTTGGTTACACAGACCTTTTTGATCTGTCTCCAATATTCTCCATAAGGGGCAAAGGCTATATCATTATTGTTGTACAGCAACATCCTTGATGCTTTAAGTGAAGGCCGGCTTGCAAATATGAGATCATGTTTTCTGACGATCTCTCGAGCAACAGAAGGTGATGAGACTATAAGAGTGGGGACGCTGCCTAGCTGTAGAAGCATGATGGGCCCATGCTTCTTTGAAAGCTTGAAGAGCGAGCGGTGAGGTAACAAGCCCATTTGATGGAGATTGCCGATAAAAGGAAGCTTGCGAGGTGAAGGAAGCAGAGGTGTTTTTTTTGAGATTGATTTCCCTTTACTTCTTTCTACCAGCAGGAAGAACAGAGGAATAAGGACAAGCGCGGCAAGCAGCATTGAATCCATTAGGAGCTTGTTTAGTACAAAGGAGGATAGAAAGTTCAAAAAAATTATGAGAAATATAGTCTTTTCTGTGGGGCAACTTGTTTTGGTCATGCAGAAGGAATAATGTTAATCGTATGGTAGTAGTTTTCTGTAGAATTTTCTTCAAAATTTTCTCCAATAACTTCTACCGATAATGCTCCTTCTGCCCATTGATAAACAAATGACTGCTGCTAACAAAAAACCAGTTCTATTATTGTCCAAGTTGCCATGGCGAAAATGATATTTGAACCAACAGATTTTTCTTTCTGTCCATTCATAAACAAATGACTGCTGCCAACAAAAATCCAGTTCTGTTGCTGTCCAAGTTGCCGTGGCGACAATGATATTGCTAACAAACGTCCAGTTCTGTTGCTGTCCAGTTCTATTATTCACATCGAGTAATTGGACTATGCAGTATTGAAACACAAGCACATACAAAGTCCAACACGGCATAAGTTAAGAGCTTTAGGCTGGAGTTCTTCCAACAATTGTTAATCGTCATCTACATCCATTATTGCCATTGGACTCTCCATTTTAGCATCGAGTAATTAGACAGATTATTGCTCTGCTCTGACAGCACCAAAATTCAAACGATAAAAATATACCATGAAAAATTAAATTTTTAATATTTGAAAAATACAACACATCATAAACCCAGACAAGTTTCCAACAAGCTTCACATGTGCTTTTCTATTTAAAGGGAAACCGTAATCCATAATTTCATGATATGGGATTAAAAGGTACACTATCACAAGACCTTCCCAACAAAGCTTTAGTTTAAATGCATTTACATACATGCCACTCAATTTCTATGTATTTACAAATCAGACACTTAAATTCTATTTTTTTAAGTTCGCTACCACCCAAAATCATTCACATTATATGAAAAATATCACTATTTTATTTGTTCAAAAAGTAAAATATACTTTTTTATGCATTGATAAGTGACATGTATGATAAAATAAAAGTGTAGGTGTTAAAAAAGTAAATACATTAGAATTGAATGGTATGTACTTAAATTATTCTAAATAGCATAAAAATAAGAAAATGACTAGCTCAAAGTCTTTTTTTTGTAGCATGGACATTTAAACAAATTCATAAATCAAATATATTAGGTTTAAAAACTATGAAATTATTTTCATGTTATAATGTAAATGATTATAATAATGATAATACATGATGATTCAAGAATTTAAATTATATTTTTTTTTATCTTTTTTACTAGCATATTCTTATCAATTGTAGATTAAAAATTAAAAGAAAAGTACAATAGTCAATAGTAATTTCATGTCTAGATAAAAAAATTGACGTTATTTTGATATTATTAATTTATGCCCCTATTGAAAAAAATTTTTTGGCTATGCCTCCTACTTTAAAGACGTAGGGCTTGCTCTGGTCACCCTTGTTTTGCCTCGTGTCTCGCTCGACTCTCTAGCTTGCCTGCTTATGACTGACTCTGCATAGTTTCTATTTTCCTCTCTTCTATGCTCAGAAGCTCCGCTCAACCTTTCTGGCAAGCCGATACACTGAATTCTTTTTATTGCTATTAAACTTATAATGATTTATATTTTATTATTTTTTACTGATTTTTTATTGGATTACTTATCACGTTAACATATCAAAATTTTAGCATTTTTAAACTCTTATGAGGTTATTAAGTGATTTCAAACAAGCGGCTAAAGTATATATTTTGCTATTTAAATAATAAAATATGACTATCATTACCTCAACCCGGTTACACCCGTGGTTATACTAAACTCTTGTTTGACTCTTGTTTTTACTGGTTTGAGCTTGAGCTCAAGTCATGCCCAAAGTTCAAGTTCGGATCATGAGTTGGTTTGTTAGCTCAAGCTAAAGAAGTTGTTGATGGGCAAGTTCCAAAAAAAAAAAATTGCAGTAGGTGCTAATGTATGAGGTCATCAATGTCAAGAGCTTACCAGACAAGGCATTAACATGACCAACAAGGACAGCTCATCGAAGAAGAAATGGAAGCTAGCAAATGATTATTGAAGATTAAAAAATTTTTCATATGTAATATAATATTAAATGAAGAAAAAATAATGCATTTGTTGAATCCTGATTTGTACGTGAATCACACACCAAGGAATAGAGCATAAAAAAGGAGGGAGAGAGGGAGAGAAGTGCACAGTAATCTGTCTTGTCTTATTCATGAAATAATATATATTTATAAGAGAGATGGTACAATATGAAGATATCACATTTTTGTCCCTATTTTAATGGGTTTGTATAGAGTATTCTCAATACTTTACATGCACGAGTCTATCGCTCTGCTGCTCTCTGGCTCGGTCGGCCGAACATGTTTGTCTTCTGCTCGGTATAGCCGGTTTGGTTAACATGGCTGAGCCGGCATTGTCGGTCTACTAAGCTTGATTGACTTTAAATAGGTAGGATTGGTTCAATCAGCTGGGATTTGTCGATCTATTGTTCTAATCTAGTTGTATACCCTCGATCAATGATAGGGAACTCTTGTCGGTAAAGCGATGCTAGTTTATTGAGCATATGGTGAATCACCGTAACTTGATAGGTAGCTTACTTTCCAACGAGAAAAGCCTGGGGATGATTATAAGACTTCTTGTTGCATTATTAATTCATAATCCTTGATGAGATGCCCTCACATCGAGGGACTGGATCTTTCCTCAAATCGAATCAGATGACATGTAATCGATTATATTGAATCATCTTTTTTGTAGTGGTTTTCTTTTATGCCTTTTGTCTTGTTACTGGTCAAACGGCTTGGATTCAAGTCATTCGATGGTCCTCATGACTTGATCGGCTTTGGTCTTACTTGCTTTCACTAGGTCAGCTATATCTGGTCGGATAAGTGGTTCTCTTCTATTTGTGGGCCCTCCTGGTCTTCTATTGATGAGCCATCATTTGTCTATTTTCTTTCTTCTTACCTGTTAAATCTCTTCAGGATTAAGATTGACACATTTTTTATGTGCAACATTTAAATAGAGTAATTATTTAATATTTTCTTAAAAAAAACATGAAGATGGCAGTTTAATAAAAGATTTTCTGAAACCGATTATCTCTAGTCCCCAAAGTTTTTTGCATGCTGCCAAAAGTCATTGTCGACCACCATCAACAATGAATACAACCAACTACGACCATTATAGTCACCAATTATAACTGTTGCAAACAACTTCTATTTTTTTGCCACAAATTAAATTTTTTGTTACCCAATTATGACTATTATAGCCAAACATTATTTTAAAGCAATGATCATCACTCTTTGTAATCCAATCTTCTCTAATACAGATACAGATGAGAGTTAAGCTCTGTACTTCATATTACATAAAAGATTATTTTAACTGGGTTAAGCCCCATAATTTTTTTTCTCTTTGTAAGTTTTTTTGTCAAAGAAAAATCTTAGTGCCTCTTCTTATGATTTTTATTTCATTTTTGCGTGTTGAATCTTTAGGCAACTATTTCATTTTTGCGTGTTGAATCTTTAGGCAATACTAAAACATTAAATTATCACCCTGATGCAGTAATTTTTTTTTATCACCCAACAATAATTAAAAGAAAATTTGAAAAATAAATTAATCTAACTAATTAATATAGTTAAGGACTGATTTTGAGACCAATTTATATTAGATGATGCATGTCAAAATAGTTTAGGGCCCATTTGGGGCAGCTTATAAGTGCGGGGGCGTTTTTGAAAACGCTACGGTAACATTTGGATCGCGCGTTTTACCTGCTTATTCGAAAATGCGGTTGCATTTTAGCACTAAACGAAAGCCGTGGGTCGAACCCCGCGGTCGACCCGCAGGCCACGTTTTAGGATAAGTTGTTTTTCCCGAAACGACAAGTTGCCCCAAACGCACCCTTTGTCTCATTGGCTGTAGAATTATTGATTAAAATATCAATTTAAAAATAGATACGAATTAATTAAATAAATGCTACTTTTTTTAGTGAAATATAATAAAAAAATTAGATAAATTGTCTTAGAAATTATGAATTAGCTTTAAGAAAATATTAGATGTTGTTAATGAGGCTAATAGCAATTGATTTTTTATTTAAAATAATAAATGTTCCGATCTAATTATATAATAATTAACTAAACAAATTAGTTTAATGAGTAGAACAGTAAAAATACTGCATAGGAGTACTTTAATTATTTGTACATTAATTAACTTTAAAAAAAACTTCGCTTATTAAATAGGTACAAGTTGCTATATAAGTTTTAGATGATCTTTTGGAATAAAAAAATAAACTAAAATTTCAAAAAATACATGATATTAAATTTAAATTAAATTTATAATAGAAACATAGGGTGTGTGCGTTTAGGGCGGCGGTGCGATGTCGCGCCGTAGTATTTCAAGTTTGGTAAATTTTTTTTCTGTCTGCGTTCTTAAAAAATTACAATCAAAAGCTGTGTTTTCTCACCATATTTGATTACCTACGGTGGCTGCTAGAAAACTACGATATGTCTTTTTCAAAGAAAAAAAACTCGTCTCTCGGCCTCCTCTAATATTGAATTTCGAAGTAGTGTGTTCGGTATTTGTCATCATTGATGTCTTCCCTATGGAACAGATTAAGATCTCGTCCCGGTCCCTCTTTTGACTCTCCAGATTGCGATCAAAGATAATCTTCCACTGGGTTCCATCATTCATCTCTGCTAACCTCTATTACAGATGACAGATTTCCCATTATAATTCATCCTTGGTGGGGCCTGGCATGTATCTCCTCCGGGGCACGGTTGAAGATTTGGAACTTAAGAGAGAAAAGGGAAAAAAAAAAAGAAGGAAAAAGAAGAAAAAGAAAAAGTAAAGAGGGGAAGGAAAAAGAAAAAAAAGATAGAAGAAATAAAAAAAATAAACTTTGGCGGACTCTAACAAATCCTATGATAAGACTAGGGTTAGACTAACTCTGATAGCAAATAATACCATAGTTAACCTAAGCCTAAGCCGAACAACAAATTTTATTGTTGAATTCAAAGTACTACAAGGAATCCTTAGCATAAAACAATAAAAATATGTAAACAACACACAACAATGACCGCGCTAAAAAATAAGAGAAGAAACAAGACAAAACACAAAAATAACCCTCTAGAGGAGATCGACAAACCCAGAAGGGAGATGGAAGCGGTGGTCATGCTAGAAGGTGGTTAACGACTTGATGTTGTGGGACTATATGATGGACTACTAAGGCCGGCTTGCTGGGAGGAGACTGACAACAAGCAGTGGCAGCACGCGTAGAAGGGAAAAGGGATAAATATCTCCCAAAGATTGAGTTATAGCTGGAGCACCCCCTCGAATCTTTGGAGAAGATCACTGCTTCGGGCTAGTTACAAACATAGCACCTATTTGTCATCAAATACAACCCTAGAAGGGAAAATAACCCCAACAGTTGGCTTGGACAGAAATCTAAAAATCTGGAAAAAAAACTAAATCCTAAGACAACATACTTATAATAAGTAATAGTAGTTCGAATATGAAGGAATTAGAATAGGTGAATAAGATTAGAAAGGGAATAAAAAAGGTAGAGGATCAATTAGAAAAAAAGGAAGAGCAGTACTGTAGCAGCTACGATGTCGCATCCAGATAAGTTCTTGCGTCTAAGAGTTTTCAAAATTATGATGTTTCATTCAATGAAAATAGAAATCAATGTAACAATTTCGATGAATTTGGAATTCACCATGTAGCTCAAAACTAGGTATTATGAATTCGTTAGAATTGGGCTATTTCCAAGCACATAAAATGCACTCTGTTGTCGTTGCCCCGCCGCTATAGGCGATCTTCGCCTACTACTTTTGAAAGTCTCCACCTACTACTTCCGAGGGTCTTCGCTAGTTGTTGCCAGCAAGCCGCCTGCCACTTGCAGATAGAGGTCGTCATCCCGCTACCTACCACCTGCCACCTGCCACCGACCGCTCGTTTATGTGGCGACCACCATATGCATGACGTCACTCTAGGCAATCTTCACAACCATCAATTGTTGTCATCACTATCACCATACATATTTTACATAAAAAATATAATTTCTTGTATTTACATTTCAGAAAACCAAATAATATCAAAGAATTCCAAAAACATTAAATTCCAACTACGGGTCTATCTGAAAAATAGATTATTCTGATAATTTGATAATCTGCAGATTTTCAGAATAAGCTAGTTTGTTGTTTGGGGAAACTTATTGAGAATAGCTTATTGATAATTGTTGCTGGATTAATGTCAATTCTGCCCCTGTTTGGTGAAACTATTTGTAACATAACTGTATGTAATCATTTATTTTTTTTATAAAGTATTAGCTTATTAGCTAATAAATTTTAATTAATCAATTATTAATTACATAAATGAAGAATTTCTTGGAAATTTATTAAATAACTTAAAATTTTGATATATTTTTATTCATTGATCAAGTATTAAGTAATTACATAGAAATTAATCTATTATAATTAAATTGATGATATACAAATTAATTATAATTAAAATTTTGATATAATTATTTATAAATTCTTAAAATTATGATACAATTAAAATTTTGATACATCTGTAAATTTATCTATTATAATTAATATTTATTTTCTCAAAACTTTCATCTCTGCCCAAACCCTCGCTTCACTCCCCCTCCTGGTTTCGCCCAAAATTGATCGCCTTAGTGAACGAACCTTCGAGATCCCTCCCGGTTTAACCCAAAACGATTACCTTAGTGAACGAAACTTCGCGATACTGTCGCCATTAGAGCTAGCTGGAAGGCGATGACGGGATTGCGGTTTACAATGACCACTGAAACTACCGTCCCTCATTCTTCTGATCTGCTCCTACTAGAGACGAAGGAATCGGCGAGAGCAAGGGCGAGGAGGCACCGAAGAAATTTTTCACGTGAAGCAGAAGCAGGACGCGACTCCTTCCCTGCGACTCCTGTTAACGAAATCTCGTAGGTGCGTATGAGCAGCAGGAATAATCTGTGTCGAACGTGTTTTTCAAACACATCCACGGCGTTTTCATACCGTCATCACATCCCAATAAGCCGCCCCAAACGGGAGGGATTATTGCATGCGGACACCGCATGCATCTCTGCATGCGGTGTTCGATCTTGGTCGTAGATCACGATGATCTACGGCCAAGATTATTTCCGTCTTTTAAAAAAAAATAAAAAATTTTAGGTGGAGCCCACCGAAATATATCAGGAATCGGACACCGCACGCAAGCTGCGTGCGGTGCCCGATCCGTATGGAATAATTTTTCCCCAAACGGGCCCTATATTATGTTACTTTCAAGTTGCATTTATTTTTTAGCATACTAAACACTTGAGAAAAAAAAAATGTGGATTTGGGACAGTAGCCATGTTTCTTCGGACGGCGGTCGCCGTCTCGCCGAACCTCAAAAACTTCCCACCGCTAATTTCTCTCTTTTTTTTTAATTTTTTTTGTAAGAAATCGCATAACCCTGTTCTCGCTGAGCTTCCAAAGTCTTCTGTCCAGGCTCTCTCTTTCAGCGCTTTTTAATCTCAGGAACCACCCAACTCCACCTTGCTTGCTATATCGGTGGAGGCATCATTATCGATGTAAAATTGGTAAGAATCGGTTCTCTGTCCTCTTTTTGGGGTGGTTTATGGCCAATATTTACTCATTCTATGAGTTCAATTTAATATCTGCTTTGGATGAGAAAAGCAACATCATTTGAAGATGGGACATGCATATCCTACTGTTTTGATGAATTTGTTTTTTTTTTCGAATTTAGCTTGTTGCCCTGTTTTCTAGTATCGAGTTTGTAATTGTGCTCGCTTGCATGTGTTCTAAGCTGCAACCCGTTCGTAATGCTTAAATCCTTCAACTTGAGTTGTTTTTAATTTTTATAGTCATCATCCTGATACTGGTTTATTGTGTAATTTGGATTTGATTAATGGCTTTGTAGAGTGGTGTAACTGATATTTGCTTGCTATCTGATATTTGTTTTCTTAGGCTGGTGGAACTTTAGTCACCAAGTCCTGTAGAACTGCTTATGAGCGTTCCGAATATGAATCTTACTGGATTTATTTCTGCTGGCCCTCCATTTTTTGCAATCAATAAGAAAAGCTTGTGGGATGCAAGTCCTGTTAGAAGATGTTCAATTGATACGGATCCTAGATGGAACAAGTTAAGGGCATCAAGAAATAGTGATTACGTGGGATGCATATTTGAAGTTCCAATTCCAGAGTTTTCAAAAATGAAATCAAGCCCTAAAAATGGTTCCTTGGAGGTTCTCTTAAAAAAATTAGTATAGATAGCTGTTTTTCCGTAAATATATGCGCAAAAGGACTATATCCATATCTATATGTGCAGGTTTTCTGCATGGATTATCCAAGACCTAAACTTGAAAGCACTATCAACTTCTTAGAAGCTGCGAAGCTATCTTCATCCTTTCGTGACTGTTTACGTCCCAAGAAACCTCTAGAAGTGGTAATTGCTGGTGCAGGTAATGGTGCTTATCAAGGGTGATAAGAATTTTTTTACTGGATTATTTGTGTTTCTGTTGAAGCTGATTTGATCTTGTTTCTTTCTGGAGGGTTGGCTGGTCTATCAACAGCAAAATACCTTGCTGATGCTGGCCATAAACCTATTTTATTAGAGGCAAGAGATGTTCTGGGAGGAAAGGTAAATTCTTATTGTGCTTAAAAGGTCTGTTCAATTTTCTTTTGGCTGTGCTCCAACTAAATCTGTAAAGAGATTATGTTATCTATCTTTTTTGTATGAATCTAATTTAGTAAAGTATTGCACTTGTCAACAACTTGCCTTTCGTAGGCTCAGAAGTTTCTAAAGGAGTTGCATCTTTCGGCATGTTTATGATAAGTTATACCTACAAAAGGACTAACAGGATTCTCTTTATCTATCTTATATATATATATATATATATATATATATTTATATATATTGTTACAATGACTCACAATTACTAGACTAACATAAGGGGCAAACTTGTAATTCTATCAAAACTATTAAAAAATTATGGAAGCTTCAATTGGGGAACCGGGTCTACTTGTAGAAGGCTCATTTGTTATAAATAGTGAGGGAGGCTTGTAGAGAGGTGACCCAAGGAAAAGCAAATCAATTGGTAAGAGAAAGAAGAGGAGAGACTTCAAGAATTAAGGAGGATTATCTTGGAGATCTTGTATCGAGGTGATTCGAAAGAGAGATCATGGCAAGATGAGAGCTCATTGATCTTGGAGATCTTATATCGAGGAGATTCGAGAGAGAGAGATCATGACAAAATAAGAGCTCGTTCCTCAATGTAAAAGCCTTGTAATTCTTTTTTATTGCATTAGTGGATTTGATGGTTGATTTTCCTCCCATGGATGAGGTCCTATGGACCGATCCACGTAATTATTGGGTGTCCTTGTTTCTTGTTTGCATATTATCTTTGCTGCAGTTTTTCGTTTCTTTTCCCTGTTTTCTTGCATGTTGCAGTTTTATTCCCCTTCAACAGTCAAGGAGGTGTTCAACATTTATTGTTTCTTCATATTTGGCAGTCCAGTTCTTGGTTTTCTTCAAGGGAATTGGTAGCTTCATTTATTTTTTTCTTCAACAATTGACGTCATCTGTGGGAAACCTAGCCACGACAATGGGAACCGCCAAATTTAACCTCGTGAAATTCACCGGAAAAAATGATTTCGGCTTGTGGAGTGTCAAGATGAGAGTTTTATTGGTGCAGCAAGGTGTTGTAGAAACTTTGCAAAGGCCGGCGGCATTGTCGGCCGAGATGTCCGAGAAAGAGAAGAACGACATCCTGGATAGGGTTCACGACTGACATGAATGAGGAAATTAGCGGAGATGGTCTTGTCATGAGAGGAAGATCGGACAAGAAAGATTCAAGAAACGGTTAGAACAAACTAAGATCGAGACAAGGAAAGAAGAGCCAGGGCTAAGGGCCCCTCGGGGCTAGGTGGAGAGAATCTCTATTCAAGATTTTGTAATTGAGACTCAAGGTGGAGAATTGTTACAATAACTCACAATTACTAAACTAAGATAAGGGGCAGACTTGTAATTCCATCAAAGCTATTAAAGAATTATGGAAGCTTCCAATTGGTGAACCGGGTCTGCTTGTGGAAGGCTCATTTGTTGTAAATAGTGAGGAGGGCTTGTAGAGAGGTGACCCAAGGGAAAGCAAATCAATTGATAAGAGAAAGAAGAGGAGAGGCTTCAAGAATTGAGAGAGAGGATCTTGCTAATCATGTATCGAGGTGATTCGAGAGAGAGATCATGACGAGATAAGTGCTCATTGATCTTGGAGATCTTATATCGAGGAGATTCTAGAGAGAGATCATGACAAGATGAGTGTTCATTCCTCAATGTAAAAGCCTT
>NEWO01000003.1:1374420-1389410 GCA_003013225.1 Phalaenopsis aphrodite | reverse complement strand
TATTTGGGAGATAATAAGACCTGCAATATTGTGGGAAAGGGTGGCATTGATATCGCATTGCCAATTGGACCAGTCTGGAAGCTCATGAAGTTAAACATATTCCATGTTTGAAGAGAAATTTAATTTTAATGAGTCAGCTTGCAAGGTCGGGGTATGTGACTACTTTCACAGATGATTCATGGAAGGTGATCAAATGGGCATTGATAATGGCTCAAGACAATATTAAAGATATGTTTTACATGATCAATGAGATGTCTGAATTCATTGGAGTTGTTAGAACAAAAGTTGATGCATGTTTTTGTCACTGCAGACTTAGTCATATAAGCAAGAAAAATATAAAGTCCCTTTTTTCTAAGAACTTTTATATATTTAAATTTTTGTGAAGATTGTGCATATGACAAGCAAAAGATTACTTTCTCTAAAAGTGGGTTTTAAAGTCCAAAAAGCTGGAGTTAATGAATATTGATGTATGAGGCCCTACTACAATTTAGTTTATTATAGATTCTTAATATTGTTACTTTCATTGATGATCACTCCAGAAAGATAAGAGTGCATGTATCTAAGTGGAAATTCATGGTTAAGAATGATAAAGGTTTGAGATTGAAGTGTCTCGGATCAAATAGAGATGTGGTGACGAGTATCGTGATCCGAGGTTCAGACATTATTGTGCTTCAGGGGGAATCAAACATGAGTCCAATGTTTCAAGAGCACCACAACAAAATAGTATTGTTGAGTGTATAAATAAAGTCATCACAAAGCAAGCTAGGAGCATGAGGTTGCATGCAGACTAGCCAAAACACATTTGCGCAGAAGTAGTGAATACTAATACAGTTTATCTAATAAAACGTGGTCTGTCGGTAACTTTGCATGAAAGATTACCTTAAAAAATTTGGAGTGGCAAAGTGATAAATCTATCTCATCTAAATGTATTTTATTTTTTATCATACTTTCATGTTACTACATGATTCAAGAAATATGCTTGATTCAAATCTGTCAAGTGATCTTTCATTGGGCATGACTCGAAATAATTTGATTAGAAATTTAGGGGCCATCGAGCTAAAAAAAATCATTAGAAGTGAGGATGTCACTTTCAATGAAATGGAAATACACAAAAAACATTAACAAAACTTTGTACAACAATTACTTCTGAAGATCACATAAAATATGTTGAGATATAAAATACTAGTGATCAGAAAAATGGAGAAAGAAAAGATGTTTAAATCGTAAAACACATTAAGTTCCTTAGACAACTACTATGGAAGTTAGAAGATCCATCAGAATCACACTACCTATAGAGATATTCTCATTCCTTGTACTATATATTGTTAACTGATAGTGGTGAGCCGGAGTGCTATAATGAGGACACTCAAGTTGAAGGCTTAAAGAAGTGGGAGTTTGCAATGGATGATGAGATGCAATCAATGATGTCAAATTAGACATGGGTGTCGAGAGAATTATTGTATGGCAAAAAGGCAGTACAAAAGAGGGTTTAAAGGCTAAAAGAAGAATTAGATGATAGTAGGACCTAAAAGACGAGACTTGTTGTGAAGAGATTTCAACAAAAGGAAAGCGTTGACTACACTAAGATATTTTCTTATATAGTGATGATGACAACTATGAAAAGTTTTGTTGAATTTAGTAGCAGATGAAGATCTACATTTGTAACCGATGGATGTAAAGACATCCTTCTTAAATGTGATTTAGAACAAGAACTGCATATGGTGCAACCACAAAGATATGAAGGTTCAAGAAATAAGAAATGGTATGCATAGACTGAAAAAGAGTTTTTATGATTTGAAGCAAAAAACAAGACTGTGGTATAGAAGATTTATCAAGCTTATATCAGACAGTGGGTACACAAAGTGTCAAGCAAATCATTGTTGTTTCATTAAATAGTTTGATAATTGCTATATTATTTTTTTTGCATGTGAATGACATGTTGATTGTAGGAACAAATATGGAGATAATTAGAGACAAAAAAACAATTATCAAGGGAGTTTGAAATAAATAATTTAGGTTCAATCAAGAAAAATCTCAGTATGAGAATTAGCAGAGATATGAGTGCAAACACATGAAGTTTTCTCAGACGGAATATGTTAAGAATTATACACAGATTCATCATGAGTGAGGCAAAACCATTTTACACTCATTTAACAAATTATTTTATACTATCTAGGGAACAATTGCCCATATATGAAGTTGAGCAAACACAAAATCTCATATTTTCAACTGTTGAAAGTTTGATAACGTTTTGATATATAATATCAATTATTACACACGCAATAGGACTAATCAATAAGTACATGAGTCATTTAGGTAAATATTATTGGCAGTTGATAAAGTGAGTTCTCAGATACTTGAGAGCAACAATCAACCCAACACGTTGTTTTGAAAGTGCATGGATTCATCTAAGGAGAAACGTAAATTCAGATTTTGCAAATGATATTGACGATAAAAGTGCAAAGATTATATCTTCATTTTGGGAAGCACAGCAGTGAGTTGGGTTTCTAAGTCGATAAAAGTGCAAAGATTATATCTTCATTTTGGGAAGCACAGCAGTGAGTTGGGTTTCCAAGTTGTGGAATAATATTGCACTCAACTACAGAAGCTAAGTATAGTTCTATCACCTAGACTAGCAAAAAAAAATATTCTCGTTACATAATTTTATGGTATAATTGGGCAAGGAACAAGAGAATGGAAAGTTTAACAGTAACAATATGAGTGTCTTTCATCTAACAAAAAAGAATGCTACATTTCATGTCAAAACAAAGCATATTCAGTGAAGGTATCATTTCATTTGTTCACTCCTAGAAAATGGTCAATTATCTTTGGAGAAGATACATACAACATAAAATCCTACAGATATGTTAATTAAGATTGTTACAATTGAGAAACTAAAGATAAGTTTGGCTTTAGTTAGAATTCGGGAAGGTTGAGACCGGGGTTATGTCATTTTACAGTACATCACTATGAAGATAGTACATATTTGGAGAAAAATTGATTGCAATCAATCTACAAGTTGGAGATTGTTATATTTGGAGCCTAATTTTGAAATGATGGGGCATCCCAGCGCCTAGAGTAGCGCCTTAGCACCAGTAGGGTGCTTAATCGCCTAGCAGTTGCTTCCGGAACAAAGAGCAAGGAATTCTGGCGCTGAAGAGGGGCCTAGCCACACCCAAACAAATCTTGAATCCGGACGCCTGGAAACCCATTGTTCGGGGGTGGTGTCGCAGTGCCAACAACTGTTGTTCACAGTTCAGAACTTTACGTCTTCAACTTTCCAACATAAGTATGTATCTGTTTAAGTGCGTCGAGCATTTGGACTTTGAAATTTTTATGTATGAAGAATAAGAGGAGTGTTCTTGAGTTCCAAAGTGTGGAGAGGTTTGAGTGTAATGTAAATTGTATAATTCTCCTCATTTTTCATAATGAATATCTTGGTGTGGAGTGGTTGCATGATTTTTTTATTAGTTTTTCAGATTTTTTCACGTTAAATTTTCGCCTTATTTGTGTTTTTTTGTGATTTCTTATTTTGTGCGCTTATGTTTAAAGTTTTGTTTTAGATCTCTCGAATCGGTTTCCACGATCTCTCTCAATAAGGTGTAGTTTACAAATAAATTGTTCATGGTATGCCTCAATATTCAAGAGGGTTAAGGCCTCACATATAAATTTTTATAAATTGTAGCTTAAGCCAAACTTAATATATTGCCTAGGACCGTTAACAGAACAAAGAATGAAAACAAAGCAATCTAAAGGCAAACAATGTTCAGTTACAAGATAGGTAAACATATATTAGTACATAGACATATTGTCCCTAACCCCTTAAAGTTATTACTTAGTTGATGTCGACATTCTAAATACATCATATATTTATCTCTAAGTCTATGTAATGTCACCCCAAGTTCAGTTTGTTTTGTTTGAAAAACTATCCAAAACAATTAACACGACCTAATGGCCTACAGTTAGACCATTCAACTTTTTCAAAATAAGATAAATAATAATATTCCAAAAAAATCATTTAAATTATCAATCTACGATGAAAATTATCAAGATCATATCTCATATTGATTACATTATTCACAGAGCCAGTAACAAGCTATCATGATATAGGGAACATAAAAGTAAAAAATAAATAGTTACGCTATGATTGTTTAGAACCATGACTTATCCTTTTTATTTTTGTCGTGTCTATTATTAATTTTTTGTTGACCCAATTATTATATCATACTTGATGCAATCATATGCTTTGACACCAATTTAATGTGGGATAATTAAAATTCTAAGGTTTCTACTGATACCAAGAATAAATGCATGATTAAGAAGAACAAGCGATAGGTTACTAAGGTTTCTACTGATATCAGGAATAAATGCATGATTAAGAAAAACAAGCGATAGGTTACTAACACATAATTTTAGCAAAAAGTGTTGCTTTTATGTAAGGACAACAAACAAGCTTTGTTCATTTCAAAATAAAATTTAGCAATCATCCAAAATATGAAATTTCATTAAAAAATAGCAATAAAAAAGAAATTTTAGCAGTAAATCAAGTTCAAGCGCAAAGGAAAATCCAGAGCATATATCACTTGACAAAGTTTCAAAAACAAAAGCATAACTAGGGACCAAAAAATTTTAAAGGACAAGTGTTCAAATATCAATCACTCCAAATAAAAGAACTAGGGACTCAAATTAATACAAGTAGTCCCTCAATAAGTAATCATCCACAGTTATGAAACATTCAACAAAAACACATCCAACTAGCACACACAAAAGAGAAAATTAAAATTACATTTCAATATTCAATATCCAATGAATCCTACATATCTCAAATGTCCTATTAATAGCATATAAATAATCCAAAAACAAAAAAAAAAAATCTCATAATGTAAAAAAATATACTTAAACAAGATTCAGAATATACTGCACGAGTTATAAATTTAACAATTTTCTAAGACCAATACATGTGTTTTTGACAGCGCAAACACCCTTCAAGAAAACTCTAAGTATGGCAATAATGAGAAGCACATTCTTCCGATTGGAAGGTAGGATATAGTTGTGGTCACCAAACACCAATTAGTAGTACAGGCAAGTGGTTATACCAGACAAAAAGTCAGCGGAAGCAGATGATGATTAGTCATAAACTATAGAGGCAAAATTAGAAGCTTCAATAGCATGAGATTAAGTAACTTTCTATGAACAGAAGAATGGAAGAAATCCCTGAATTAATAGAATTCCAAAAACTAATTTCTTAGTAAACCAAACCATCCAGATGACTGACCTCATCAACTGGTCGATAAATATTGTGATGACCCTTGAGTTGAAAAAAAAGATAGCCAGCATATGCTACTAGCATCACACAACTACTGAATCTTGAAAGAGAAACTTCAGATTTTCCATATTGAACCTCTGAGTGTGTAAAATGAAGGACTGCTGGAAACATTAAACCCATCACAGCCATCAGCAGTAGCCCTGAGTTTACCACAGCAGAAGCCTGTGGTAATTAACTTTCCTCCGTGAACGGTCATGCAGATAAACAAATAGGGGCATCTACATAGATACAGCTTCTAATTTATTTACATACTCACATCTAAACTTTCATATTCACACACATAGCACTTAGATGTTTAATATCACATCAAACATAGTATTATTATCACTTTTTAGAAGTGAGATACACTCTTTCATGCATAGGTTTAGAGCACCAAAGTGCTATGTGTGTGGATATAAAAGTTTAGGCATGAGATATGCAAATACGAAAGAATTGTGTGGTATGTATGTACAATTCCCAAGAAAATAATATAATACTGCCAAAGAAGTATATTGTTGCAGATACCTTGTTGAAAACCTGATCTTTGTCAGAATGCACAATCCCGCCACATAAAAAAGCACAACCTAAAACTAAGAGCATGTTCGATAATATAGATCCCAGTAAAGATTGCTGAACAACACGGATCATCCCATTTTTTAAAGCATAAATTGATATGATCATTTCAGTCGCATTCCCAAAAGTAGCATTTAAAAGACCTCCAACTGTAATTACAAACTATAAGATTGGAAAATAATAAAATGACATATCTACCACAACATAAAAGGGAATACGTATCTCACAAAGAGTAGAGGCAATAGCTTACTTGTGGGCCCAATATAGTATGCTAGCTGCCTGCATCATCCAAGATGAACTCAAATTAGAGAATATAATTAGATCATGAAGGTAAAACCAGTAGAAACAAATTTTAATGCCGAGTCATACTTACTCAGTCGCATAACCCAATCGCTCTGCTAAAGGTATTATACCAACAAGGCTGAAAAAGAAAACCCATCCCTGAAAAGTAGATGAAATATTGTTACCAATGTCTGCTCAAAATCTCCAAAAAAAAAAACAGGGTTTGCGTTTGGCGCTTTTCAAGTAAATGGCAAGTGTATCATTTACAACAAGTCTTAGGTATTTACATATCTGACATCTAAACATTCATCTTTACATGCATATCAGCAAAATTTTAACATCAAATAAAAAATACCACCATCGCTATCTTTTTAAAAGTGATATATAAATTTTCATGCATCAAGGTGTTGTAAGAGCAAATATCAAACTTTGGGTGTTAGATATGTAAATACATAATAACTATGCAGTCTTGTTTGTATGTGTAAACCACTAGGCCAAATGGGCTGCATGATATCAACCTCAAATTCATGATAACAAAAAGAAAAAGCATTCATATTGACAAGAGAAAGCACTAAACTAAGGGTTTGTTTGGGGCAGCTGAAGCTTACTGAATAGTATGCTGATAAGCTGATTAAAAATAATGTGTTGATAAGCTAGGTGTGGTCGCCATTATAAATTTTTATTTTTTTTTTTGAAAGTCAGATTGTAGCCAGAAATCTGCCACCGCACCCAGATAGTGCAGTGTAAAAACGCTGTTTTCAGCATTTTGAAAACGCATAAGCTACCAAAACACAGTTTACCCGAACAGCCCTGGTGCGTTTTCAAAACACCACCGCACCAAATAAGTTGCCCCAAACATGCCCTAAATTTACAATAGAAATGAAAAATACAATTCATATAATGAAGTAAGAATCTAAAAGCAGTTCAGAAAATTGCAAAATAAACATACATGTTTTCCTGTAAGATAATGGAGAATCACTGCCAAAGGCCCAAAAGGCAGTAAAACGTTGATTCTCGCCTTGAATATGACAATATAGATGCTCATCAATAGCTTCTTACAGGCTCTCTTGGGGCCATACGACTGTGCTGCAGCAGCCAGTGGCCCAATATGCTCAAATAACTGCATCTTTGCCACAGAAGCAGGTGAACCATCAAATCCTACTTCATTAAGCTCAAAATCCATTTTTTCTACACCTCCCATCTGTATAGCATAACCATTTAGTATAAAGAAACGAGGAATAAATGAAACAACACTCCTAATTCAGTATCGTTATAGGAGTAAGATGGGGAGAAAACGGATAGAAATGGCAACTAGAAACAGATTATTTAGGTGCTTTCGGCATCCTATTTTGGGCAGGATTCAAGTAAGATTTAGATTAAATCCTGCAAAATAGAATTTTGAATTTTAAATCCTGTTATTTTGATAATTTGAACTTCAGCTCCGGTTAATAAAATTTAACATTTATTAAAAATTACTGTTCTAATTAAGAATTTATCCATAAACCATGATCCGGAAACCAATAGCAAAACAGTTCATCAACAAGATTTAAGAAGTGGCAACGAAAAATCTAACAGTTAAATCCTAGTTTTAGCCAAACAGCACCTATCCTTTCAGTTTTAATCAGCAAACCAAAGTGTTGTTATTTTTACACACAAATCTAACAATCAAAAAATAAAAATTTACAGCGCCAACTAAACCAACCTCCATAAGTATAATTAAAGTCAAAATATATCTTCTAAAAATAGGAAATGAAAATTTACAAATGATACGAAAGTACATAGCACCTTGTTTACCATACTTTCTCGCGTAATCAGATCCTGCTACGGAAAACTGATATTTCAGCAAACTCGAAATTGAGTAGTCCTCAATTCCGATACCGTAATGCTGATTTGAAAGACGATAACCGCCGCATCAAGCAGACAAAGATCCTCAAGTAGAAAAGAGGGGATTGAAACGACTCAGATCGATTGCGGTCGCACTAGGAACTTATTCGTACCGATTTAATCTGTTTTATGGATCTAGAAAAAGGAGGGATGGAGGGAGGAAGAAGGACGCAGACAGGAACTGAGCATCGCCGTCGTGCGAATCATCCGCCTCGTCTACGGCCCGTGATTTGCGAGTCAGGAGAAGATTTTTTTTCGTTTTTTGTCTGATTGGTTCGCTCGGTCTTCGCTGTCGGATTGACTAACTACTTCGCAGGACGCATTGCTAGTTCGAGTGCGCGTCAAATGGCGAACTTTCTGCGAGTCGTCGACGAGGTCTTATAATCGAGGTTTTAAGATGGAATTGGGGAAAAGCCTGACGATAATAAGCCAGTAACTGAACCGGTTCCACTACGCTAAACCATAATAAACAATCCTATTAAAAAAAAAACATAAATTTTACAATGAGATAAAAGTCGGATGGATAATCGTGATTGGTCGAGGGTGTCACTATTTTAATTTGTTCTTAGAGTTTCTGTGAAAAGTTAAGGCAGAAGCAATATAATGAGATAGAATCTCTTTTCCAGGGAAAAAATTTGCGTACATAACACGTACGCAGAGCTACGTACGTTTGTAACCTGCAAACAGGTTACATGGAGAATTTTAGGAGGTTATAACTGCGTTATACCCCATGTAACGTCCCTATAACCTACTTGTACCTAGAAGTAAGTTTTGTGCTTCTGTTTTCATATATAGATAGGTTACATTGAGGTTACAGATGGTATAACGCGGTTATAACCTGCTTAAATACTCCCTGTAACATGTTTACAGATTACAGACGTACGCAACTCTGCGTATGTCTTATGTACGCAATTTTTTTCCCTTACCCCATATTAACCAGCTTACTTTTTCATTATGGTACACTTGAATGTGAAGACTTTCTAGCTCTTCTATTTATTCTTATGATCTCTTTCTCTCTCGCTCTAGCTTCATCTGCATCCTCTACATGTCAACTTTTACTTTCAAATCAGCCTCTTGAATTCTCCCATTCACTTTTCTAAAAACAATATGAGTAGTTTTATTATCAAAGAGTTTTTTCTCAAGTATTTTCTTATCGGACATCAACATCCTTACATGTCATTCGAAAGCTACATTTTCATCTGTGTATTCGGTCAAGAAGCATTCTAGGCTTAACTTTTCCTCTTTAAGCATCATCAATCTTACCTGGAAGTTTTTTCATGGAATCCACCCAAAGAGAAATATTTTCCTCCGCCTCATAAATCTTGTGCTCTAGCTCGGCAAAATTTAGTTTGAAATGCTCTCTTTCGCTTATAAGGGCTCGATTAGAAGCGCATGCAATATGGATTCATTAACAAAAGGTCGTTAGCATTTTCATCACCATAATCTGATGGCCTTTTCGAGTAACGTCTCGTGTTGTCTCTCTTAAATGTTTCAAGCTGATCACTGGACGCAATTGTGATGCCAAGGGATTAGTACATCCCCGATTTTTTGATTTTTTGTCTAAGAAAGTAAAAGGGTAGGTTTTGCTCTTTAAATTTGTAGTGGAAGCACATAGCTCCTAATCCTATTAGGTTTCCTCTAAGCACAAACAAACCTAATATAAATTCTCAGACATCCCAACCAAGGAGCCCAAGAAAAGGAAATCGCAAGAGTTTACGAGTTGTCTCACCACCGTGAAGGTTGAGGACACGCTCGCTTTGCTTGTCCGAGCTCCAATGAGGTTTTGGCGAAGCTCCAGTGGGGTTTGCTCCTCTCCTTCCCAAAGAAATGAAGAAGTTGTCCCATAGGAGGAGAGTTTAGTGAAGTTCCAACATAATCCTGAGCTCCAGCGAAGTTCCTGCAAAGCACTGACAATCTTTCCCTAAAGTATAAAGAAGCATTCTTTCACCGTAGAAGGTGAGACAGCTTGCCCTCTTAGTTAGCCAAGCTCCTCCTCAAGAAAACCTCACACACACTCAAGGAAAGTGGTGGTGGAAGAGGAAGAAGATGAAGGAAGAAGGGTTTCTTGGGTTGAAAAGAGGGATAAGATGAAGAAAAAAAGAGGGTTGTAGGAAGCTAAACCCTCTCCTTACCTTTCTCCCAAACTCTTCACCAAGAGACCTGCAAAAGAAAACCTTGGCTTTTTCTCCAAGTAGAAGAGAAAGAAGAAGCTGCTCCAAGCCTTCCATAGAATGCCAAAAATGCTAATGATGGAGTATTTAAAGGAGCCAAGAGGAAGAAAAACTAGCAGCCCAAACTTTCCCCATCTTTTTGCCAAAATAACTTGTCATCTCATCTTAGAAGCTTCCAAAAGGGGTTTAATCATCCCATTATCTCCCCCCCCCTAAAAAAATCTCCCCATGGACCAAGAAAACCTTGCAATTTCAAATTTATAAGGGCTTGGTATATGGCCAAAATAATGAAATTCACAGGATAAAACTGGGGTAGAATTTATATTGGCGTCTAAGCGTCAAGGGGCTAGCGTATGCTTTTCCAAGGCTCGAAAAAGTTTTGTTTTAGAACATTTTGGGTGCCTAGGTGGCCCAGACAAGCGTTTAGGAGCTAGGGGACTAGCACCTATTTTCTCAGGGCTTGGGAAAACACTGTTTCAAGGTGGTTTTGGGCGTCTGGGAGCCCAGGGCAGGCGTCTAGGCGTCAGCCTAGCCCAAAAACCCTAGTTTGTACCGGAAGTGCTGGACAACAGATTTGTTTTCGATCTCAAAGCTATGAGGAATCAAATATGACTAAAATAAAGTTTCAAAACCTTGGAAAGAAGTATTTTATGGGTATTTTCACAATGATTTTCGTGACGACAAATGCCCCAGAATTATTGCGCGGATATGACGTTCTATGCCATAAAATCCCTGGAACGTCAGCGAAAATCTTCGATGGGTTCCTTTGTTCACGGGAGACTCCATATGGTTTTGACATTGTTTTTAAACACTATAATGAAGACCAAACATGTCATATGTCCCGTCTAAGTTTGTTCAATGACAGATTCTCCTATGCAAGGTCAAATCATTGCTGACCTTGGTTTCGTTCCTCGAACGCACACTGAGAAGTTTCAGATGGGTGCCTGGAGCTACTGAGTGCTATGAATGAGTAGTCGGTCATCTCGAGTAAGTCAAGTTGACACCTTACACACACGACATAAAAAAATTGATATCATCACTTCATTTTCTCGTTTTTCTTGTGAAAGTTTGGTCAAAGAGTCGAGAGAATCGGTAAACTAAATGCATACAAAAATACAATTATATGAATATTTTTTGCTTATTTTTCTGAATCAAGCCCACCGATTGAAGTGGTTGAATCAAACTCATTAACTAAAGTGGTCGAATCAAGCCCATGCTGTCAAAGTGATTGTATTCATTAATCTCAAAAGGATAACCCAACCCACATGTGCTAGATCATCTTTGAGAGTGTAATCACAGTTAATAAAGACATTCAATTCATTATTAAAAGTGTTGTCAGGCATTGTGCTTGACCTTTTCACCCATACACTACGGATGAGCATTGTATCAGCATTGTTTGACATCCGCGTCATAGTATTTTTATCAAGTCACTGAGGAATTGCACCTTATAATATAAAATATATATTATTTATTATATTATTATTTTTCTTTTTTGTGTGAGAAGGAAAGCTAAAGTAAGATATGAGGGATTTTTGGATTTTATCTAAAGAGGAATTTCACACTCTCTTATAAATCTTGTAACTCAGAGAATCTCCGAGGAGCCAAAATTTTCACGCTCACATCAATCTCTCTCTCTCTAGAATACAATGTCTTTATTAAGTTTTATGCTTGAACAATAAAAAACTCGTCCCGATAGAATTCAATAGATCTCTTAACATCTTTTATTTTTTTTTTTCAATTATGCATGTTAAAACAAATAAAAAATATGTAGCCTACCATGCTGGTGATTAAAAGTGGCCCTTGGAGAAATAATTTGGGTTGTATTAATTTCTTAAATAATTGAATTAAATAAATAATTATTCGGGGCAGCATTTACATACATGCCGCCAATTTCTGATGTATTCGCATGTGTAACACCTATATTTTAATTTTTTATATTTATACCACCCAAAATTTTAATTTCATATAAAAAATCCTAAAATTTCATATCACATAAAAAAAATTGCTATTTAAAGTTTTAAAAAATAAAATAAAAAATAACTTAAGTTCAATGTTTAGATTTATAAATATATAAGAATTGAGTGGTATGCATGTAAATCACTTATTTAATATCTGGCTACTTTATTTACATACATGCTCATCGTGCCCGAACAAAAAAAAAAAAAGGGTGGGCGTACGTGGACGGTGTAACGTCCGTAGAAAACGACAAGGTCTGTGCTGTGAGTGGATAAGTCTGGTCGTCTCCCCCGCGAAACCCTCGTCACTTCCCCGCCACCGCCGCCACTACCTCCGCTGCCGCTAACTTCTCTTGAAGGTGAGGGGATTAAGCACTCACTATCTATCTTTGTCTCTCTTTCCTGACTTCAACTGTTTTCTAAATTCTAGTATTTCTCGACAAGAGTGTATTTTCTACTGATCGTTTTAGTAGGATCGCGCCTTTTGTCTGCAGATTTATCCGGTAGATTCTATTAAGCTATTGATTGGATTTCCTGTGGTGTTAGTTACAACTGTGGATTATATTAGAAAGTTGCATGCGTCGGTCTTTTGAGCTTGTTTGGGGTGTAGAGTTTGCTTGTGCAACGGCATGATTAGGTTATGTTTTTTGTCACTATTGGGTGGTTGGTGGGTACTTTTATCTGGTTTATTAGTTTGTTTTGATAGTTAATCTGTGTTACTGGAGGCTAGTTATCGTTTAAGTATTTCAGTTTCCGTTGATCTAGTTCGAGATCGATCCAGATGGAATTCGAAAATTAAATTTGATGTGCCATCAACAAATTTGATGATTTGGCACGAAACTTGTGGAGTTGACCCGAATCTCAAGGCATTTTCTTTGCAAAAAATGATCCCATCTAAATTTAAAATCGTCTAGAGCTCTGATTTCAACAAACTTATAGTCAAACTGATCGGCTCGACGAGGTGAACCTACTGGCACAAAAATTGATCCAATCCAAGTTCAATCATACCGGAATCAAGTCATTAAACCACATTTGGAGGCTTTGAGTGATTAATTAGAGAGTCAAATGAACTTCAAAGTTGGTGTACTTATATTCAAATTTAGTGTCTCGATGAGTGGAACTAACGGGCGCAAGATCACCTGATTTCGAGGTCATTAAGGCCATAAGATCATCAAAAAATTTCCTATGATTAATGAGAATCAATGTGGGTCGTTCGATTGAGTGGATATAGTGGTTATTTGTCAAATTAAGATCAAGCCCTCCTCTAAGATCTATAAATAGACCCATTTCTTCATCTAGAGTGGGAGGGATGAAGGAGATGAATGAATTGAATTTTATAGTCGTTCTGAACTGAAGATCCGATGATAACTCTTGACCTTTGTAGCTTCTGACCCTCGTTCGCTGCTCTCCAACCGTCGTTGTCCACCTCCGGTCGTTGTTGACTACCTCTGGACGTCGCCTGCTCGCCTTCATTGGTGGACTTTGCGGAGCAACGAAGTACACTGTAGAGTAAAGATGCACATTGCAGAGTAACAAAGTACCCGAAGGAGTAACGATGCACAATATGGTGGCACGACACAGTTTGAATACATTGTAGCAGCGCGCCCTAAATATAATGTATCAACGCACTCTATATATGGTGTAGCGACACACTCTGGTTACGCTATAACGACGCATTCTGAATACGGTTCAACGACACACCTTAAATACGTTGCAACGACACACTAAATATGTTGTGATTGCATACCCTGAATATAATGTAGCAACATACCCCGAATGCGGTGTAACGATGCACATTGAATATGACGTAACAACGCACTTTAAGTATTGTGTAACAACACACTTTGAATACGGTGTAACGATGCACCCTTAATACTTTGTAACGACCCACATTGAATACGGTATAATGATGTACCCTGAATATGATGTGACTGCGACCCTGAATATGGTGTAACGATGCTCCCTGAATATAGTATAACACATACGCTGAATAAGGTGTAACAATATATGCTAAATACTGTGTAGCAACATACAATGAATATGATACAACGTTGTATCCTGAATATTATGTAACAACATACTATGAATGCAGTATAACAACGCATCCTGAATATTGTGTAACAGTACATTCTAAACACTTTGTTACGACGTACTCTGAATATAGTGTAACAACGCACCCTGAATATGATGTAATGACGTATCCCAAATACAAATTATTGAATAACGACATATTGAAGATCTGACATAACTCTGACGATAACTGTTTACAATCATTTTACTCAGAATACAATGACTTTTTCTGAACTTTTGAAGTTTCCTTCGCACTTCATATGCTGATAAGTGTTGTCTCTGGTGTAATAGCAAACCCGAGAAAAGGATTGTTATCATTAATTGATGTAGCTCAATGACTTTTATGGCCAACTGATACTATTGTATTTTTTTATTATGCCTTACATCACCAATTGCTGCCATTAGAATACTCCATTATGGTCTTTGTAGCCAACTGATGCTCTTACAGCTATCTGCTACGCCTTATTTGATCATATAGTAACTGCTTACTACGTTCTACATGAGCAACCGTTGTTATTGTAATCTCTCACTATGGTGTTTTTAACCAACTGACTCTTATGAAGATATCAACTACAGTCTATGTGATCAACTGTTATTACGACTTTCAACTACGGTCTCTATGGTAAGATAATGCTATTACAACGACCATCTATAATGTTTGAGGCAAACCACTTCATTTGTAGTAATCAACTTCAATCTTTACAACCCACTATCGCTATTATCATTGAAAACTACATTTGTTGTAGCATA
>NEWO01000003.1:1346413-1374053 GCA_003013225.1 Phalaenopsis aphrodite | reverse complement strand
GAGGTGGATCTGTGGCTGTGGATCATATAGAAAGCTGGGTTGGATAATTAGCAAAGAACAAAAAGTGGAGCATGACACTGGTGCAACTTGACAAAGAAGCCATACTATGTTATTTAAAGAGCTAGTTGAACAGATTCAAATGTGATGATATCTGCTTTTTAAATCTATGTGGTTTAAGTTTTTATAAGATGATCATTTTGTAGCTATTTTAATTGTAAGGCATAGTACGAAGAGGCGTCAAAAAGAAGATTTACTTTCCGCGGGAGTGTTAATGGGATGAAGTATGATTTGCCAGAAGCTATGACATAAGAGGAGAAAATATACCATAGAATATAATCCACTAACAAACGTCCATAAAGCATTAGCACTAGCCAGCTTTTCTAATTTTGAAGGGTCCAAGTACACACGAAGGGGCTGTCTAGTCAAGGATTGAAAGAAGGATTTAAGCAGGATTTAAGCTAAATCTTGCCAATCGGTTACTTGAACAAATTGAATTCTACGATTTACTAAATTCGGAATTCGCCTATTTTTGACTTAAATCTCAGATTTAATAAATTTGGTTGTTCAACAGTTATAGTAAATCCGGGAATGTGCGAAAGAAAATGGTCTTGCTCGAACTCGCATGAACATGAAGATCATCATATTCCTCAATGGTTTCAGGTAGGGGCTCAGCAGGAGGACAAAGGTTGGAGTTTCAATGGTTTGTGTATACCTCGATTCCGTCGATGTTTCTCTAGGTAGCTCTAATTGCGTTTGTATCGTGAGGGCGTACGGTTTTAGGCGAAAACGAGAGAGGGGGAGGCAGCTAGACAAAGATTTAGTGCATGAGAGAGGGAGGGAAGGGGAAGATAGGTTTATCGATTTAATTTAACTTTATTTTAGTCATTTTTAATTAATTTAATTATTCATAAATAATAATTAATTGATATATTATCAAATAAGTTATAATTAGATGAATTTATATGTAATTATTTAATAATTAATTAATAAAAATAAGATACATATTAAAACTCAATTTAATAAAATTTTAAGTATCTGTTAATTAGTATAATAAATAAATAATTAATTATTAAATAAGAGATATTAAATATTGCTTAATAAAGAATTAGTTTGACAAAATTTTCAATAATAACCAGTTAGTTTAATAAATAGTTAAGGTCTGATTAGCATAAATAGGAATAACAATTAAATTTAATGTAATTAGATTTAATAATTAAATTTAATTGTAGTCATGAAAAAATGAAAGCATAATTACGTTTTTTTTATTCTAACAAACCTAATAGACTTTAAATTTTCGCCAAGTTTGCCAAACAACTTCACATGATTTAACATAATTTAAATCCACTGTAAAAAGTTTTTTAAGATTTAACCATTTTAGGATTTACTAAATCCAAATTTACAGTATTTAATCCCAAAAGTTGCCAAACAACCTCTAAGAAGGCGAAGAAATCTCGAGAATCTCAAACAAAAATTTTACCTTCACAAAATTTTTCATCTTTTTGGCGTACTTTGTTTGAGGCCACCATTCCTGCAGATAAACTAGATTTGAGAGATTATATGAGAAACTAAGAGAAACCTCTATATTACTTGATCTAAGCCCTAGATCAAACAAATTTCATATATATGCTAGAAGCCAAGAATGAATACCAAGAGTGATGACTAGCTTGCACAAATTTCAAAATGGGTATTCTCGAGATTTATTCTACATGGTCTAAGAAGGCGTGATTTTTGAGATGACATGGCAATAAAGTTGGTTATTCATATCCCAATCTAATCCGAGACACCCTGTCCACCTGATTGACCAGTGTTGCCACAAAAAATGGATCTCTTCGATGAATTCTCTTTAAGTTGAGCACTAAAGTCCTATGAGTGTCCAATGCTATGTGGTGCACATGTACAGAAAACCTGCAAGAGGTTTTTGTAGCTCTCTGAATTCTATTCAATATACTCAAGAAATATGTATGGTATACCTTGCATCACTCGGAACACCCAAAGATATACAGTCCACTCTTGATTAGGTAATTTATTACCCTTGCAAAAGTCATAGTCTGGCAATCATGCATGTAATACAATTAGTGCCTTGACAAACAATCCTACTCAAAAAATGATTTTATGGCATTTTTGAAAAGAACACGCTTAGTAAAGTACCCACTAATCACCTTACCTATAACCTATTATTATCGAAAGAGCATCACTAGAGACAATATAAATTCTCTTTGCTTTGCCATCATGTTCTCTTCATGGGTTTTACTTATATTTTCTTTTTCTTCAATGCCATGGTATCTTTTTTTTTTTAGGTGTACCCGTCTCTTGTAATGGAAACATGTATTATTTTTGCTGTTATCTTTAAAGAATGATAATTTATTTAGTAGTCTCCTCACGAATAATCTCTAATCTTACTTTTTCTTCACCGACGTGTCAAACTTGGAAATCACATATTTTGTGAGTTCCTTAAATCTTTTTAATTGATGGTGTCTCTTTCATATGATATGGTGTCACAATAGCGCCTGTAAGATAGAATAATAAAATATACTTCTTATCATCAGTAATCTCAACAACATTTTCAAATCACAAATATTTGAAACTAAATTGTTTCATATTTAACAGAATTTACTAATTTCTTGTTTGCATAATTAAAACAACATTTACTTCCGATAGAGTTTATCGGAGAAGCTGCTGGTCTTGAACAATGATTACATATTAAGCCATAAACTTTCTGTAGTTGACGCCTCCAATAACTTTATCAAAGCCTCCCCATCAAGCAAAGTGTGTGGTTGCAAGTACTTTTCATTCATCCTTATCTTTTCTTTTCTTCACTAATCATGTTGGATGCCCTGAGTGCTATCACATTTTAGTTTGGGATAAGTGAGTTCAAAATTCTTTGAACATTAAATTCTTAAAATTTGAAATTTATGCCCAGAGCGATGTTCTGCTGCCAGTTTGATGTACCCTGCTGTTCCAAAAGACAATATCATGCTACTACATGAATCGTAACAAACTCTTTAATTGACTAAGATACCCGCACATTAAGATAGCAGCTTTCCTATGAATCATGTCAATGGACACCTGGATTTGTTATCGCTTGTTATAGAGTGAACTAAAGGGGGACTAAAACGTGCCGTATACATATGTGGTTAAACTCATTTTCAATCCAAACACTTTAGCTTATGGATTAGGGATAACCACTTGGTATTTTTTCGCAATTTATTTTGATCCATCTGATTGAGATTGAACCCAAAACTCTACATGACTAAACAATATCTCGCTCTTGTAAGAATTTTCCGCAGCAGTCACGTTTCTACTATCAAGTGGAAGTTTTTTAACATCATCACGTGCATGCACTGAATGCTGCTCTGGGTATTTAAAATATATATTTATTATATTGAAATATCAGCTTTTATATAGTTATCACATTTTAATCTTATTGTAAATAGCTGCTCTCACCATACACATTTCTAGAAAGCAGTAAAAAAACTGCAGTCAAAGCACAACTGTAGGGGCTGAGAAGTACCGCAGTGAGAAAGCTGCCCCAAAAATACACAAGTCAATTTATACATGCTGAAAATCTAACGAAGGACATCTTTTTGAAATTTCTAGTTTTTCTCAAACGCTTTATTTTCCCAGCTCTATAAACCTAACGATAAGCTTCTCCTAACAAGTTTACCTTTTAAGCAGTGTTCCAATGGCCATATTTGCAGTAAAATCTGAGAAGACATTTTTTTATTCAATCATTTTAAAATCCAAGCTGACATATGGACTATCATCAGGCAGGAAGAATGCAAGGGTTGTTCCAGGCAATATGTATACATGGAAATGTACTCAAATACACTATTTTGAAGCATGTACGTGTCATAGCTCCAGCCGCCCGATCTGTTGTGTTTTCACGCTCTGAATCAATTTCGGCTTCCAAACTCGAAGAACATGGATTTGAGAGCACCAAAATTGCAGATGTATTGAATGCCAAAGGTAAAGGTGCTGATGGCTCCTGGCTATGGTGCTCTACAGATGACACTGTATACGATGCTGTGAAATCTGTAAGAGCATATTTCTATTCTCTAAGTCTGTAAAAGAGTTCTATGCATGTCTTAATTAGTGAAGAATTACCGTTTGAAATTTTTCATTGTCTTGTAAAGAGATAACCAGCTTTTGTCCAATTTCAGATGACGCAGCACAATGTGGGAGCTTTGGTGGTGCTAAAGCCTGGAGCAGATGAAGCAATTGCTGGAATCATCACAGAAAGAGGTGTCATAAGTCTTCTACTAATGTGGATGTTTTATAAATAGAACTTTATGCTTGAAATGCTTATTTATGACTGTTTTTCATGTATGACTTGTCCAATTTTTTTCCATAGCTAAAATAACGTTGAGTCCCCCTTTTATTCATGGAAAAATAAAGTACTAAACCTTAGAAACCAGGGTCATTTTACATATAATTAGGTATTATTTCTGAGTTACCAAACTAGCTTCTACCAGGGTTCTCGCGGGATGTCTCATTCCGGTGAGAGTGGTACTGCACTTACCTTTCGAAAATGAGGACCTGTCTTACTTTTTTATGAGAAACCCCATGGGAACACCGCTGCATTAGTAGATCCTGTCTTGGAGCCAACCAGTTGGAGTTAAAAATTCACGTAGGACTTCTTAGGTTCTAGGTTTTTTAATGCCAATCTAATTTGAACTACAAAATTCGTTCAACAAACACAAAATTCGTAGGGCATAAAATATGAAGGTATAACAAATATCTGACCACTTTTAATGCGCATCAGAAAATGACGATCATTTCATATGAAAATTACATGGCTTTTTTACAGAAATTAATGGCTATAATTGAGGATCAAGCTATTAATCTCTATTACTGAAGAATACGTATTTGGCAACTCTTCACTAAAATAATTTTTTAAGGCTCATTGCTTTTATTTTAACAAATTTAAGTCATTGGGATTCACACATACTGCTTCCTTTAAAGATTTTTTTTCTAAATTATTATCTAATCTTAAAATACCGTAAGGATTATACGTCCCATTAAAAAGATATAGTTAATGCCATAGCATATCTTACATGATCCAATCTTCCATTTCATAAATGAAAGAAACAAAAAACTAATACCAATTCGCTAAACAAACTACTAACAACTAACGTGCTGCTAAAAAATTGTAGACAAATTTAATGACAGATTATAACACTAAAAAAATAATGACTTATGAGATAAAAGAAACAACTTAAATATGCAACACATAATAACAAGTCAAAATTTATGTCCACTTAGTGGGGTAATTGGTCCACCATAACCAATGGCTAGTTTTCTAAGCATATGCTTTTGTTCACAAAATTATCTAACTTTTTTGGGAAAGAACTTCTTCGAAATGCAAATCTGTGCTTATTATTAGGTATGACTCATATACCAGTAATTTGGAGTCTCTTGGATTTGGAGAGTTGTGTTTTTTGGTGTGAAGAGGTGTGTCTCTTAGATTAGTGGTTTGGGGGGAGCGAGGGCGTGTTTGTAATTATCTGTGGGTTTTATCTATAAATAGATGTGTAATTCTATGGGTATGTAACTCCTCTGAACTAGTAAATTCGCCGCTCTGCTTTCGAGGATGTAGGCATCTTTGCCGAACTTCGTTAAATATGTGTTCTTCTTCTAGACTTGTTTTCTTCGCCATAAATTTCACAACAATTGGTATCAGAGCAAGGCTCTAGGGCGGGGAGATCTGCGCGGGAAGAATGAGGAAGAAGGTTTTGGTTCGGCGGTTTGGGCAGTTTCTTAGAGGAGTTTGGTTTTGCCAGAAGAATCCTGACAGTGTCTGCCAGAGGAGTTCACAGCATTTGCGATTCGTGGCAGACGGGAAGAGTTGGCGAAGGAGAAGTTCGACAGTTCTGATTTCAGGAAGAACTGCTGCAGTTCCTTTTGCAGGCGCGATCGTCCTCGATCGGGACGATCGTTTGCGCAAATCAGATCGTGTGCGACTTGACAGGAAGTTCGACGAGGAGGCCGTGAGTAGTTCTAGCTTTCTGCGACAGGCGAACGAACGAACAGGCAAAGCGAGAGTTCGCGGAAGAGAAGGATCGCGACAAGGAGTTCGGCTGCGACTAGGATCTGTGAGTCGCGTGCGGGAGTTCGGCGAAGGTTCGACCCAAGCTTGCGAGGGTTCTGCGACAGGCATCAGTTCGTGAGGCAGAGGCGATATTCGACAGGTAGGGCTTCTTTCGTGACAGGAATTCGGCTTGGAGGAGTCTAGCGAGGAATCGCAGAATATCGCAGGAAGTCACGGACGACATTCGTGAAGGAAGATTTTGTGGTGCTTTCTGTTTGTTTCTTCGGCAGGGCTTCGACGCAGGAACAACAGAAGTATTTATGACAGTTTAAGCGAGGCAAAGGGCTAATCGTTGCAGGAAAGGTCTTCGGTTCGGATGGATCACGAGGGAGTCGCGATAGAAGGAAGATTGCCTACGAAGGAGTTATTCGTGGGAGAGATTTCGTGGGTTCCAGAGGATTCGCAGAGGAGGAAGAGTCTGCGGTTTCAGGGAGGCAGTTACAACAGTTCTGGGTCAACCAAAAGGAAGCGATCAAGGAATCTTTCATAGAGGAATATTCTTTTGGAGGAAGGGAAGGACTAAAGGAATCTTTGATTCCTATCATATTCCTCTGGATTTTCTGGGGCTGCAGGCAATGACAAGGAAAGAAAGGATTCTTTCATTTCTGCTAGAGGAACCTGTGTTGTGCTGATGGACAAAGAATCTTGGAAGCAAATTATTTTGCTGGAGTGACGCGCGAGAGCACCGCAGCGAGAAGGACCGGAGACAGTTTCACAGAGGAGAGGAGTTCAGTGGCGAACATGAGTACGCAAATTTTGCGGACTGTTCGCAAGGCAGGTGGGCTCGTGAGAACCAACATGTGCGAAACAGTTCGAATAAAGGGCTGCTGCAGTTCGATGAGTTTTGCTTCGGGGAGTCCGTGGTAGAGGCGGTGTCGAGGCTTTGAGGTGCTACAATTCATAAACTTTCGCGGCATTCGGCTAGGTGGAGTTTGTGAACAGGAGTTCACGTGCAGTTACCGTGAACAAGAATCTCGTTTTGCGAACATAGGAACAGAGGAGTTCGACCAGGCGCAGAAGTTGCTACAAGTGCAGTTGCGACAGGTGGTGCTCGATCATCGGAGTTCGCAAGTTTGTCGCAGGTAGAGTTGCGGCAAGTGCAGTTGCGACAGGTAGTGCTCGACCAGCAGAGTTTGCAAGTTTGTCGCATGTAGAGTTGTGACAGGTGGTGCTCGGCCAGCGGAGTTCGCAAGTTTGTTGCAGGTAGATGTAGAGTTGTGGCAGGTGCAGTTGCAACAGATAGTGCTCGGCCAGCAGAGTTTGCAAGTTTGTCGTAAGAGTTGCGGCAGGTGTAATTGCGACAGGTAGTGCTCAACTAGAGGAGTTCGCAAGTTTGTCGCAGGAGGAGTTGCGGCAGGTGCAGTTGCGACAGATGGTGCTCGGTCAGCGGAGTTCGCAAGTTTATCGCAGGAGAAATTGTGAAAGGTGGAGTTTGGCTGGTGTTCGCAGTATTTCAGCCGAATTTTTGTGGGAACAGGAAATGTGCTTCGTGTAAAAAATTTGATTCACGAATACTGTGGGAAAATTGATGCACTTGACATAGGAAATTTCATGTTTATTTGAATTTATTTGTGATGTGTTTTGTTTCAATACAAGACAAGTAAAAGTTCACTGCATGATTAATTTCAAATGACATTCTGGTGCAAAATTCAGGATAATGAAGTTTGATGAGACGAGGAACTTCGGATTGTTGGCACAACAAGGTATTTTGAAGACATTGCGAGCTCTGAAACCTGATGGTAATATCTATAAACTGTTGGGGAGTACAGTTGTAGGTGAAGTTCACTTTGTCGGATCATATGATGAAAATGCAGCAGGAAAGTTGACCAAACCAGATATTTTCAGCAAGTTCTTACGTTACTTGAACTTGTTGAATGTTTGCAGTTGCTAGTTGGCATGTTTGTCCAACCCATTTTGGTGTAAGAAACTCCATGAGGGGCTGGATATTCGCAAGGTGGAGATTTTCTTCTAAGGTGCTGGATATTTGCCAAGGTGGAGAATTGTTAGGTATGACTCATATACCAGGAATTTGGAATCTCTTGGATTTGAAGAGGTGTCTCCTGGAATGAAGATGTGTGTCTCTTGGTGTGAAGAGATGTGTTTCTTGGATTAGTGTGTTAGGGGGAGCGAGAGTGTGTTTGTAATTATTTGTAGGTCTTATCTATAAATAGATGTGTAACCCTATAGGTTTGTAACTCCTCTGAAATAGTGAATTCGTCGCTTTGCTCCCGATGATGTAGACATCTTTGCCGAATCTTGTTAAATCTGTGTTCTTCTTCTAGACTTGTTTTCTTCGCCCTAAATTTCACAACATTTATAAGTTATGCTTTATACTTCCACAAATGCACAAAAGCCACGTAAAGCATTCAGGGTTATATCACAATAATTCCTTCAGAAACACAAACAAATCATAAAGAGTTCGTAACATTTCTGGGGCTATATTTTTTAGCAGCTCTTCCTTTTGGTCCTTTTCTAAAATATTTAATTTTCGGAAATATTGAGTACAGACTTTTTCCAACATTTAAAACTCACCATGATTGTGACAGTCAATATCTGCTTGATTGTTGACCCACTGGATGCGTCAAAAAAAAATTTTTTTTCACTTAAGTTTATTTCACCATCCTAGACAGCAGTATGTTCAACTGTATCATAATCATTTGGTTGATTTATTACAGATTATCTTCGGAAAATTATTGTTCAAGGAAGATCATCAAAAAGCACGAAAGTTGGGGACATCATGACTGAAGAGGTACTCATACTATAAGTTTGACTCTTCAGATAGATTTTGTTGAATTATTCACCTCATTCCATGTAGGAGTGTCAATGAGTTGAGTCGAGTCTCTGCCACTTCTGGCTTAAGCATGAATTTAACTAATTAATTGAGTTTGAGCTCAAGCTCATATAATGGTATAAGTGTGAGCCAGCTCTTTTATTGTAAAACGAAGAAGTTGTTTCAATTCATGCAAGCTTTATAATAAAATAATAAAAAAGATAAGTTAGAGGAGAAATAACAAGTAATCAGAGATAAGATATATATATATATATATATATATATATATATATATATATATATATATATATAATATTTAAAGAATTTATATGAAAAATTTACACACATACAACGAGAATTTTATTTATTTCCTTGTCTAACACCTAAAATTAGATATTTTCATTTATAACACCATAGTGTCGTAATCACATCAAAAATCATGCATGAAAATTTGTATTTCACCTTAAAAAGTTAATAATTATAGTATTTTTTAATGTGATTTTTAACATTCATAGTGTTGTGTGTAAATATCCAAGTTTAGGGGTTACATATGTAAATTCAAAGAATTCTATGATTGTATGTCAACTCATGTAAACATCTCATGAGTTGACTACTCAATTACACCTTTAAATGCTGACCATGATTAAACTTTACATATCTAACACCTAAATTTTACTTTTTGCTTTTATACCGCTCAAATCTTACATATCACATAAAAAATACCTTCATTTCAACTTCTAGAAGGTGAAATACTCCTTTTCATGCATAGGTAAGGTGGTATGTGTGTGAAAATGGAAGCTAAGGTGTTATATGTAAATACATAAGAATTGGGTGGTATGTATGTAAATCTATCTTTACCGTAAGCTTAGGCTGCTTCTCATCTGTAGCTTTTTTCTTTTTCCACAGAATAAGCTGATCACAGTAACACCAGACACCAAAGTCCTGAAGGCCATGCAGCTCATGACAGGTTTTTGCTATCCCAACTCCATACTTGAATAAATCACTTCTTATTCTTTCAGAAACAGCTCGTCAGATCTGTTGTTTTTTGTAAGATAATCGAATTCGGCACATCCCGGTGATCGACGACAAGAAGATGATTGGCATGGTTTCCATCGGTGATGTGGTTCGAGCTGTTGTGAGGGAGCACAGGGAGGAGCTCAATCGCCTGAATGCCTTTATACAGGGCGGTTATTAAGCAATTTACCAGATTTGGAGTTTGTGAGGCTGAAGATGATGGCGAAAAAGAATAAATTGTTTTATTTGGTCTGTGGGAGAACTTTTTCTGTGATTTTAGAGGTTTAGAGAAGCAGTTTGTTGGGACTAAAGTTAATCATTTGAGTTACTTGTTGGGTTAATTTCTGCATTTAATGCTTCAAGAATGATTGTAGAGGTTTAGATTGTGTTTGTGGGGTGAATGTTTTGAATGTGTGTGGGTGATAAATGGTTGAAATTTAAATATGGGAGATTAAATGCATGGCACTTGAAACTTTGCTATTTATAAAATTAGGCTTCAGGCTATTTTTTTTAACTAATGAATTGATGATTTTACAGATGCAACAATAAAATTATTGTGAATTTGATGAAAATGGAAAAAAAGGGTGGGGGTTTGTTTTATAAATTTTGATAATTTAGATAGAATTTACAAATTGGATGAGAGAGAGAGAGTGTGTGTGTTAGTTTTGAGGGGTATTTATCTAATTTTGGAATTATATAATATATATTGATTTTACTAGTAATGATATAGAGTTGATTTTTATGCTTGTGTCATGTATTCTAGTTGATTGTTGCATAAGATTTTAATACATTTTCATAAAATTTTTATTCCAAATACTTTGCATTGATATATATTTTTTAATTTTTTAATATTAAATTAAATGTTGCGGACATAAATGGTTGGAGAGTTTGGTCCATGAAATTAATGTTATGAGGTATTTTTATATGTAAATTTATGGAATTAGTTAGATATTATAGTTCATAGGAAAATAAATATCTTATGTATTTAAGAAACAAAATTAGTAGGAGAAAAAAAATAAAGGTGATTGATAGCTTAAGTTTTAAATTTTGGTATTTAGTTTGGAGTCGCACTAGAAATAGTGTAGGTATAATTATAGATAGAAGTTTGAAAGATAATGTTGTAAAAACTAAAATCGAATTATAACTCTTAAGATTGTTGTTGATTTAAATATAAGTTATAAAGAAAAATTCTTGAATGACTTACAATAATTAATACAAATGATACTTCTTGAAGAAAGAGTTGTTATTAGAAGAGATTTAAATAGACATGTTGGTAAAGTCGTAGAAGATTTTGAAATATTAATTGTGATCGATTTGGAGTGATTAATGAAGAAAGTATAGCTATATTAGATTTTGATTATGCTTGTGATTTTGTTAATGCTAATACTTTATTTAAAAAAGAAGAAAATATTATTACTTATAAGAATGGATCTAATAAAATACAAATTGATTATTTTCTTATGAGAAGAAGAGATTGTCGAAAATGTAAACATAGTAAGGTCATTTCAATTGAGAAATTCAGTATAACATCGATTATTAGTACTGAATTTCAAGATCAAGAGTTGTAAGATAAAAAGTACTAGACATCATTGTCATCAAATTATAACGCGACACCCAAATAACACAAATAAAATTATTTTTATGACAAAACTTTAAAATTCGTTAAGTTCATGAAGAAACAAATTTTATAGAGAAGAAATAACAATCACTATTAAAAAAGTGACAAGATGTATTTGGATAATAAAAAGAAAAAATTTCTATAAATAAAAAAATTGGCGATGAAATAATAATGTGCAAGAAATAGAAAAATATAAGTGTTATAAAAATTGATTTAAATATAAAAACTTAGATAATTGAGAAAAATATAAGGTGATTTGAAATATTTATATATATGTACATATGTACGTATGTATGTCTGTATATGTATATATGTATGTCTGTATGTGTATATATGCACATATATGCACATACATACATGCATACATTCATACATACATACAGACATATATATACATACATATATATCTATATGTATGTGTGTGTGTGTGCGCGCGCGCGCGTGCGCACGTTCCGTGGTCTGTTGGTAGAACAACCTCTTTAAAACGTCATAAGTCCCCTTAGATCTCTGGTTCGAATCCTTTGGTGGCGCAGTGTCACCTTAGGCCAATTGTTACTCGAATTATTTGCACACTCGATCTCCCCTAGACCAAGCAGGGGTTGAGCCCATAGAGTCGGTTGGAGACTCAAGCCTATATATCTGTTTCTAAATATTAAATCTAAACTTACAGAAGATAAAAAGGGAAATTTGCATACATACCACAGAAATTTTATAGATTTACATATCCGACACCTTAACTTTGATTTTTACATTCATAACAAGTTGATGCTATCGCTCTATGCATAAAAAGGTGCATTTGACATTAAAAAAGTTAGTAAAAATAGTATGTTTTGAAGTAATGTTAATCATTAAATTTCAGGTGTTAGATATGTCAACACATAAGAATTGTGAGTTATGTATGTAAATTTCATTTTAATTCTAATGCATTTACATACATACCATCATGAACTACAATCTCAATAGAATCGAAATAAGAGAGCTGGCTATGAGTCAATTATGATGAATTGAATTTTCTTAAGTCAATTTCGAGGATATATAGATCAGTTTGAGATCAGCTCAAACTATTTTTATCTAACGAGCTACGAGCCTATTTCAAGTTGAAACACATCCAAATTAACGCAATCTGAGCCATCTTGTTTCAATATGATCCAACAAATTTCTATCTGTGATGGATCCAAATAACCCAAATGTGAGCCAGCTCGTTTCGATTTCGATCCATATCAAGCTCGATTTAATTTCGAGCTGAGCTGGCTTAAAATCCAAATAACTCTTCTTTCTAAAGCATTTTTTCTCTCTCACTACCATTCATTAGCAATACTTAATCTATTTATATTTCACTTCCATGGCCAAAATTAGGATTTACCTAGCTATCATCAATGCCAATTATGGCTTTGGTGTATTGTCTCATTTTACCTTTAGGTTATGTTATATCCATCCTATGAGAAAGAATCACCCTAATTGCCATAATCACTTGTATATCCTTCACGCACTATGTTAACTTTAAGGGATAGTTAATCCAATAGTTTTTAATCATTTTCATATGCCATATTTATCTTCACCATCAAGCCATGCTATTTTTACCTTTTGAGGGAGGGTTGATTCAACCATCTTTAGTGGCATGTATTACCCTTTTAAATAGCTTTGATCCTAACTTTGGGTTATATTATCTCAGTCTCTAGATCATGCTTTATTTAATGACCGATTAATTTTGTCAATTTTTTTATTTATTTGAATTCATTTATCTCCGCTTTTAAGTTATCTTTCATTAATCACTTATTTGTTTTATTTTCACACTACAAAATTACTTAAATTCTCAACTAACCAGTCACAATTTATAAAACATGTACAAAAGTGGACAAGCCAAAGCGTGGTTGTGATTTGCCTCTTCCAAAGGTGTCATAGGATATCTATCTAACCTACCTCCCATATTTTAAGCTAATTATATTAAAGTCAATCCATAAAATAAGTAATACTGTGGTCTAAATATACGAGTAATCATTGAAATATGTAAGAAACTCTCAACTTGGCTACTAAGCAACAACATTTTATTGGCATGCATACCCTTTAATGTTGCATCACATTCAAAATTTTATTCAATTAACGAAAGGAAAAAAAAGAAAACAAAAGTAAACGAAAACAAAATACATACCTAACCACTTTGTTATTAAATCAATGATTATGTAATAATAATCCTGAATCAATTATTAAAATCGATCGAGCAATTGAACAAGAGCAAACTTATCCAGAGGCTGGCTAAACTAGAGTTGACTGACTCAGAGATGACTCGAGAAAAAGACAGACCGACAATAAGATGATCTACCAAATATTCAATGACTGCACGACATGAAACCAATCGATTGGAGGAGACTGATTAAAAAGGATCAGACATGTAATTGTTATTTCACACAAGCTATTATTGAAAATCTCTTATTCATAAACTGTTGATCTATTTGAAAAACACAGTTCTGCAAATGTTATATGTTGACATAATGCCCAGAACAAATCCTTACAGTGGCCTTTGGAGTTATGTTCCTATACGAACTGGAAAACCAGCAGAAGAACACTAGGGCACAAATAAATCTAAGAAATGCTTCGTATGTTTTTTTCAATCCCATATGATGGTGAACCAATAAACCGATTAGAAATACATTGTTTTTTCCATTAAAATAGAGCTTTACTATAATAAGATGCATTTACCATAATCTCCAAAGTTGTTGTTTTCATCATGATTATACACACAAGAAAAATTTTTTAAGAAGCCAAAAAGCTCCCTTTGAAGCAATTTTTTTATGAGGAGGTGTAAACTCTATTTGGGGCAGCTTGTGCATGCATTTCAGGATAAACAGCTTATCCTGAAACGCGGCCCGCAGATCGTCCGCGGTGGTTGACCCACAGTCTGCGTTTAGTGTAAAAAGCTCAAACGCGTCAGACAGCGTTTTAAAAAACGAGCAAACAAAACGATTAGGCGGCGTTTTAAAAAACGTCGCCACACTTATAAACTACCCCTAATGGGCCCGTTATAAGAAAATAACCAGAGAATAGCCAATAAATTCACAAGGCCTTGCATCTCAGTGCCGGTGGAGGAACGCAAGGGCACGGGGCAAGGACAGAATAGCGAAGGGGCTCACATTGCGTTTACGATTCTACAGTAATCCAAAACTATATTTTAGACCGGGTTTGTGAAACGCACAGACCGAACCAAAATGAAAATGAAGTTTGTGAGTAAAGCTAATTTTAAAAGCTTAAATAAATAAATAAATAAATAAGGACTTGGGTAGTTGAGAGGAGATTTAGACAAGCCATTTGGGCATAGATCCCCATATGGTACATCAACATCTGTTGACTTTCCAATCAATTGTTATATTTAAGGATGCTTTTACATACCTACCTCTCAATTCTTATGTATTTACATATTGCTTCAATTCTTACATATATACCATTTATTCATGCATGACAAAGTGCATTTCACTTTTTTTAAATCAAAATAGTAGTTTTTTTTTCTTTTATGTGATATGAAAGAATTGGTGGTATAAATGCTTACATTTTAGATATGTAAATACATAAGAATTGTGTGATATGCATGAAAATGCCCCAATTTTAATACTCTCAAATGATACATTTAATATATATATGTGACATATACTAATAAACATTTTTTTATTTAATTACCACTACGACTCAACTCCTAAGAAAAATTCCCAAGTTACATATTTATCAATTGAAAGAATCAATGGGGGGAATAAGAAAAGTATAAGATTTCTTTTTTTTTTTTGCTTAAAACTCCGATGCAAATTGTATAATTACAAAAAATAAAAATGCATCATTGAATTAGATTACGGGTGCATTTGGCCAGCTTTCACGTTTCAAGATAAACAGTTTGTCCAGAAACATGATCCGCGGGTTGACTACAGGGTTCGACCCGCGACCTGCGTTTAACATTAAAATGCTACTGCGTTTTCGGATAAGCAGACAAACCACACGATTCAAATGGTATCGCGTCACGATCCTCAGGTTGACTACAGGGTTCGACCCACGGCCTGCGTTTAACATTAAAATGTCACCGCGTTTTCGGATAAGCAGACAAACCACACGATTCAAATGGTATCGCGTTATTTTCAAAAATACCCCGCATTTATATGCTGCCCCAAACGGGCCCTACATTACTCTATCTCAAATTATGTCAATGACATATCAGCACTCTTGTTTTTTTTTTCTTTTAATGCGTTTGGAAGTAAACTGCATTGTATAATTACCGCACTAGTCCGCACCTTTTTTTTCTAGCGGCTGAGATCTGATTTTTTCAAAAAAAATAAAAATTTATAATAGTCAACACACTTAGTTTATCAACAGATTATTCAATAAGCTGCAGCTCAAACAGACCCTTAATTTTATATTTTAGGTAGGATACATTATGCAAATTCTATTTTTAAAAGTGATTGAAACATGAATAAAATTCGCATAAAATCTTTATTAGTATATTTTATTTAATTTAAGATAAATAACCGAATTTTAATAATATTATCTTCTCATAATCGGATAAGATCCTCCCTTTGCTGTTTTAACAGATATTATTCTTTTATACCGACAGGACAAGCCATAACTTGAACTATAACCAGCGCTTTAAATACTTCACAAGGACATAAAAAATATTACTGAATATCAAATAAAATGCTTATTAGCTTTTATTTAAAATAAAATAAAAATAAAAATGCTATAATAGTCCACAGGAATGTTATAATAATATTTTTTTTAAATTCATTAATAATCTTTAGATAATAATTATTAAAATAATACATACAGTTCTTCCTAGTATTTAAAATCTTAACCTAACAAAATATCAATGAATTAAAAAATAAATATGAACAGAAATAGAAATTGATTTACTCCGTTGTTGCTGCATGCGCCATCTTCGTCTTGAGCTCGCACTATAAATTTAACATAAATTCAACCAAACACAAAAAAAATCAAAATTTAAAGCCAACTTTTCTGTCACTTCCCTGTCAGTCTCTGTGTTAAGACATAAATTCTGACTTATTAAAATTTGATTAAATGTTCGTTTGGGGCAGCTTGCGCATTTTAGGATAAACAGTTTTTCCTATAAAATGGTCCTCAGATTGACCCGCGACCTGTATTTAGTGTAAATATGTAACTGTGTTTTCGGATAAGCGGACAAAACACGAGATCCAAATAGTACCGCGGGTTTTTAAAAACGATCCGCACTTATAAACGGCCCTCAAACGGCTAACTCTGAGATAAATTTAATATATTTAACATAAATCCGAAACAGCTGCCAAACACCGCCTAATAAAGTTATAACTAGCAACCGAACCAAACCTAAACATAAAAACCCCGATTACCGACCTCCGCCTCCCTCCCCCAATGTCCAACTCCGGCGCTTCAACCGCCGGCCTCAGCCCAGACGACTCCCCCGCCGCCGCTTTCAGCTCTGAAAAAATCGGAAAATTCGGTTACGGTATCGGCATCTCGGTCGGCATCCTCCTCCTCATCACCACCATCACCCTCATGTCATACTTCTGCACCCGCTTCTCCACCGCCGCCGACTCCTCTTCTCCACCCCACCGCCGCCGCCGAGCAGATCCCAACGGCGACGATGAAGCGGAAAACGATATCGAGGCGGGGGTCGATGAGGCCACTCTCAAGAGTTGGGAAAAGGTGACTTTTGCGGAAGCCAAGCGGCGGGATCCTCGGGCGGGCGACGATGGCTGCTCGGTGTGTTTGGCTGACTATGGAGACGAGGAGTTGTTGCGGCTGTTGCCGGAGTGCGGTCATGTGTTTCATGCGAAGTGCGTGGATCCTTGGCTACGGCGGCACCCCACTTGTCCGGTGTGCCGGGCGTCGCCGGTGGTTAGTCCGCTGCCGACGCCGTTGGCCGAGGTGGTTCCACTTGCGGCGGCGAGATAGTTGCCGGAATATTTTGTTGGCTTCTAAATTTAGGAAGTGAATAGAAGATCAAATGCAACATAGTGATTTTATTTTGAGTTCTATGCTGTATTTTACAAGAAATTAAATGTAAGAAAATAGTAATTTTTTTATATTTTGATGTGATATCGTCATAAAATATAATCTGATATGATGATAAAAAGGAAATGGATTTGGTCCTCTGAGCAGATTCTTCATAATGAACAATAGTTATATTTTCCATTTATTTTTACTTTTTGCTATGCAATTTTTTATTAAATGTCAGAAAATTTACGTACAAACCAGTTAATTTCTTTGTATTTATATAATTAAAGCCTAACTTTTTAACTTTTACATACATGTGATTATGGTTGTGAAGGAGCGAAGTAGAGCTCGAGTCACCTTTGGCTTGAGCTGAAGCTCGGTTAATTTTATCAAGTTTGAGTTCGAGCTGGAACTTAAGCCTATGAGTTTGAAAAGGCTCACGAACTGACTTTTTATTATAGAAGAGATAAAGTATTATTAATTTAAGATAGTATTATAGTAAAATGAAAAATAAAATGAGGAAGAGAAATAATAAAAGATTACTTAATATAAAATACAAAACATTATTTTTTAAATAATTTTTATATTTTAAAGATAAAGTCTTCAAATTTAATATATTTTGAGTATATTTTATATTAATATTTTTTTAATGAGCCAGCTCATGAGCCAAGTCGAGGCTAGCTTAAGCTTGGTCATCAAACTTAGTTTGCGAGCCACTTATCGCACTGAGCTCAAGCCAGCTCACGAGTCTGCTTGACTCAAATATACTCTTTCATGCTGCCTATGCGTGTAAAAAAGTGGTATTTAATTTTTTTTTCATTTAAAATATTGGTATTTTTTATGTGATAAGAAAGATTCAGATAATCTAAATATAAAAATAAAGTTTAGGTATTATATATGATATAGGAATCGAGTGATATGTATGTAAATGCTCCCTTCTAATTAATCATAATACACCCTTTTTGATTTGCTCTTAAATTCCTAAAATATGTGTTGCCTAAAAATATCCAACCAAAGTGCCATCATAATTAGGGCCTAAATTTCCTTAAAATACCTTCCTAATATCTAAATTATGTTTTCGATCCACACATAATGAAAAGAGATTTGTAGAATGTCTGATCGGAGTTTGGTTGCTGTTGATGAATTAGGGCGAAGAGAAAATAAGAATCGACACAAATTCAGAAGAAAACACAAAGATTTAATGATGTTTGACAAAAATGCTTACGTACCCGAAAGCAAAGCGACAACTTTCTTTCAATTCAGAAAAAAAGTACAAGATACCCTTAGAGTTATAATAAATCACATATATATAGCCCTGGCGTACAATATGATTTACAAAATTACCCCTGTACCGTATAGTAGGGGCGTTACCCCCTCACCCTCAACCCACATAATGTAACTCCCCCGATTGGATAAATGCTTCCGCTCCACTCTACTCTCGAGCTCCGCTACGCTCGCTCGCCCTACTCTGCTGTCTTGCTCCGTTCCGCTCCAGCATCTATCTCTTATATATATATATATATATATATATATATATATATATATATATATATATATATATATATATATATATATATATATATATATATATATATNATATATATATATATATATATATATATATATGAGCCATACCTACCAGTTGCAAAATTGCAATGAACACATTTTATTTTCAGAATGTGCCATCTAATGCTTTGTCGACGTACATTTGAAGAAGGAGAAAGTTGGGGGCAGCCAAAGAACATAAATATTTATAAATATTTAAATAATACTATTTACGAACATAAATGAATGAAACGACAAGTTGTTCAAGTTTATTTATTTACTGATAGATGATGAACGTGCTTTAGTCAAACCTATAAATGTCAACACATGAGTACTGCCCCGACGCAATTGAGTTCACGTAATTTAAAATTGACATAATTAAAATAATGCGGAAGAAAGTAAACCCTTTATGTTGATTTTAAGTGAATATCCTAATCTTTATTTTAATAACGATATTATGGGTCCTTTCTGTAAATTGGTGCTGGTATGAGTATCTATTCAAGAAGATAGATATTAGATAAAGGACAAGATTCACATTAAATTCTGACAAATTATTTTATATTTTATTAAACAAATATTTTTATTTTTAATGTTTGTCATAAATTTTTTTTTATATTTAATATATCCTAAAAAATATATATGCCTGGCAGCCATGAATTTTGACAGGCATTTGAACTAACAGAATCTATATTTAAATAAAAAATAACTTACACTGATTCAAGAAAAGTTTATTGATAATATGAGCTTGCTGACATGAAATGTGATTTGAACTACGCTATCGCCAAACTACTATTGCACCACCGTTGTCATCATTGTTGCCCATCCACTGTCATGTTTCGTGCGTAACCACGGCCATCTTTGTTGTTGGTACACCATCGTCTTATTGCCACCGTTGTCGGACCACCGTCACTCATCCATCACAGTCATCTCCCTAGCCGGCGCCACAACCGAATACCACTGTCGCTACCACTGGACCACCACCATTAGAACGATGCCACTTCCCCCAACGTATTACGTCACTCACCTAAGAAAGTCTCTTTGATAACCCCACTTATGTAATATTGCTCACAACCAATCAAAGATCTATAAAGTCTTGTAATCTACATAATCATAACATTTCAATTGGACTATGTCACGTGATTTTTACCATCTAGGGGGTTTCACAAAAAAAAATTTTTTTTTGTTGTTCTTCCATTAAATTTTTTATTTTATATGTGTGAGTGTTGGATTTTCATACAAAACTAAAATGTCGGTACATGATATTAGAAGCTATTGTTTGGAGATGAGTATGAAAATGTAGAGAGTTCTCCTGCAAGTTTGTGAAGATTATTAAGATATATTACATTATCGAGTTTAATGTCACATTATATAATTATAAAAATATATATTCAAATATAGAAAGTCACAATAAAAGATATATGCAGGTTGCAATTGAACCTAGTCAAGTATGTCATTATTTGGACCTGACTTGGTTGAATCATAAGCTGTTCATGTTTAATTAGCGTTCACACATATGTTCATGCCTGACTTACTTAAAATTTTTAATATTCATACTTGATATGTATTTGACTTGTTTATATTAATTGAAAACCCAAATACATAATCGAATATTAATCAAGTCGTGCATTAGTTTACTTACAACCCTAAACATACGATCGAACATTTATTCCAATAAATCAAGTTCATCATCTTATTTTTACATTATTCATGATTTGTTTATAAAAACCGCTTGTTTTGTTCAAAGGAGAGAAAAATCAAACTAGGAATCATGCGTGTGGGAAGTTGAATCAATTTTAATAGACAATAGCACTTGGCAGTTTAATCCTGCCCTAATAAATATCGACAACGGTTGTATATCATTTTTTTTATCATTCAAATAGTATGGACATTTACTCTAATATTTAACTGAGCATAATTGTCCATCATGGCATCATTGTATCAAACTATCATAATAATAACTTCCAACGTCAGTACTATGTGACGCCACTGTCAATAATAAATGAGGGCATTTACATATCTTGCATCTAAACTTTAACTTTTACATTAAAAGTATGAAGTACACATTTGATGTATGGATAAGGTTAAGTATGTAAATACATAAAAATTGAGTGATATGTGAGCATATCTTTCTAAAAGATTTCAGTTTATTAGATTGTTAAGGAATAGACTTCATAGAAAATATCAAGGGGTTTATATGGTTGAAAGGTTTCAAGTGAAAATGTAGTAATTATGAAAATTTGTTGTTTGATGGCTTTAAAAAAAAAAAATTGCATTTGAGAGCTCTCATTGATGCCTATCATTAAAAATTGGTATATATTTATATATCTAACACTCAACCTTTACTTTTGTACGTCTAAACCATCCAATTCTTTTATATTACATAAAAAATGTTAATATTTTAATTAGGGCTGTCAAAACGGCTCGTTGTTCGCGAATAGCTCTTGTTCGGTTCGTTAAGAAGCTCGTGTTCGGCTCGTTCGCTAAGTTAACGAGCTGAACACGAACAACACGAACAAATATTTCTTCGTTCGTGTTCGGCTTGTTTTGGCTCGAAATACTACTAATCAATTATATATATTTTTTTGATGAGTAGTATTTAAAAAAAAAACTATTTCACTACACGGCTGCAAAGATTTATAATCAATAAAAAGTATTAATGAAGAAAATAGAATAAAAATTATTAAATTAGATTCAAATGATGTTTTGAATCTTGTCCAAATCTGTAACATTTTATGGCTACGTGATAAGGGTTGTCAAAACGACTATTTATTCGTGAATGACTCGTATTCGGCTTGCTAAGCAAACGAGACCAACACAAACACACCTCGTGTTCGGCTCGTTTAGACCCCTAATTTTAACCTTTAAAAAGTAAAAAATAACATTTTCAGGCACATATAAGAGGGTGTTTATATAAAAATTAAACCTCAGATGTTAGACATTTAAATACATAAGAATTGAGTTGTATGTGTGCAAATCTTTAAAAAAAAAATTTATTTTGATATTTTCTCCTTTACACACCACAAATCTGACCAACACCTGCCTCATCAATCTTCGTCGCGCCTTTGCAAGATGTAGAGCTCATTGAACATCGCATTGAAACCTATTCCAATGAGACCCATCAGGATTCATGTTCTCTTCTAATTCCATCTCAATCTCTTTCACTCAACCCAATTTATCAGCCAAGTGGAATGCAAGGTTATTAAAACCTTCTAAAATTTAATCTTAATTGGCATAAATCAAATACTTAAAAAAAATAATTTATTTTAGTCACATGAAATATAAAAAATAAATAAATAATATTTTTGATCAAATTTAAAGGTATTGATAGGACAAAGAAGTAGGGCTGTCAAAAAAGCTCATTGTTCTCGAACAGCTTCTGTTCGGTTCGTTTGTTAAGTAAACGAGTCGGATATGAATAAGTTTTTAAAACTCGAATTATAAATAAGCCGAACACGAACAACTCTATGTTCACTTATGTTCAACTCATTTTAGCTTGAAATAAAAATATTATATAACTATTTATATATTAAAATTTTACATATATTATTTATATAATGATATATTATATATATTTATATATAAGTTTAAAGTGTAAAACTTTGTGTGGTAATGTGGTTATGTGTATTCTTTTACATATATTTGGTCTAGGTTTGAATGCAACACTTTACATCTATTTTTTTTTCAATTTAAGTTTAATGAGCCAATTTCAAACCGAACACGAACACATATATTTAAATTAAGCCGAACATGAACACACTGTCCCGAGTCAATTTCGAACATGAATAGTTTCGAACAAGCCGAACATGAGCCAAGCCTGAGCTCTCTCAAGCTCAACTCGTTTATAGCCCTACAAAGAAGTTATAATAATCCTTACTAAATCCAGTAAAATAATAAAATCAAATAAATTTATTTTCTTACATGTTTTTTTTAATCTTTCAAGTTTTAAATTATTAAAGAATGATTCGTGCTGCATTTAAAACATAAGATGGGCTGGCCCTTAAAATGGGCGAGGAAGGTAGGTAGAGCTGAAATCAGGTGCCCCAGTAGCGCCCGTTTTTTGGGCCGAATTGAATGCAACATTATAAAATTAAATATATTGATGTGGCTTTGTTCATTTATATAAATATTAAAACTCGTGAACAATTCATGAATAAATTCAATTTCATGAAAAAATTCAATTTAATTATGACTCAATTACAGTTCATTCATGAATAAGATCGTTTAAATATTTACTTTTATACCCAACAAATATTATTTGATATTCCACTTTTATTTTTCTAGTTTAATAAATTACTTATTTTTATATTGACAAAAATTTAAAATATTAAAACTCATTACATGAAAATTTGATGAGCAGGGGCTTGTCTAATTTTCTATTATGATTTAATTATTTATACAGTGATGAGTGGTTCTTAAACAAATATCTTTCATAAATGTATACCTAATTACGAAGATGTACTTAAATTATGTTTTTCAGGGGCACAACATTATGTTCAACATGCATTATAGGCTTTAAAGTCCTGTATATGAAGATTAAGTCATCCTGGAGCTGAGCCCACTTGTCAAAGTGGTAATGCTATATCGGGGCAAACGAGCCACCAAAAAAAGAAACATATTTATCTCATTGTATATATGTCAATTCTTATTTATGACATTGTCTGACACTCATATCACGATCTTTTCGCCAAGGCACCGCTAATAGACACACTACTGTACAAAATATCTTTTTCTCTAATGAAATATAATGAGGTCTAAAGAGGTTTCCAGAGAGAATGATGATCTATAAAAAAAAAGGATTATTAAGACTCTCTCTCACATTATTGTGGAGCAAATATCCTTTCTTTGAGCGAGTTCTTCGCCACCACCTAATCCTAATAAAATATAGAGTAAGAAACACGAATTTAATAACACATCCATCATTTTCTTTTATACCTTTTTCTTAAAAATAGGGCGTTGTATGGACTAGGGGTGTAAACGAATCGAACACGAACGAACCGAGCTTGTGTTATTGTTTGGTTCGCTTGAAATTTAGTTTGTTTGAAATAAGCTTGTGTTCGAAATTGTTCGAGAAGTCACTGTCCGTGTTCGTTTCTTAACGAACGAGTCGAACACGAGCTGTTCGCGAACGATGAGCCAGTTTGAAATCCCTAATATTAATATATATAAATAATATATTATATTAATTATATTACTTATATTATATAAATATATAATATCTATATTAGCATATTAATATATTATTATTATTATTATTATTATTATTATTATATTATTAATTTATTATATATTATAATTTATCAAATTTAATTTTTTAAAATATTATATATTTTTTTATATATAATTATTTTAAATTATTTTATATTTCGAACAATAACGATTCGAACACGAACGAATGTATCACTGTTCGTGTTTGGTTTGTTTAACTAGCCGAATGAAACAAAAATTGTTCATGTTCATTTCGTTTACTTATCGAACGAATCGAATACGAACTCATTGACGAACCGAACACGAACTGTTCACGAACAACGAGTTTTTTTGACAGCCCTGGTATGAACTCACAAATAATATGTAAAAGTCTATTTTTGCATCTATCTTTCTCGATAAATAAATCCAAACAAATGTTGTGACAGTATCCAAACCGTATAGTTTTAAGGTAAAAATTATGCAGATAAAAAACCAAATCTTTCCATTTAAATGAAATTATTGGTTTATTAAGAAATTATTTCATAATAAGTTGCTTTTAAAAACTGTGATTAGATTAATGAAGTTTCGAAAGTATATGTTATGACAAAGCCTGTCGGAGAATGGATTTTAAAGCTGCTGCGTTTAAGAAGGGTTGGAGAAGAAGGGAAGTCACTGTTGCTTGGACTACCATATATGTTTGATGATTTGTCTGACAATGATTTATGATTCCTATATATTCAGACATCTAACAATTATGTTTTGATATAAATAATTAATGAAAGATAGATATTAAGAAGTCATACCGTAGCTTTCTGTCAGTTGTCACACTTAATACTACACTTACACGTAACATCGCTAATATTTGATGATTTCAATAGTTCTACTTGGCTGCATAGCTAAGTATAAAAAAAATAAAAATTATGAAGGCTAAGGTTAACTACATTAAATAATACATTTGGAACTTCATAAAACTTCTATAAATATTATATGTAAATGCTTCAGTATGCATTGAAAGTAGATACACCTAACCTTACTGATCAGCATTTTATTTGCCATGTTCATGATTGGTGATTTGATTTTATTTTGCAGGCGGTGGGTATTATTATAATTCTTAGATTTACTACAAATGTCATGAAATATTTAAATCTAGTTGAAACGTTACAAGCGTACGTACATTGGTTGTGTGAGGCATATAAAATGATTTCTAAGCTCAGCGCTTTTTTTATCAGAGGAACAATTCTGGTCACCTAATGAAGATACACAGTCCATTATGATTTAGAATGGCTTGTCTATGTTTCTTGTCTAAGGTGCTACTGAATTTCAACCTCAAACAAAAATGTCGTAAAAATTGAGTAAAATTTAAATTTTTAATTACCTTGTAGCCGCTCTTCACTCGTGTCTCCTTCAAGTTGAGCTTCATAAAATTCCACAAATTTCTCCTCAGTCGCGCGATCATGCCGTCTAATACCTCGTCAAAACTATTGTATGTTCGTGCTTATGACAAATACTAAAGTTTGTTATTTTGGAACCATAATAAGCTGAAATTGCAGATGAGATTGTGGCCCGATGGTTGGCTATTTTCTCTTGCACGGATGAAAGGTCCCATGCTCGAGACTTACATGTTGTGAAAAACGACGGCAATAAAGCGAAAAACTGGAACGAGAAAAACACAAAATAGAAAATAGCAGAAACACACAAATTTACATGGTTTGACAAATTGCATACGTTCACGGAGCTGTAGATGATTTTATTACTTGGAGGAATAAAACCCGTCGATCAACTCGACGATTACAAGAAAACACTCTTCCTCTCTCCTCTCATTCTCTTCTTCTCTCTCTCTTTACCCGAGAGCTTCAAACTGAAGCACACTAGAAGAAGAACCTGAAAAGCTACCAATGCTAAAGAGGAAGCCAGAGACACCAAATCCCGAGAGAGATAACAATAAGAGCTAGCATTTCTATTTATTAATTTCATCATGTCATTAGACACATTAAGGAGTTAATCAAATAAATAATGGATCTCATTAATTATTTCATTTTCTCATTTGCAGCAAATCATAGAAGGAATTAAGAACAGTTAATTTAAAAATTAATTTTGAGTATCAAATTCAATTTGTTGTCAAATATGAGAAAATATCAATTTAAGCAGTTGACCGATTTCCATATAGCATCAGTGTCTCTATACATGTGCATTCTCTAAAATGCGATCAATTTTTAGAATCCTTATAATTATATGGTTGTATAGCTTTAAATTATATGAAACAATCATTGTTATTCTAAATACATGCATCTTTAAACACGAGTGGAATGTGACTCCGCATGGCCATCACACTTAAATTTTGATTAGTTTTTCAATATCATATCATATTAAGTAAATTTTCTCTCATAAATTTAAATACTTAATAATAATAATTTAATATTAATTATTTTTTAACATAATAATAATATTTATGATAGTTTTAAATTTTTTTTTAAGGAGATTAAATGGCTTTTTTTATTTTTTTTAAAAGTACATATTGATTTTTTTCTATTTGAGACATATAAATTTCAATTTTGCTCAAATGGACATTGGGCGGTCTCTTTTTACATCAAATGTCATAATCAGGAATTAGTATAGCTAGCCAACCATCATTATAAGCTACAACTACCTCAAGCAATTGTATGATTAATGTACTCATAAGAAAACACTTTTATTAATTGGATAATTTACACATATATCGTAGAGTTCTTACATATTCACGTGTGCACCATCTAAAGTTTTTTATTTACATTTTTTACACTTTGCTATTTAAATCTATGTTTTTATTTTCAAGAAGTTGGTGATAGTTATATTTTTTTATGCAATGTCAATTTTTTGAGGGGTTTGTATGCAAATTTAAAAGTTTAGGGGTTTGATGTGTAAATGTATAGGAATTATGATGTAGTTATGTAAATTCACCTTATTAATTTTAGACAAGGAAGGCCCAAAAAAAAATGAAACAAGCTATTGGTGATGAAATGATTTCTTTTTAAGATGATTTTTTACATTTTTTATTTATGGAATGAATTATTTCTTCCAATACATCTATTTGTGGTTTTCATTGCTGTGTGCTATTCATTAATGATCTCTCGAAGTTTACCTCGATCTACCCAATGATTCATAATTCTAAAACAATTTCAAAATTTATTTAATTCAAACCCTAATTGAAAATCAGCATAAAAAATGGATTACATTAAAACATTTCAGCATTGTCCATCAACACAACAGTAGTTACACACATAAATAAAATTGCTTCGTCGAGAGAAAACATCACTAAATCGTAGAAGCCACACGCACCCTACTGCTTGAGTCACATCTTACACTAAATGCTCGAATAATGTCTTTTTAACAACAAGCTACCTCGGAAATTTACTTCTCTTTTCAATCATTACATGACATCTCTTTACCAACTCCTCTGCAATAAACCTCCAACCTACAC